>CM050412.1:69902312-70487833 GCA_027564155.1 Gymnocypris eckloni scoliostomus | reverse complement strand
GCAAAAAAGCTTAAACAAGTGAAAATCTGTCTTCTGCATTGCAAAACATTTCATTTCATTAGAAAGAAACATTTGTTTTTGAGCTTTGCTCTTAAAATTGCATTTGTTAACTTTTTTCTCACTGAAACAGACGCTTTTGAGCACCCGTGGCCTCGCAAATCTCATCATTTGCACTACACACAGAATTGGTGCTCTTAGAAGCTCTAAAGAAGTGATTTTGTGCAATTAAGCACTAAAATGACTTTTTCTGCAAAAAAGCTTAAACAAGTGAAAATCTGTCTTCTGCATTGCAAAAAACATTTCATTTCATTAGAAAGAAGCATTTTATATGTTTTTGAGCTTTGCTCTTAAAATTGCATTCAGCAACTTTTTCTCACTGAAACAGAAGTTTTTGAGCATCCGTGGCCTCGCAATCTCATCATTTGCACTAAACACAGAATTGGTGCTCTTAGAAGCTATAAAGAAGTGATTTTGTGCAATTAAGCTCTAAAATGACTTTTTATGCAAACAAGCTTAAACAAGTGAAAATCTGTCTTCTGCATTGCAAAAAACATTTCATTTCATTAGAAAGAAACATTTTTCATGTTTTTGAGCTTTGCTCTTAAAATTGCATTTGTTAACTTTTTCTTACTGAAACAGAAGTTTTTGAGCATCCGTGGCCTCGTAATCTAATCATTTGCACTAAACACAGAATTGGTGCTCTTAGAAGCTATAAGAAGTGATTTTGTGCAATTAAGCTCTAAAATGACTTTTTTTGCAAAAAAGCTTAAACAAGTGAAAATCTGTCTTCTGCATTGCAAAAAACATTTCATTTCATTAGAAAGAAGCATTTTTCATGTTTTTGAGCTTTGCTCTTAAAATTGCATTCAGCAACTTTTTCTCACTGAAACAGAAGTTTTTGAGCATCCGTGGCCTCGCAATCTCATCATTTGCACTAAACACAGAATTGGTGCTCTTAGAAGCTATCAAGAAGTGATTTTGTGCAATTAAGCTCTAAAATGACTTTTTCTGCAAAAAAGCTTAAACAAGTGAAAATCTGTCTTCTGCATTGCAAAAAACATTTAATTTCATTAGAAAGAAAAATGTTTCATGTTTTTGAGCTTTGCTCTTAAAATTGCATTTGTTAACTTTTTCTCACTGAAACAGAAGTTTTTGAGCATCCGTGGCCTCGCAATCTCATCATTTGCACTAAACACAGAATTGGTGCTCTTAGAAGCTATAAAGAAGTGATTTTGTGCAATTAAGTTTCTACAATGACTTTTCTGCAAAAAGCTTAAACAAGTGAAAATCTGTCTTCTGCATTGCAAAAAACATTTCATTTCATTAGAAAGAAGCATTTTTCATGTTTTTGAGCTTTGCTCTTAAAATTGCATTCAGCAACTTTTTCTCACTGAAACAGAAGTTTTTGAGCATCCGTGGCATCGCAATCTCATCATTTGCACTAAACACAGAATTGGTGCTCTTAGAAGCTATAAAGAAGTGATTTTGTGCAATTAAGCTCTAAAATGACTTTTTCTGCAAAAAAGCTTAAACAAGTGAAAATCTGTCTTCTGCATTGCAAAAAACATTTCATTTTATTAGAAAGAAACATTTTTAATGTTTTTGAGCTTTGCTCTTAAAATTGCATTTATTAACTTTTTCTCACTGAAACAGAAGTTTTTGAGCATCCGTGGCCTCGTAATCTCATCATTTGCACTAAACACAGAATTGGTGCTCTTAGAAGCTATAAAGAAGTGATTTTGTGCAATTAAGCTCTAAAATGACTTTTTCTGCAAAAAAGCTTAAACAAGTGAAAATCTGTCTTCTGCATTGCAAAAAACATTTCATTTCATTAGAAATAAACATTTTTCATGTTTTTGAGCTTTGCTCTTAAAATTGCATTTAGCAACTTTTTCTCACTGAAACAGAAGTTTTTGAGCATCCGTGGCCTCGCAAATCTCATCATTTGCACTAAACACAGAATTGGTGCTCTTAGAAGCTATAAAGAAGTGATTTTGTGCAATTAAGCTCTAAAATGACTTTTTCTGCAAAAAGCTTAAACAAGTGAAAATCTGTCTTCTGCATTGCAAAAAACATTTCATTTCATTAGAAAGAAAAATTTTTCATGTTTTTGAGCTTTGCTCTTAAAATTGCATTTGTTAACTTTTTCTCACTGAAACAGAAGTTTTTGAGCATCCGTGGCCTCGCAAATCTCATCATTTGCACTACACACAGAATTGGTGCTCTTAGAAGCTCTAAAGAAGTGATTTTGTGCAATTAAGCTCTAAAATGACTTTTTCTGCAAAAAAGCTTAAACAAGTGAAAATCTGTCTTCTGCATTGCAAAAAACATTTCATTTCATTAGAAAGAAGCATTTTTCATGTTTTTGAGCTTTGCTCTTAAAATTGCATTCAGCAACTTTTTCTCACTGAAACAGAAGTTTTTGAGCATCCGTGGCCTCGCAATCTCATCATTTGCACTAAACACAGAATTGGTGCTCTTAGAAGCTATACAGAAGTGATTTTGTGCAATTAAGCTCTAAAATGACTTTTTCTGCAAAAAAGCTTAAACAAGTGAAAATCTGTCTTCTGCATTGCAAAAAACATTTCATTTCATTAGAAAGAAACATTTTTCATGTTTTTGAGCTTTGCTCTTAAAATTGCATTTGTTAACTTTTTCTCACTGAAACAGAAGTTTTTGAGCATCCGTGGCCTCGCAAATCTCATCATTTGCACTACACACAGAATAGGTGCTCTTAGAAGCTCTAAAGAAGTGATTTTGTGCAATTAAGCTCTAAAATTACTTTTTATGCAAACAAGCTTAAACAAGTGAGAATCTGTCTTCTGCATTGCAAAAAAACATTTCATTTCATTAGAAAGAAACATTTTTCATGTTTTTGAGCTTTGTTCGTAAAATTGTTCTTAAAATTTGAAATTAATTCAATTAATTCTTCAAATTTTAATTGTTCTTAAAATTTGTTCTTAAAATGTGGCGTCTTCCGCCATATCCGCTCAGCTTTTCTGCATTGTCTTTTCATACTCTGAACTGCTGTTGATTTTCTCCAAAATGATTTTTGTCTGCCATTCTTCTTGCTGACCTTTATCGGTGCAATATCATCAATAACATTCTTAACTTTTGAGTCAAATTAATCCAGGAGAAGATCAACAGAGTCTTCAGAAATGCTCGGTGTTAAAGATATTGCCTTCATAAATAGCACACTAGTGTTCTCATTAATGCATCTCTTTCTGACAGAGACAGATCTAGATTCAGTGGTGACAGAGATCAATATATCAAAGAAAATACAGAAGTGATCAGACAGAGCTACATCCTTAATGTCAATGGATGAAATGTTTAGACCTCTACTTATGAGTAAATCTAGAGTGTGTCCACGATTGTGTGTGGGTCCATGCACATGCTGAATCAGGTCAAAAGTGTTTAAAACAGTTACAATTTCTTTTGTAGTTTTGATTTCGGCATTGTCTATGTGAATATTAAAATCCCCTGCAATAGCAAAACAGTCAAACTCTGAGGAAATCATTGATAACAGTTCTGTGAACTCTTCAACAAAGGCTGGGGAGTATTTTGGGGGCCTGTATATGATAATAAACAGAATGCGTGGTGCACCTTTCAGCACAATACCTAGATATTCAAAAGACAAGTACTGACCAAATGACACTTGCTTGCATTGATAAACATCTTTAAACAGAGCAGCTACACCTCCTCCTCTCCAAACAGTCCTGCAGACACTTATAAAATTAAAGTTAGGAGGGGCTGTTTCAGTGAGGACTGTTGCACTGCAGTTGTCTTCTAGCCATGTTTCAATTAGAAACATAAAATCCAGGTTGTTTGTGGTTATTAAATCATTGATCACAAATGATTTATTTTTTAGTGAGCGAGTGTTTAAAAATGCTAACTTGATGGAATTACATTTTGTCTCTACAGCAATCTTAGACTGATGCATAACAGGCCGCAGATTAGATGGGTCAGTCAGACGCCTTTTGAAGGCCTTAGACCTTCTATCACGTGATAAAACAGAGATAGAGAAGGCTACAGACACACTGGGTTCCCGCTTGTTTTGTAAACGTTTGTGAATGTTGCTGCTAGTATAGCGGGACCCGACACATATCACTGAGAGCTGTTATCAGTTGTTTTTGGTTCACCTACAGCAGATGGAGGAGGTTTGGGCCCTTGCGTTGTGGCAGCGGTCGGAGAGCTCTCACAGGAGGAGGCGGGAGAGCTGAGCCTGCAGTCTTTGGTGGTTGGGGGCCCGCCGTTTTTAGTTGATATCTGGGGACTTGCAGAGAGTTTGGTCCCAGCATACACCAATTCCTCCATTTTCTGTGAAAAGCTTAGAAGTGGAGATGCTGGAGAGAGGATAGTGTGTCTGGTGAGCGGGCATATTCTGTCCAGGTGCTGGAGAGAGGATAGTGTGTCTGGTGAGCGGGGCTCTAGCTCTGGTGTTTCCGGTGACTGTGATGTGTTGTCCTGGCTTCCCAGGCTGTTTTCCAGAAAGTCCTTGGGTGCTGAGTCTTGGAGCTGTTGGGATACGTCACAGTCTGCATGTGATGAGCTCTGTGGGCAGGGCTCAGCCGGGATGTCCATGAGCAGTGCTTGTTTTGGCTGTGTGGCGTTATCAGTATCCTTGTGGGATTCTTCAACCACATAATGACTCGGAAGCTGATATGAAGTCCTGTGGTCACTCATATTCTGTCCAGGTGAGTGTATGAGTGGATTGGCACACACCACTGAAGGATGACGGAGGGAGAAATATAAATAGTCTTTTAGCACTCCAGTCATCCAGTTTAAACAGTTGTCTGTGCCCCCAGAAAATATTGAAGTTGTCGAAGAAGTTGACTCCTTTTGTACTGCAGGTTCTTTGTAGCCATGTATTCAGCCCAAGCAACCGTGAAAACATGTTAGTTCCCCTTTCTGGGAGTGGTCCACTGATGAACGACTGAACTTCAAGTCTTTGAAGTGTTTCAAAGAGTTCACTGAAATCTTGCTTAAGCAGTTCTGACTGTCCTATCCGAATATCATTCTTCCCCACATGGATGATGACTCGATTTGCAGTCTTGTGCTTCATCACAATGCTCCGAAGTTCCTTGTTCACGTCAGAAACGGTTGCTTGAGGAAAGCAGCAGGTAGTAGCAGTCCTGGTTCTGACGTTTCTAATAATAGAGTCGCCCACTATCAGAGTCCTGGGCTCGGCTGCGCTCTGAGCTGAATGCCGCTGTCTGCTCGACCTTGAGCGCCTGTTAGTAGCAATGTTAGCTGCTGGCTGATTCGATCCGAGTTTTGTCATATTTTGGGATTCCTCATCCACATCGGATTTCGGATGAGCTTTATTTGTCACATACACAATTATACAGAGTATAATGAGGAGTGAAATGTGTTCTCTGCATTTAACCCATCCAAGTGTACACACTTGGAGCAGTGGGCAGCCGACTGTGCAGCGCCCGGGGAGCAGTCGTGGACTTCCTGTTGGAGCCGGGATTCGAACCCACAACCTTGGGTTACCTCGGGTTTCAAGTCCAACGCTCTATCCATTAGGCCAACGACTGCCCACATTCATCAATGCTTCAAATCTGTTCTCAAGATGTATAGGGGGTTGTAGAATACCAGTGCTTACAAGTCTTGTCATAGCCGTATCTGGGGTAGAGGATGCTACAGCAGCAATACGAGATACTCGTGACAATCTGGTGTCTCGAGAGCCTTTGGGTCTCGCTCCCTGTTTGTGCCATCGATTAGTCCGTCGATCAGTTTCGGCTTGTTCCTCTACACTTGGTATAAACTGTTGAGATTCACTAGATTCACAGGACTCACCGGCTGTATGCTGAGGGGGTCCGTGGTGACCGTCTGCTGTATGTTCCGTCTGTTTTGGAAGTCCAGCAAATAACTTTGTTTCAAGAACCACAATCCTTTGTAAAAGTTTGTGGCAGTTCGTGCAGCAAGTAGGCATTTTCTCTCATCTGTTTGAATGTAGACAGCTGTATTTATCGGTCTCCAAAATGTAAACTGCTGGCAGTGGGAGGCAAAAAGTCCTCTTTTTCCAAAAAATGTGTTGTTTGAGCACTGTGCTGATCTGCTGAAGTAAAAATCTTAGAAAGATCTGAGAAAAGAACAAAAATAGGCAACAAAGCGCAGAGCAATAGCAAGAGCGTCCGAACGGTAGCAAAGCCGGAAGTGTCCTCCAGTGATCAATCGAATCAATCTAAAATTGTGACTCTGTATTTTTCGGAAATAACACCTGACTGACACCTAAACTTACCCGTGAGTGGCCGTGTGGATTGTAGACACCTGACGGTTTTACCCTTAATGGGTACGGTTATCTAACCTTGACCTACACAGGACCCTAAACCTAAGGTCACTATCCCTAAGGAAAATCCAGCTCTTATACACCTCTTATTCAATATTCTAAAATATATATACATGCAAAACAACAAGTCAACAGACTACAGTTGAATGCTTTTTAAAGAACTAAATATTCGTACAGACAAATGGCCAGCATAGGACAGTGGCACATTTAAACAATGTAACAATTAACGTAAAAAAAAAATGGATTGCTCTTTTAGTATGTTAAATTATAGACCGTCCATCCTTCAGGTGTGTCCTGCTGTTTATGGATCTTTGTCCATTTATGTTTTTTAACAATCCATTCATCTGAACCAACCAACACCTGAAAGAGGGCAGCTTCCCGGATCTAACGATATCACTCACGTGTAATTCGGGGCTACGAGTCAGCAGATAGGCCCAGTTAAGCTTTGGCCAATCGGATGCAATATTCTAATGAGGGTGGTTACTAATGAGGGTGAAAGTCGTTTTTACCTCTATACCTAGCTGCAAAATAACCCCAAGATAACCCCTGGCCCCATCTAACCCTGGCCCACTGAACTTAACCCCAGACAACCACGCCACTGCTTACCACAGAAGATAACCCTCGACTAACCCAAAAGTTAACCACCTTACACTGGACAGTTATAAGATTGAAAACTCCATATCTATCCATCTATCTACACAAGGAAATAAACAGGGACTAATAATTCACCCTCTCCTGGGTGACGATGGGACTAGCATTTATTAAAAATTCGTAAGGATTCAAACAATTTTGCAGAAATTCACACCACGCTGGAAGCTTTAGGTGAACTGTTCTGTGACCGTTGACATGGATATCTAAAACCACACTCCATCTATGAAAAATAAGTAGGTAGAATAAGTTATTAAATAATTCCATATAATTATCTCACAAATGCTTATAGATCTTTGAAATCATTCTATACATTAGACTGAACTGCACTGTGACCTTTGACCTGGATATCCAACAATACACTCCATCTATGAAAACTAAGCAAGGCACAAGGCAAGTTTATTTATGTAGCACATTTCATACACAGTGGTAATTCAAAGTGCTTTACATGAAAGGAAGTGGAATAGTGATTAAAAATAATCATCACAGCAATAAAAACAAGGAGTTAAAAATAATAATATCAAATAATTATACACAAAAACAAACATACAACAACAGCAGCACCTTTTTTATTTATTTTTATTTATATTGCTCCGTCTGTTTATTAAGCTTTTGTAATAATAAAATAATGAAGATACAGGAGAATAGAAACAAATATTTTCCCAACTCTACCCAACACCAAATTTTGGACAAAAAAAAAACTAATAAAAGGGTCCCGGGTTTCTGAAAATATGCCAGTGAGGATCTTTTTTTATTAAGTGGGCTTAAGTCGCCCTCTCCTGGATGAAACTGTGCATAGCACGTGTTAAAAACTGCTACGGATTGAGAAACGTCACCAAACAATCACAGTACGGAACATGCTTTCAGACGGATGTCTTCACTCCCAGACAGTCCATCATTCAGGTGTGTCCAGCTGTTTATTCAATTCTCTTTTCGTTAATTTTTATCCGGTTATAAGATTGAAATCTACCAATCGTCTATCTCCTTAAATTTAGTTTGTATTTTCTAATATCCACTGGATCGATCGAATCAATCTAAAATTGCGACTCTGTATTTTTCGGTAATAACACCTGACTGACACCTAAACTTACCCCTGAGTGGCCGTGTGGATTGTAGACACCTGACGGTTTTACCCTAATGGGTACGGTTATCTAACCTTGACCAACACACGACCCTAAACCTAAGGTCACTATCCCTAAGGAAAATTCCCCTCTTAAACCTTACACCTAAAAGATTTTTACCCCTAGACTAAAATAGCCCTAATTAATTAATTGGTTCATTTAAAACTAAAACAGGAAACATCCGAAATACACCGACAAAAGATGATGAGTTTTGGTGGGCGCTGAGATGAGGGGCTCAATTCAAGCGGACACTAAAGCGGGCAGCGCAAATCTAGGCTGGAGCAGAACCAGGGTCAGACTGGTCTGACCTTTGGAGGTTTTTAATTCCTAACCCACGTGTGTGCATCTTGTCCCTGATGATCACGTGGTATCTTCAGTACATAATTATGAAGTGTATATAAATTTACGTGCAAAATAAGTTTCGAAGCAAAACCAATAATCACCCAAGTACATTGTACCCATTGGCATAAGCAAATAAAACATTAATAAATATTATGAACGCACGATGCACATCCGTGTACTCGATATCAAAATCAAGCACCGATAATAAGGACGTCCTGATGATTAGATTATGCCCCAAGACGAAACCGATCCACTACAGACTCTTCTCGGGTGACCTGGGTAACCTTGCGGTGTTAACAAAGGGTCACTTGGGAGAGTGGTAAGTATCCAGCCCCCCTGGGTCCACTAGGACAGCACGCAGGGACGGTGGCCTGGGGCTAACAAGCCTTAATTGGAGCCCAGTCTTCTACTGGTGATTAGCACCACTCACACAATGGCACATTTTGCACCAACACCCCTACACACTGACATTTGCTTCTTAATGAACCTTTGAAACTCGTTTTTTATTGATTCTCAAAAATTATATATTTTTGACAGATTGTAAAAAAATCTAATTTTTATATGCAACAGTCTTTTAACCACGAACTATTTAAAATCCAAATTCTAATATTAAAATGTAATAATAGATTACACAGCCGTTTAAAACAATATGAATAAGTCCTAAATACCCCTATCAGGTCATTCTAAATACTTCAACAACGACAAAATAACCAGAACCCAACCATCCAATTGTGGCTCTGGCCAAACTCGCTTAGTGATTGGACATAAGACACTCGCCTGGGCTTGATCACCTTGAAGGCGTGCCGCCTCAGAGGAGGGTGTATAGTGTTTAAAGTGCTGAAACACCCGATGAGTCTGAGGTACACTACTGATGAAAGTGTCTTAAATATTTCCCTCACATAAACATACCTGAGGGAGTAAGCTTACAAAGGAAAATCAGATTCTACAAAATCAAAAACAAAACCTTCTGGCAGAAACAAAATGAAAGATAGTCCCTAACTTACACGTACCCTAAACCTAACATTCGTAGACCTATGGACGTGAAACAACATTTCCAACCCTTGGGACCAATGCCCAAATAGGCAAATCTCTTAGAAGGGAACAAAACAAAGCCAACAGGAGCATAGCCTAACATCTAACCAAGTAACTGGATCACACACTAAACCTACCCCTTACAGGCTTAAAGGCAAGACATAGCCCTCAACCAATTAACAACTTATACAGGAGTTGCGGAAGGACCGTTCCAGTCAAAATTATTTGATGGAATGCGATGCCAGGTCAGGATAACTGGATTGTTGACTGAAAGGTTGGCAGTCTGGTTCGCTGGTCTGGAGCAGGTTCAGTCAAAAACCTTGCATTTCTCGATCTAATAGTAAAAAAAGCCAAAAACCTATAAAGGCACTTCTAGATGGGAATCAATCAAACCGTTCCAGCCAAAATTCTCTGATGGAATGCGATGCCAGATCAGGATTACTGGATTGTTGACTGAAACGTTGGCAGTCTGGTTCGCTGGTATGGAGCAGGTTCAGTCAGAAACCTCGAATTTCTGGATCTAATAGTAAAAAAAAAGCCACAAAACCTATAAAGGCATTTCTTCTAGATGGGAATCAATCAAAGTTGATACAGTTAAGTCTAACATGTGTCGATCCGTCCCCCCTTTTATCAATGTCCCTACTTCTTGGTCTTCCAAATGCTCAGCCCAATGCCCAAACAGGCTCTTCTCCTAGACAGGAGATATATCAAGGCTTCTCTGGTATAGTCTAACAGGGGTCGGCCCGTGCACCTATCCTCAGTCTCCCTACTCCAAACCTTCCTGGACGGGTGCTAGGTCGGGGGGAGCTGTTGTAATTTTTCTAACCTAACCTAAGGTCACTATCCCTAAGGAAAATCCCCCCTCTTATACCTAACACCTAAAATATTTTTACCCCTAGACTAAATAGCCCTAATTAATTCACCTAAAAGCTTTTTACCCCTAGACTAAATAACCCTAATTCATTAATTTGTTAATTTAAAACTAAAAGAGGAAACATCCAAAATTAAACAAAATCTGGTGAGTTTTGGTGGGCACTGAGATGAAGGGCTGAATTCAAGCAGACACTAAAGCCACGTGCCACGTCTCTGCACTTTGGTGCCTGGGAGAAGGAAACGCTGTAATCAGTGCCCACCTCACTTATTTTCATATATAATATAAATTATTAGAAACTCAAAAAATACTACAAACATAGTATGAATTTATTTATAATGGATATTACACATGGTAATTGAGACTATCATATTTGCCCACTTTGCACCTCTGCCATCAGGCCACAAGATGGAGACACAGAAAAGCACACAAAATGGCTTCAAAACATGTGTTGATTTACCTTTTATTTTTTGTTTTACACAAAATTTGTAGTTTTATCACAATTACAGAAACGATTGGTACATAATGGATAGAATGAGCACATTTATCATAAGATATCATACAGTTTTACACTTATCATTCTAGAAGAATAGTTTTTAAAAAAATGTTTTGGGGTAGCACGTAGAAAATCTTAAATAAAAAATAATTAATGAGATTTTCAGTTTTTACAAGTTTCAAAAAGGAAAATTTCAATGCCCCGTCTTGAAAATCATCACAAAAATACTAATAAGCATTACCTACATATATGTAGAGGTTTGGAGTGGATTTGATAAGGAGTGTGTAAATTAATTAGGTTTTTAACTTTAAAATTCACTATAAAACACCTTTTTTTTTAATTAAAAACCGCAACAAACAATATAATTCATCTTGAAATAGAACTATTGCATGATTAAAAATATTAAAACATAGAAATACAGGATACATTTTGAAATACTGGATATAAACTAACTATCAGAGAGAGTTTAGAAGAGATGATGTCATGACCGACGCCCCCCTCGTTAGCTACATAAAGGGAGGGAGAGGCTACAGAGACTCATTTCTCTTCAAGCTCTCACAACGATAGGTAGTAAAGCTTTGATCGGTTACATTCTAAGAAAACGACGTGCTGTTGGCCTGAAGAAGTAGTGGTTAACTTCGAAACGTCGCGTAACACAGTAACGTCGTGTTTTAAGGAATTCAACCAGATTGAAAGACAATAATAACTGTCATGACGAGATATATTGAGAGATACAGACCGAGAACGATGCAAAGAAATAGCGTCAGATTCACGTCCGTACCACCTGAAGAAGAACGACATTATTTCTTAAACAAACAAACAGCACGTTCACGTGCTAGTAAACAACAACAAAATCGGCGGATGGATATGGAGGATGTGTCTTAAGAAGACGATTTTGTAGATCCACCCCGATTTCGTGATCCAGAATACAAACAAAAAGGGCTACTAAACAAGGACAAAGTATATATAACGATGATCATCGTTACAATAATACCTATACATATTTCCCTAATCACAGATCTAGATCTCTGCCAAACAGAAACACATACCAAAAGGGTATGGGGTTTAGTTTCGGAAGATTCAGGGAACAAGAAAGGGAAAACAGATATTTTCCTGACTACAAAGAAAGAAAAAACTTATATTTTCACAACAAAAAAGAAAGGTTTTTCCCACAAAGAAGGGAATTCACAAATACTCAATACAGACAAAGACAACAAACAAACAGACGTGCTCTCACCGATAGAGGTCTGTTTCCTGACCACAGACTGGTCAGAACTTTCCAAAAAGACACATACAACACTGATCAATTTTATAATGACTTTGATCAGGAGTTAGGGTTAGGGTTATTGATCAAACCGGCCGATAAGGGCAATGCTGTAGTTCTCATGAATAAGGAAGACTATCTATGGGAGGGGAAGAGATAGCTAGAAGTTAAAGATCACTACAAGCCTCTCACGGCACCTATGTACCCTCAGACGTCATTAGAAATAAGAAACATTTTAGAAGAAATGTGTGACAAAGGAGTAATCAGTGGGAAACAAAATAATTATTTACTTGGATCAGGAACGCCTAGACCAAGACGATTTTACCTTTTACCAAAGATCCACAAGGATCCTGAGAATTGGAGTAAGGCTTTTAAGATCCCTCCAGGAAGGCCTATTGTATCTGACTGTGATAGTGAGTCCTACTACACGGCAGAATTCATAGAGTATTTTCTAGGCCCAATTTCGCAAAAGCACGAAAGTTATCTCAAAGATACTTATGATTTTCTTCAAAAAACTAAAAATATTTTAGTCCCTGTCACAGTCTGTCTCCCTTTGCCTTGTGTTTCCCTGCCCATATTTGGTTTTCCTGTTTTTCCTGTAATCATTATTTAATTAGTCCCCATCGGTGTCTTGATTTCGTCCCAGGTGTTTCCAGTCATGTTCCCCTTTAAATAGTCTGTTCTGCCCCATGTTTGTCGTGGATTATTGTATGTTAATGTTTCAGCGTCTGTGAGTGTGTGTACCTGTGTCCGTCATCTCCGTGTTTTTTATTAAATATTCCAAAGAAGTTCCTTGTCTCCGTGTTCCGTGTTCCTGGCTCCTCCGTGCAACCTCCGCTAACGACCTGATCACGACAGAATAATCCACCCAAAATGAGGCGGCGGCTGATTCTGGTTCCCCGCGAGGGAGGGCCGGGAATCACCAGCCTGCTCCCGCCCGCAACGATGGAGAGGCCTCCACTGATTCCATCCTCACCCAGGACGAGGCAGCGGCTGATTCTGGTTCCCCGCGAGGGATGGCCGGGAATCAGCAGCCCGCTCCCGCCCGCAACGATGACGGTTCCTCCGCTGATTCCATCCAGCTCAGCGATGCCTCCGCTGATTCCATCCTCACCCAGGATGAGGCAGCGGCTGATTCTGGTTCCCCGCGAGGGATGGCCAGGAATCAGCAGCCCGCTCCCGCCCGCAACGATGCCGGTGCCTCCGCCGATTCCGTCCAGCTCATCGATGCCTCCGCTGATCCCGTTCAGCTCACCGATGCCTCCGCTGATCCCGTTCAGCTCACCGATGCCTCCGCTGATCCCATTCAGCTCACCGATGCCTCCGCGGATCCCATTCAGCTCATCGATGCCTTCGCTGGTCCCGTCCAGCTCCCCGATGCCTTCGCTGGTTCCGTTCAGCTCATCGATGCCTCCGCTGATCCCATGCAACTCATCGATGCCTTCGCTGGTCCCGCCCAGCTCACCGATGCCTTCGCTGATCCCATGCAGCTCATCGATGCCTTCGCTGGTTCCGTCCAGTTCACCGATGCCTCCGCTGGTTCCGTCCAGCTCACCGATGCCTCCGCTGATCCCGTTCAGCTCATCGATGTCTTTGCTGATTCCATCCAGCTCACCGATGCCTTCATTGGTCCTGTCCAGTTCACCGATGCCTCCGCTGGTTCCGTCCAGTTCACCGATGCCTCCGCTGGTTCCGTCCAGTTCACCGATGCCTCCGCTGGTTTCGCCCAGTTCACCGATGCCTCCGCTGGCCTCGTCCAGCTCACCGATGCCTTCGCTGATCCTGTTCAGCTCACCTTCCTCCGCGCTGCTTCTGGCCAGTTCCGCTCTGCCCGAGCGCCCCCCAGTGCCTGCTCCTCGCCAGTGCCCCGGAGAATCGGCGCTTTCGGAGCACCCCCGAGAGTTGGTCTCGTCCAGCTTGCCTTTGTCACCGCTGGCCCCGCCCAGTTCACCTTCATCTCCGCTGGCCCTGACTGGTATTCCCGGCGGCGGCGGCCAAAAGATTTTGGGGGCCATATACCCGATCCGCCGTGGCCGCCTGAGTCCCCGGATCCCCGTGGCCGCCTGAGTCCCGGATCCCCGTGGCCGCCTGAGTCCCCGGATCCCCGTGGCCGCCTGAGTCCCGGATCCCCGTGGCCACCCGAGGCTCCCGATCCGCCGTGGCCACCCAAGCTCCGCGCCTGGAGGCCACCTGCCCGGGCTACAGGTCCCCTGAGGTCTCCAGGCGCGCCACCCCTACCTTTCGATGTCATGCAGGCGGGGACGCCTAGAAGGGGGTAATGTCACAGTCTGTCTCCCTTGCCTTGTGTTTCCCTGCCCATATTTGGTTTTCCTGTTTTCCTGTAATCATTATTTAATTAGTCCCCATCGGTGTCTTGATTTCGTCCCAGGTGTTTCCAGTCATGTTCCCCTTTAAATAGTCTGTTCTGCCCCATGTTTGTCGTGGATTATTGTATGTTAATGTTTCAGCGTCTGTGAGTGTGTGTACCTGTGTCTGTCATCTCCGTGTTTTTTATTAAATATTCCAAAGAAGTTCCTTGTCTCCGTGTTCCGTGTTCCTGGCTCCTCTGTGCAACCTCCGCTAACGACCTGATCACGACAGTCCCCACTGATTCTCTCTTGATTACTATAGATATAGATAGCTTATATACAAATATAGAGACAACAGAGGGCATGAAGGCCGTGAAAGACTGTATGCTGAGATTCCCTTACCCCAAGAGGCCTGACAAATACATTTTAAAACTATTGGAAATAAATCTTACAAAAAATGACTTCGAATTTGACTCAAATTTCATCTACAGATAAAAGGCACGGCGATGGGCAAAATGTTTGCTCCGTCACACGTCAATATATTTATGGCCTCTTGGGAGCAGAGGGCCTTAGCATCTTTCCACTTAAAACCGTTTTCATATTTCAGATTTTTAGATTACATCTGGGGCATTTGGACCCATGGCATGGAGGAGTTCAGGAAATGTACACACCATCTTAATCATCAGCAGAAGTCGATAAAGATTAAATTTGAAATTAACTCGTTAGAAGTAAATTTCTTAGATGTCGTGACATACAAAGGACAAAACTTTTCTGAGATGGGATACCTCGACTACAAGGTTTTCTTCAAGCCTACGGATACGCACTGCTTACTGCATGGAGACAGTTTTCATCCAAGCCATACTTTTCGTGGCATACTTAAGTCACAACTTCTCAGATTTCATCGTATATGCTCACAAGAAACAGAATTCAGGAAAGCAGTAAATATCCTTTTTAAGGCCTTGAAGAAGAGAAGAAAATACTCCAGAGGATACCTCAGAAGGGCCATTAGGACATTCAATCAATCAGTCACGAATCCGGTAAAAACCACACAAGAAAGAAACAAAATAGTTCCCTTGGTATCATTTTTTTCACAACACAGTACTCAATTAAACAAAGCCACCAAGGCAAACTTTACAAAATGTATGGAACCCACGTGTACATTACAAAAACATAGGCCCATTGCTGCGTACAAAAGAAACACAAATTTATTAGACACATTAGTTTGTAGTAAAATTAAATCAACACAACCTAAATCCAGAGGAAAAGCACACAAACATTTAACACACAAAAGATGGGTACAAAATAAGACTAACAAACAGATTTACTCCACTCAACAAAACATGCCTCCCCAAGTGTCTAACTGCATTTATCTGATTTTCTGTAGTAAATGTGAAAAATAATATGTAGGACAGACAAAAAACCAGTTGCTACAAAGGATTTACCAGCACACATACAACATTAAAAATAAAATTGAAAAAAGGAGATATGTAGTGAGACACTTCATGATACATGGCTTGGAAGCCATGAGGGTCACCGCCCTAGAATCCAACCCTCATTGGTCCCTCGGAGAGAGACTCAGGACGGAAAGAACCTGGATCAAACGACTGGACAGTCTCTACCCAAGAGGACTGAATGAGGCGTGATGATATGATATCTTCTTCTCTTCTATCCATTCATTCCTTCTTTATATTTCTTCTTTTTCTGTTGATAAAACCTTTTATTTCATTTTTTATTTTCTAATATCCACAGGCTAACCTTGAAAAACACATGACCCTAAACCTAAGGTCACTATCCCTAAGGAAAATCCCCCTTCTTATACCGAAGGGCTGAATTCAAGCAGACACTAAAGCGGGCAGCGGAAATGTAGGCCAGAGCACAACCAAGGACTAGTCAGACTAGTCTGACCTTTGGAGATTTTTAATTCCTAACCCTAATCGCCCAGGAACCCTTCCTGCTCTCCAGCCGAGTTGGCATCCTAGCGGAGATCCTGACTGACCAGGGTACCTCCTTTATGTCCCGGCTAATGGCTGACCTCTGCCGGCTGTTGCGGGTGAAGCAGTTGAGGACCACCGTCTACCACCCCCAGACAGAAGGACTGGTCGAACGATTTAACCAGACTCTGAAACAGATGCTGAGTCGGGTGGTCGCGGAGGACAAGCGTGACTGGGACCTTATGATCCCCAGGGTCCCCTATGTCCTTTTCGGGATCCGCAAAGTTCCCCAGGCCTCCACTGGCTTCACCCCCTTCAAGCTCCTTTTTAGCCGGCAACCCGGTGGCCTCCTGGATGTGGCGAGCAACAACCGGCTGCCCATCGCTCAGTGATCGAGCATGTGAAGCAGATGAGGAAAAGGATCGACCGGCTCATGCCGTTAGTCCGGGTACACTTGAGTAAAGCGCAGCAGGCTCAAACAGCGCCACTACAACCGGGCAGCCCAGCCACGGGAGTTCCAGGTCAGGGATCGAGTCATGCTCCTAGTCCCCAACACTGCTTTCAAGTACCTGGCCACCTGGCAGGGGCCCTACACAGTGCTGGAGAAGATTGGGCCGGTTACTTACCGTGTGCGTCAGCCAGGAAGGAGAAGAGCAGCTATACCACGTCAACCTTCTGAAGAAGTGGGTTGGGACAAGAGACCAGCTGGCAGCCCTCGTCTCTTCAGATCCCGTGGTTGTTGACGTCAACCCCCATCTCTCGGCTGCCCAGAAGGGCAGACCAGCGTCCTGCAGCATGACATCCGGACGCCTCCAGGTGTCGTCGTCAGGCAACGGCCCTACCCCGTCCCTGAGGCTCGTCGGCAAGCTATTGAGGAGGAAGTACAACAAATGCTGAAGTTTGGGGTGATAGAAACATCACGCAGCCCATGGTCCAGCCCAATTGTGATGGTCCCAAAACCGGACGGCGCCCTCCGCTTCTGCAATGACTTCCGTCGCATCAACGAGGTTTCTGAGTTTGACGGATACCCCATACCTCGGGTGGATGAGCTGTTGGACTGGCTGGGAAGGGCCCGGTATATCTCAACATTGGACCTCACCAAAGGCTACTGGCAGGTACCCCTCTCCGAGAATGCAAAACCTAAGACTGCTTTGTCCACCCCTAGTGGCCACTGACACTACCGGAGCCTTCCCTTCGGCCTTCACGGGGCACCTGCCACGTTCCAGCGGATGATGGACATCCTATTGCGGCCACATCAGTCCTACGCTGCCGCCTATCTGGACGACGTCATTATCCATTCCAAGGCATGGGAAGACCACCTGGACCGGTTACGGAGGGTGCTCTCGGAGCTCCGGAGGGCTGGGCTCACAGCCAACCCAAACAAATGCCACATTGCACTCTCCGAGGCAAAGTACCTGGGTTTCCAAGTCGGACAGGGTCTCATTCGGCCACAGGAGAAGAAGGTGGAGGCGGTACACTCCACCCCGAGACCCGAGACCAAAACCCAGGTACGAGCCTTTTTGGGGTTGGCTGGGTACTATCGCTGATTCATCCCTAACTTCTCCTCTTTAGCCGCCTCCCTGACAGACCTTACCAGGAAGGGGCAGCTGGAGAAGATACAGTGGACACCAGCAACAGAGGAAGCCTTCCAGGGTGAAAGAGGCCCTCACATCGACGCTAGTCCTCCGAACCCCGGACTTTAGCTGCCCCTTGGGGACTGGGAGCCGTCCTATCCCATATCCAGGAAGGTGAGGAGCATCCTATTATTTATATTAGCAGGAAGTTGACCCCGGCCGAGAAAAACTATGCCGCGGTAGAGAAGGAGGCCTCATCAGCGTCGCTCTGTAAACAAGCGAGGAACACCTGCCCGTCCTCATCACAGGCTGATCGGTCCCAGCTGCAGCTCATCACGCAGCGGCTACATAAGCCATGCAAACCCTGCCACAGGAGGAGACTTCTCCATGAGACTGAGCACTAACTCGCCCTCTGATCTCTCCCACAGAAAGCAGCTGGATGACCGACCAGACCCACTGGAGCACAGCACGGACTCACTGCACCGGGATCGAGGAAAGAGCACTCATGGCACCGGAACACCCACGAGGGCTTGTACCTCTCCCCCTACTTGTGAATAAAATCCACCCTCCGGGGCATTTTCCCAGCAATCCTGATCGTGTGATTCTTCATCCCGTGACAATATATATATGTGTGTGTGGTTAGTGACGGGTAGGTTTCAGTGTTGGTATTGTTTTTGTAAAGTATGGTTTTTAATCTGGGGCAAGAACTATATTTATAATATTTTTTATAGGGCTCTGTTTTGAGATTTTAATATTCTGCAGGGTTGTTTTTTTCTATGGGGTTACCAACAGGTAGGTTTAGTGTTGGTGGTGCCTTCTCTTTCATACATGAATTGTTTAAAAACAAATTATGAATATTAGAAGTATGTATCATGATACTCTTTTAAATTACCATGATTAATAAAGGAGGAGAAAAAATAAGGGGTTTTGGGTTTGGTTATACAAAATGACAACAGCTCACCCCGACCTAGCACCTGTCCAGGAATATTTGTAGTAAGGATACTGAGGATGTGTGCATGGGCTTATGCCTGTTAGACTTTACCAGGAAAGTTTTGATCTATCTCCTGTCTAGGAGAAAAGCCTGTTTGGGCGTTGGGCTGAGAATGTGGAAGACCAAGAAGTAGGGACATTGATAAAAAGGGACGGGCCGACACATGTTAGACTATACTATGTCACCTGTGATTGATTCCTTGTCTAGGAGAAATACCTTTCTAGGTTTTATTGTGTTATTTTACTTTATAGTATGTTATTCACTCAATATGGTGTTATTTTACTCAAAATATGATGTATGTTCAAGAATGCAATCCATAAACTGATCAATATATTGGAAATAATAAAAAACAATTAATGAACTTGAATAACCATATGAACTTTGGGTGACGTCCCAGAATATGACAAAAACATGTAAACAGTTTTGATGTATGTCTCCTGGGACCACTGCCAAAGTCCTTGTTTGAAAGGAGAGGACTGGCTGTCTTTTTGGAAGGGGGCTGATCGTCTTTTTTTCTAAAAAGGACTGATTAAGCCAAATGCCCAGGTGCAGGCAATAAATTAACTGTGGCAAACCAGACAAGCATAGCCAATAAAAAAAAACGGAACTCCCAAGTTTGGGCAGTGCTACAGGTATAAAATGGATGAGCGGACAGACAGAGATTCAGATGCGGTGGCTGCAGTGACCGTATCTCGGCTTTGTTACTTTGCAATCCAGTAATCCTGATCCGGCATCGCATTCCATTAAAGGACTTTGGCTGGAACGGTCCGTCCGCAACTCCTGTATAGGTTGTGAATTGGTTGAGGGCTATTTCTTGCCTTTAAGCCTTTAAGGGGTAGGTTTATTGTGTGAGTCAGTTCCCAGTTTAGATTCTGCGTTGTCCAGTGTCTATGATGGGTAGGTTTAAGGTATGGGTTTGTTCAGGGCTAGATGCTGGCCTCCCCAAGTCTCTGAGTGGTAAGTTTAGTGTCAATTAGAGTCAAATCAGGGTTAAATCCCTCTCTCCTTAAGTCTGTATGGGAAAGGTTTAGTGAGCTAGGTTTCGGTTCCATAGGCTTACTATGGATGTCTACGCCTGTGTGAAGCCAGTTTTTGGCATTTCCATAGATCCACCTTTCAGTCATCTCGTTAGGTAGAGCTGGCCGTATTGAAATGTAGAGTCTGTCTACTAGTTGTGAAAGACGAACTGGTGAACTATTTCTATCAGTGCGGTTTTGTAGAGCTTGTAGATGATGAAAGGCTTTGAGATAGTTGTATTGAGATAGTTGTATCCTCTGATCAGCTGTCTAAATTCCTGGTCCGCCAACATTATATCTAGGAGGATAAGAGTAAAATATTTTAGTATTTTGTTTTAATAAAATTGTTATCTAGCAAACCTCGATGCGTTAGACCTATCTGGGCCACCCGCCATTCAAAAAGCCTGTCTGGGCTTAGTTTGCATCTCCCCCCCACATCTCATCTGAGGTGGCCCGCCTGGGAGATCAGCCCCAGGCATGTGTCTTGTAGCCAATTGCTATTCGAGCTTGACCAGATCCACAATCGAATGGTTGGGTTCTTGGTTGAGTTTTATTATGAGTTTTCAACTTAAACCGGTCATTAGTAGAGATGTGATTTTATTCCATTGATTTTAATTTATTTGGAGTGCACATTAGAGTGATTTTAAATATTGCAGTACAATAAACCGAAGTAGGCCTGAAATATTACAAACTGGGCCTAAAAATGCTCCTAGAAGGTCAAGACTGGTGGATGCGGAGCATTAAGCTTCTACCTGACCTTCTTCCTAAAAGTTATGACAAACCAATCAGACATTATCCTAACTTCTGAATAAGAAAAACTTGAATTTGCCTTCTATTCGTGTGTTTTTGCCTACATTTTTACACAATGGTGAGTCGAATATTATTTTTGAGATTAGAATCATCTTGTGCTCCTCCAAATATGTCGGTCATGAGTATGTAGTTTTCTTAGATTTTTATCATAGATAAATAGCTGATTTTAGCATTTAAAGTCAGCTTTTTTGAGAGCTAATTAATGAATTAATTAACGCGGATTCCTGATCCAATGACGTTTCAAGGACTATTTTTTCTGGAGATGTAAGTGTATTTCTCTAAATTTAAAGCCTGTTCCCCTTCATGGGAACTTCGAACTGCGTCCCCTGGGGTTGCTATGGGGAACGCCGTCAGCGTGACTCATGTCTGAAGAATACATATGTAAAAACACCCAATCATAAAAAGTATCTAAATTATTTGATGCAGCAATTCTGGCTGAGGAGTTTGTGCTCACGCATAAAACTGTTATGCCCTTATGCGCGCTCCAAAACGAGTTTGTTTCTATTGCCTTGATCCTGGCCACTTTATTTCAAATTGTAAAGCTTGACAGCAGAATGCAGGTGGTAAGCCGAAAGGGGTAGCATTTACCTCTCTTACCTCGGTTCCTGAACGGTCGAGTTCACAATAAAATTCCTCTACTTTTGAGTCATTTCTGCAAACGTGTACAGTAGCACTCCCAGATGGTTCTTCTGATCCTAGACTTATTGTAATGTTAAGGAAAACAGGGTCTATATAGGGTCTAATATAGGTATTGCTATAAATTGTAGCAACACCTCCCCCTTTGCTTTTTGGACGCGGCTAATTTTTATAACAGTAATCTTGGGGGACAGACTCGTTTAAAATAATGTATTCATGTGGTTTTAGCCAGGTTTCTATCAAACAGAGCACATCTAGTTTATGATCAGTGATCATCAGCTGACATCAGATGAACTCGCCCGGAACATGTCCCAGTCGACGTCATCAAGAGACGCCTGTAGCGTGGCTTCGGAGTGGGAGGACCAGCGCGTCACTTCCCTCTCCACCGGGGGTTCTTGAATGATCCGTTGTTTATAATCCGGTGTGAGAAAAATGGCGACATGATCTGATTTCCCAAACGCCGGCAGTGAGTGGGCTTTGTAGGCATTTTTGAATTGGGTGTAGCAGTGATCGAGTGTATTCAGTCCTCTGGTTGGACAGGATATGTGCTGATGAAAGTTAGGGATGACCTTTTTGAGGTTAGCTTTGTTAAAGTCTCCAGCGATGATGCATGCAGCATCAGGATGTATGTTGATATATCCGCTGAGTTCATCGTGTAGTTTGGACAAAGCCACGCTAGTATCTGCTTGCGGTGGGATGTAAACGGCAGACACGAGGATCGATGTAAATTCCCGGGGCAGATAGAAGGGGCGGCAGATAATGGAGAGGTGTTCCAGATGAGGCGAGCAGGAACGCGACAGAATGGAGATATTCCTGGGATCACACCATTTCTTGTTAATGAAGAAACACACTCCACCACCTTTGGTTTTCCCGGCCTCGGCTGTTCTGTCCATCCGTAAAACAGAAGTTATCAGATGCCGTTACAGCTGTGTCCGGGACCGTCGGCGTGAGCCATGTTTCAGTCAAACAAAGGATGTTACAGTCTCTAATGTCCCGCTGGAAACTAATCCTGGCTCTAAGATCATCCATCTTATTCTCCAAGGATTGGACATTGGCGAGCAGAATACTCGGTAGAGGGGGACTGTGAGCCCTTTTCCTCAGTCTGTTGCGGATTCCAGCACGTTTCCCGCGGTGTTTCTTTCGCCTCCTGGGATTATTAAGGCGGCCTTTGTCAGCTTCGGTGCTCCGAAGAATCTCCAATGGCCACGCTGGATCTGTGTATAAAGTGTCCTGGATCAGGTTAGTGTAACGCTGTCCAATGTCCAAAAGTGTTCTCTTGTTGTACATAATCATTGCAGACGTTACACGTGTAAAAAGAGAGGTAAAAATAGAAAAAAACACATAAAAACACAATATTGAGCGGAGCTAATTCGCAGGCGACTGAACTCAGCAGCGCCACCGGAAGACTCAGAAGGGAGTGTCAGAAGGGAGAGCCTCGCCAAGCGTGGGATTTGAAGTAAGTAAAAGCCAGGAAAGCTTGCACCGATTTTAAGGCGTTTGTTAGACGTATTCACTTAACCGGGAAGGCTTACGCAGCATCTGACGGGGGTTCCGCCCTTGCGGCATTGTACATGTAAGTTCGTCGATTAGTCAGACGGAGCTCGAGGTTGCTCGACCAGGAAGCTCTCGTGCATGTGATTGAGTTCGTTACCCGCAGCGTCAGATGGTGAGCCTCGCCGATAGCCGACAGGGAAACGTTTGCTCCGCCGGCAGCATCTGGCAGAGTTCAATACTCCGAATGATAGGCGTCTAATAGGGTAGATGCTATGAGGTTTGCTTGCATGCTTGTAAAACGAATCTGGTAGCGGTTCCTGATCAGTCTTGAAATCTTGGGCTGAATAGAATTCCCTGTACTGGCGTATCCCAAATAAGTGCCGTGAATTTGGATGGATGGCATGGCTTGGAAACTGAGGTGGTGTCGACTTTGCCAGCCAGGTGCTAAGGCCCAAGATTTCATGGATTGCATGGTCAATGTTCTAATTTCGGAAGAGAACAGTCGAAGGAATCAAGGTATTTATGCTTGAACGGGGAGTTATGCGGAGCTGACAATAGATTAGAAAGGGTTTCTTACCACACGATGTCCTAGTAGCCACTCTGATGGCTAGTGCTGAAATGGCGGTCAATGGAAGATCTGGTCATGAACACTCGTTTAATTGCGCCGCCTATAGGGGAAAGCTGAACAGGTTATTTCAGGAAACAGCTAAACTCGATGGAGAATTTGATAAATGGCAACTTTGATGTCCATATTCAATGATTTACGATTGTTGCAGCGCTTCGGTCATGAAGATATGGCCAAGTTCTAGAGATTAGGTGGACATTGAATTAGGGCAATACGTCGCGATTCTCTCTCAAATGATTCTGAGAGTTTCAGAATCAATTCTGGGCTTATATTTTAACCAGATGAGCAATGACGCAGAGTTGCTTTAGAAATACCCATATGCTGCTTGCTTCCAATTCCTCACCTGCATGCGCCACTTGAACCTTCTGTACAATAATCTTTCATAAGGTTTGGAAAGGTTGGAGCAAGTTACAAGGAGATTTGCTGGCTTCATTGCGCAGGGGCGCTGAGAGAGACACACATTTGTTTACATTTACATTTAGTCATTTAGCAGACGCTTTTATCCAAAGCGACTTACAATTGGAGAGTACATAAAGCGATTTATCTTGAAGAGGCAAACATACAGAGGAAGTGGCAATAACACCAAGTCTCAGGCATTGTTCAAATAAGTACAAGCTAGCAAGGGATGGAGAGAAAGATGAAGATTTTGAAAAAAGTGCAATTTTTTTTTTTTTTTAAGTAGTCAAGTAGAGTTGAAAGAGATGAGTTTTCAGTTGTTGCTTGAAATTTGACAGGGATCCAGTATTCTGGATGGGGATGGGAAGATCATTCCACCAGCCAGGAACGGTGAAAGAGAATGTTCTGGAGAGTGATTTTGAGCCTCTCTGTGATGGTACCACGAGGCGTCGCTCACTAGCAGGTCTCAGACTTCTGGAGGGGATGTAAATTCGTAATAGTGAGTGGAAGTAGGTGGGTGCTGAGCCTGTGGTTGTTCTATATGCAAGCATCAGTGTCTTGAACTGGATGCGAGCTGCAACTGGTAGCCAGTGCAAGGACACAAAGAGAGGTGTAACATGGGCTCTTTTGGGCTCGTTGAAGACCAGTCGTGCCGCTGCATTCTGAATCATTTGTAGAGGTTTGATTGTGTTTGATGGAAGTCCAGCTAAAAGAGCATTGCAGTAGTCCAGTCTAGAAATGACAAGGGCCTGGACAAGAAGTTGTGCAGCATGCTCTGTCAGAAAGGGCCTGATCTTTCTGATGTTGTGCAATGCAAGCCTGCAAGATCGAGCAGTCTTTGCAATGTGCTTTTTGAAGGTCAGCTGGCCATCGAAGATTACACCAAGATTTCTGACCAAAGCTGATGGGCTAATTTTTGATGAACCTAACTGAATCGTGAAATCATGGTGTAGAGTTTGAGTTGCAGAGAAGACAAAAAGCTCAGTCTTTGCCAGGTTGAGCTGTAGATGGTGTTCTTTCATCCATGCCAAGATGTCCGCCAGGCAGCCTGGGATCCGTGCAGCTACCGTTGGATCATCTGGTCGAAATGAGAGATAGAGCTGTGTGTCATCAGCATAGAAATGGTAGGAGAAGCCATGTGCCTGTATGATGGGAGCCAGTGATGTAGTGTATGTGGAGAAGAAGAGGGGTCCAAGAACCGATCCCTGGGGAACCGCAGTGACCAATTTATGTGCTTTGGATACCTCCCCTCCCCAGGCCACCCTGAAAGACTGACCAGTGAGATAGGATTCAAACCAGCGAAGTGGAATCCCAGTGATATCCAGTGATGAGAGGGTGGACAGGAGGATCTGATGATTGACAAACATCATCAGATAACCCTAACCCTAGGAAACATGAGTGAGTACAAGGCATCTTGCTATGCTCTCTGTCATGCAGCTAGAGCCGCTAAACGCCGATACAGTGAGAGAATTGAGTCACATTTCCAGCTCAATGACTCTCGACGCATGTGGCAGGGACTAAAGACCATCTGTTCCTCTGGAAACAACTCCTCTGTGGAGGTGAGAGCAGATCCGTTGCTGGCCGAAGAGCTAAACACCTTCTACGGCCGCTTTGAACGTAATGGCGGCGCGACTCTGCCGATCAGCGCGTCTGGAAGCAGCAGACACAGCAGCGATAATCATGTATTCACCGTGTCAGAGGATGACGTTCGGAGGGAACTGAGGAGAGTGAACGTCAGAAAAGCAGCAGGACCCGATGGGATTACTGGCCGCGTTCTGAGTTCCTGTGCTGATCAGCTTGCTGGTTTGTTTACGTCCATCTTTAATGAGTCCCTTGCTACCTCTGTGGTCCCCACCCCCTTTAAAAAATCTGTCATTATCCCTGTGCCTAAGAACAGTAAACCCTCTTGCTTGAATGACTATCGTCCAGTTTGCCCTCACATCGACAGTCATGAAGGTTTTTGAGAGACTTTTAAAGAAACACATTTGCTCCTCCATCCCTGCTACTTTGGACCCTCTTCAGTTTGCCCATCGGCCAAATAGGTCTACTGATGATGCCATCTCTCAGGTACTGCACTCCTCCCTCACTCACATTGACAGCAAAAATGGCAACTATGTAAGGCTGCTATTCATTGACTATAGCTCCGCTTTCAATACTATAGTCCCCACCAAGCTGGCTGTTAAACTCTCAGACCTTGGCCTAAACACTTCACTTTGTGACTGGATTCAAGATTTCCTCACCGCCAGACCACAAGTGGTGAAAGTCAGCCAGTTCACCTCCAACTCCATCACCCTGAACATAGGAGCCCCACAGGGCTGTGTCCTGAGCCCCCTGCTCTACTCTCTCTACACACATGACTGCGTGTCCTCTCACAGCTCCACTTCTATCATTAAATTTGCTGAAGATACTGTGGTCCTGGGCCTCATTAACAACGAAGACGAGGCCGCATACTTGCATGAGGTGGAGAGAATTACATCATGGTGCCAGGACAACTGTCTCTCTCTGAACATGAGCAAAACCAAAGAGCTGATTGTAGACTTCAGGAAGAGACAGCAGCGGCCCTACACCCATCTTATGATCAGTGGGACCCCTGTGGAGAGGGTGAGTAGCTTCAAGTACCTCGGTGTAAACATCTCCGAGGACCTGACATGGACTACACACATTCAAACTCAGGTTAAGAAAGCCAGGCAAAGGCTGTACCATCTGTGACAGCTGAGGAAATTCAGGGTCTCTCCAGCTATCCTGAAAACTTTCTATTCAGGGGCCATAGAAAGTGTTCTGACTCAGTGCATCTCAGTGTGGTATGGTAACGCCACAAACCAGGACTGTAAAGCTCTGCAGAGAGTCGCGCTTAGCTGAGCGCATCTCAGGGTCTGCTCTCCCTCTCTGCAGGCCATCTACCTCAAACGCTGCAAAAGCAGAGCTGTAAAATCATCAAGGACTCGAATCACCCCGGTAACCATCTTTTCCGTTTACTGCCATCTGGCAAGCGCTTCAGGAGCATGATGGCAAAGACTGAAAGACTAAGGAGGAGCTTCTTCCCTCAGGCCATCAGGCTCCTAAACACAAACTCTGTTTAATAAACATTAAAAAAGCCGTTTGCACATCCCTCTCATCCCTCTTGTTTATAGTACTATTTATTAAGTCCCATATACTGTTTTTGCACATCCTACTTGTTTGGACATCTTACTGTTTTGCACTTTTCTTTATTCTACTGCACATTTTACTTTTTATTTCTTTTTTTACCTATATATATGCTCTTGTGTGGTGTTACTTTTATATAATTTTTTATTCTTTGCACTGTCCACTGAGCGGACCTGATTTGACCTACATTTCACTTTTGATTATACCCTGTATAATTTATTATGTGACAAATAAAGAAACCTTGAACCTTGAACAGTGTCAAAAGCGGCAGACAGATCCAGCAGAATGAGGACTGATGATTTGGAATCGGCTTTTGCAATTCGCAGGGCTTCAGTGACCGAGAGTAGCGCAGTCTCAGTTGAATGGCCACTCCTAAAACCTGACTGTTTAGCATCCAGTTTGTTGTTCTGTGAAAGAAACAATAAGACCTGGTTGAAAACAACTCGTTTGAGTGTTTTGGCAATGAATGGAAGGAGAGAGACAGGTCTGTAGTTTTCTAAAAGAGAAGTGTTTAATGTAGGTTTTTTGAGCAGTGGGGTTACCCGAGCCTGCTTGAATGCAGTGGGGAAGATGCCTGTGAGGAGAGATGTGTTGATGATGTGTGTGAGTGCTGGTAAGAGTGTGGGAGAGATAGCTTGGAGAAGGTGTGAGGGGATAGGGTCTAGAGGACATGTTGTAGGATGGCTGGAGAGGAGAAGTTTGGATACTTCCGCCTCAGTGAGGGGACAGAAGGAGAAGATGGGAGTTTGAGCAGTGGATCTATTTGGTTGGGGGTCCTGTGTGAGTGGAGGTGAAAACTGACTACTGATTGTTTAAATGTTCTGAAGAGATTACGCATATCTGGAGCATTGTTGATCTTGTTATGGAAATGTGACGATTTGGCAGTGTGGACTTCAGCGGAGAAAGATAAAAGAAATGATTGATACATACTTAGGCCCGACGGCTCGTTTGATTTTCGAGTCTGGTCCGATGTTCACGAAGAACATCAGATAACCAGGGGTTAGAAGGGGCAGTCCGTGCTGGCCTGGAGGAGAGAGGACAAATGTCATCTAGACAAGTGGTTAAAGTAGAGCATAAAGTATCAGTAGCAGCATTCACATCTAGAGATGAGAAATGTGTAGGTGAGGGAAGAGAGGAGGAAACTACAGAGGAAAGATGTGAGGGAGAAAGGGAGTGTAGGTTTCGTCTAAAAGTAACCGGTAAGGGGGTTGGTGGCAGCCGGGTAGCAAAGTGTAATGTGAATTTAATGAAGAAATGGTCAGAGATATGTAGTTGTTGTACCAGAATGTTATCTGCAGTACAATCACGTGTGTAAATTAAATCAAGTTGGTTGTCTGATTTGTGAGTGCTAGTAGTGGTAAGGCGTTTGAGATAAAATGAAGCTAAGAGCGAATTAAAGTCTGTAGCATAAGGCTTTTCTAGATGAATGTTGAAATCGCCAAAAACTAAGAGTGGAGTTCCATCCTCCATGAAAGAGGACAGCAACCCATCCAGCTCCTCAAGGAAGGGGCTAGAATTTGGCCAGGGGCGGTAGATTACCACAATCTGGAGTTTTATAGGAGGCATTACAGTAATCGCATGAGATTCAAATGAGTTGTAATTGCATAGGGGCGAGTGGGTTGAGTATTTCCAATTATTTGAACCAGAGAGCTAGAGAAAGAAAGAGAGAAATTAGAGATGTGCTTTGTTACGTGAGCAGGATTTGCCATGTGATGTTAGAGCGTGGTCGAGAGACAACCGGAATGGTTTTGAAACACATGATAGAGGTGGAAGGACAGAGGATAGAAAAGGAGAGTGTGTGAGGGAAGGGGGGAAAAAATTATACCTAAATGCGTTGCCGGTGTCGTTGCTCGGGTAAAGTTACCATTACAAAAAGTTGCTTGTCTTTACACTCTACACTTTACACTTACACTTTACACTTGTTTAATGTACACTTGAAGTGTTTTCCTTACAAATGCTCTGCGGAGTCATTATGCCTGTGGTTTAGAATGCGGTGGATTTATAAATGTTAGATATGAACCTCACTAATGGAAGGCTGCTCTTATTTTAAATGCTGGTGCGCGCTTGATTGTGTAGACTGCTCGCGCATGCGGCTGTGCACGACTCCGTGTAAGGGGTTTAATGTTCTTGCGTCTTCAAAATGGTTTTATGATGCAAAATTAATGTAAACACGGGCAGTTATGTCTTAGCGGATTAAAAACGGACGTGATAAACCACGTAACTTCCATTGGTGCCAGTTGGAATAATCCGATAGCAGCTGTTCTCGAGTTGACAACTCACTGAATCAAAATATCTGTTTAGAGTGATGTCTCCGGTGAACTGAAATACGCAAGAGAGAACCGGGAGATCTTGGGGGTACGTGCGCAACTGATGCTGCAAGGTAATTTATTACTGTCGAATTTTGGATTAATTATGTAACTGAAATTCATATTTGGGTCAAAACTGACAGTTGTTTGGGAACTAAATCTGTTGTGAAGGTGACCTATTTAGCCCTCTGAAATGCATATGCAAATCAATGTCAGTGTCTTTATGATTTAGGTCAAAAACGAAACATTAATATAACACAGGTCGAATGAGAATAACTTGTGCAAGTTCATATTTACTGTTGGTCCACGGTGATCAAGAGTGTATTCGCAAAACGCATTTATCTCATCCAGCTTATCTACCTAAGGAATGCTATGCCAATTAAATGCCCGTAAAAATACGGAGGTTTAAGTACGTCCGGTGTGTATTCTGGGCATGGTGTCATAGTTACATAGTGGCATTAAGATCCAATGTCTTCGCGAGGTCTTTTAATGCCTTTTATCAACAAATACCTGCCTTTGGAGATTTTACCTGAGAATTATTGGCAACATTGGTGGTTGCATGCTAACGGAGGCAGCCTCACGTTAGCATCTGAAACTAGAAGCTAGAGGCCCGGCTGCATACTTGCGCTGCAGCTGGGAGAGCCGCGGTGAAGGCTGGGGAGCCGAAGTGGGAAGCGAGTGAGGCTTTGCTGCGGTGAAAACTGGGGCGTGGCCCAGGCTCGTTGAAGGCCTGCTGCTGCGACCTCCGGCGGAGGATAGCGTGTGGCTAGTTGAGCAGGGAGCAGTGGTCGCGATGAAGCCCGGAGCTCGGCGGCCGTGTCTGGTGAAAAATAAAATAAAAATGAAAATAAACGATCCTGGGGCCGGCAGGTTGCCCGGAGGTTACGAAAAATCCCCAGCATGGGTCTCATAGTTTGGACGGAAATGTTGCGTCTGTGATGTAATGGTAAATGGTGCCACCGAATGCTGCTTAACCGTCGACTAGATGGAGGTAGGTCAGCTGTATTTATGTCCAAGGGTTGATTACCTTGATTGCGTACCCCCTGTGTTAATTAGGCTGAGTATCTGACGTGCTCCTCCCGAACTTAGTTAATAAAACTTCATTTAAAATCTATACGATGTTTAATAGGGAGCCAGTGCAGTGTTGACAGAACCGAGCTAATGTGGTCATACTTCCTGGTTCTAGTAAGGACTCTAGCTTCTGCATTTTGAACCATCTGTAGTTTGTTTATTAAGCGTGCAGAACATTCACTCAATAAAGCATTACAATATCTAACCTTGAGGTCATAAACACATGAATTATAATTTCTACATTTGACATTGCAGACATAGGTCTCAGTTTAGATATATTTTTAGGATGAAAAAATGCAGTTTTACCGCATTGATTGGTACCGTCTTTGTATATCACGTGCCAAGTATTGAGGTCTCTGTGTTCAATTGATTACAATTGATTAGTGACTACAATGAGTCAACATATTACCTTAAAAAAACAAGGAGCTGTCTCCATGCTTGCGCACATATTTGTAAATAAACCACATGCTTTAATGGCATTTTTTCTTCAGGGCTATATTGTTTGAGTAAAGTTTACAAACCGTGGCTGAGTGAAATGTACATGCGTATTGCAGGGTAAAATTATAATAATTAAGTAGAAATTACTTATAAATATCCTAATATATAACCTAACTGTACATGTTAAATTTATGTTTTTCCTGTGCTAATTGGACTTAACTTAGTTAAGTAGATTTGACTTAATTCCATACTTAAAAATATGCGTGCAAAAACTTGCAAAATGTCCATTTATCATGAATGTTACACTAAGCCTTATATGCACACACATAAACACTGAATCAAAAATGAAAGAACATGAATGAATAACACAAGCAAATGAAAAGCTTGCGGTAAGGCAGGAAATATATTGTGTCTGACTGGGGATAACAAATAGATGAACAACAATAATAAACAATAGATAAACAAATAGAGCTTTAGAAGTAGTAACAAGAGAATTAAATCGCTTTTTTTAATTGAAAGTAATGAAAATAGGCTTAAATTGTTGTGTGAACGGATGAATTTAAGTTCACAATAACAACAATTTTAAGTTTGTGCTTAATTTAAGAGATTACAAATTATACTTAGCAATTTAGTATAAATCAATATAACTATTTGTTAAGTGGCAAAATTACACCGTGAAAAAATATATGTTCTTATCTTTAAACCATTACAAAAACATTTTCTTATTTTTATCTTACATCTTAATGTTCTTTCTGAACCATTTTTATTTCATGTTATATTGAAAAAAAATAGCTACGTGTACTGCTACTAGACTAACTGAGACTCTCTCGATGGTCTTGTTGCTTCTAGTATTATCCTCATTTGTACATCGCTTTGGATCAAATCATCTGCTAAATGATTAAATATAAATGTAAATGAGCCAATATACAGTTCACAATGAGCTTTGCAGCAGGCTAAAACCACATGTGTGGGTGCATTTACTTATATTTCAGTTTTGAATTGTGCAGCACATGGGGCCTTCCCTCATTTTTTACATTCACTGACCTTTATGATTGATTTCATAACAGCACGTTACTAATACATTTTGTGTTGAGTGATTACACGAATACTAACAACACTGCAAATTCTGAATACCCTACAGCCCAGCACGAGTTCTGACAGAGAGAAAGACAGCTTCTTTACATATGATAAGTGTTTTGTTACTGTGATTTAGTAATTTGATCTGCTTGTGTGTTTTAGACTGATGCATACTGCTCCTCTATCAGATCTCTGGGTTTAGTTGTGTATCTGTCTGTTTCTATTCCTATCTATGTTGACTCCAGTAGTCCATCTAAAGGTGTGTGTGTGTGTGTGTGTGTGTGTGTGTGTGTGTGTGTGTGTGGGTTCAGTCAGTCAGTGCATGCATCACTGTGAGGTATCTTTTAAGATTCTTGTGACAGAGAAATGATGACTGTGTTCACACACATGTACTCGCGTTAAATGCCAGGTATTAGCTGTTTCTGGAAGCCACTGGGGCTAAAATATGTATGTGTGGGTCTGAGTATGTGTGTGTGTATGTGTGTGTGTGTGTGTGTGTGTGTGTGTTTGTGTGTGTGTGAGTCAGAAGCAGAGCTCAAAGTGGCTCTCATATGTGTGTGGGCAGCTTCCAGATGGCTCCTCCAGCAAGCACACAAATGTCACTCTGATAACAAGCTGAAAGAAAATGAGAAAAACAAGTTGTTGGAAGCCTATAGATATTTAAACACATACACAACACATAATATGAAATTTTAGCACAGAAATATACAGGGACAGATAAAGGTGACACCTATAACGTATACAAATACTGAAGTTAAAACACAAATTATTATTTTTACATTTCAAATGATTCCCCAAGAGAGTAATAATATTAAATAAAGAGCAGTGGTTTCCGGTTATGGCGGCTACCCGAGAAGACGTGCCTCATGCCGCTCTGTCTTGACTACTATAATTTTCTACTAAAAATACTCGCATTTGCAACAAAAAGTGGAAGCATAGTGTTGGTGTGAATACTACAATGTCGAAGTCTGGAAAATTAAGTAAAGAAAGTAGCAAATCGACAAAGCAGCCGAAGTTAACTGATTATCGCGTTTGCGGTGAGACACAGGAAGGTAACGAAGATATGGCGGAGGACGACTCCAGCTGGGAGGGGACACTTGAAGGAGTGAAGGTGGATGCAATACTGGCTGCTATAAATTCAATTAAAACTGAGTTTTCATCAAGATTTGATGGAATCATGGCGGCGATAGAAAGTTTACATTACATTTATCAGAAAGTATGAGGAAGGAGATGAATGACTGCAGTGAACGAATGTCACATTCGTCTACGGAATTGCGTTTATCAAACGCGGAGGATGACGAAGCCCACTTGCAAGCTAAAGTAAACAAGTTGGAGACAAAAAACAAGACTCTGGAGGATAAAATCGTGGACTTGGAAACCAGATCCCGCTTAAACAATTTAAGACTGGTTGGCCGGGTGGGTGGAGGGTGCCGAGGGACAAGATCCATGCTCTTTTTTGGAGAAGTGGATTCCAGAGGTGCTGAATGCTGTGATGTTGCAGTCCTCAGGTATTATTGAGAGAGCACACCGAATTGGACCAATGAAGGACTCCAAGGCGCCACCGAGAACGCTGATAATTTGGTTTCTAAACTACAAGGATAAACAGACAGTCATCGCAGCAGCATGGGCTAAAAAAAGACATTCGGTACAAGGACCAGCAAATATGGTTTTATGTTGATTTGGCCACTGGAATACACCAATTGAGGAAACAATTCGACCCAATCTGCCAGGAACTTCGCGACTTGGGGATCCGACATGGAGTGATTCATCCTGCTAGATTGTTGGTAACTTACAGAACAGACCTGTACTTTTAAAACCGTCGTCCACCACCCGTCACTATCTCCAGCCCCCTAAACCAGCGCATCCTCCAGTTCAAGGCCCTGAGCTCCTGCCGTCAGCAGGGCAATGACGTGAGGAAGTTTGCCATGGAGTTCAGTGGTGCAGCAGAGGGGTTAGGGTACAACGAAGCGGCCCTCAAGGACCTCTTCAACAGTGCCCTTGATGAGCCCCTCAGTTGGTGGAGGATGAGGGGGCAGAACCACCTGACATTTGAGGAATTCGTGGAGTTTTTTGCACGTTCCCCAACTAAGGTGGCTGGTGTGCCTCAGGTGGTGGGCGACAAAGCTGCAGCGCCCCCAGTGACGGCAGACGAAGCCGCAGTGTCCCTAGTGGCAGCCGATGAAGCTGCAGTGCTCACAGAGGATCCAAGGATCTGGTCAGCCACACCCAGAACCTCACGTTCATTCGTGGGGTATACCTGGTTGAGGCGCAGCGTGGAGGACCCTCCGCTGATGTTGGTGTGAAGGGCAGCACCCCCTGGGGTGGCCGACGAGGATGCAGCATCCCGCTCTCGTAGACGGAGGAGGAACAGGAGGAAGGCTTTCCACCCTTTACGGCCTGGAGGCTGTTCCTGGAATCTAAGAAGGAATATAACTTTTAGGATGCTACCTTTTCTTGTATCTTAGACAGACAAGGGAGATTCGAGATCGGTCTGTAATTAACTTGATATTTGGGGTCAAGTTTTTTTTTTTATGAGAGGCTTAATAACAGCCAATTTAAAGGTTTTGGGGACATACCCTAATGACAATGACGACTTAATAATAGCCAAAAGAGGATCTATGATTTCTGGAAGCACCTCTTTTAGTAGTTTAGATGGAATAGGGTCTAACATACATGTGGTTGGTTTAGCTAATTTAACAAGTTTATACAATTCTTCCTCTCCTATAGTAGAGAATGAGTGGAATTGTTCCCCAGGGGATCTATAGTGCACAATTTGATGTGATACTGCAGCTGCATGGTTACAGTTTGATCTCTAATAGTATTTTGGAAGTGAAATAGTTCATAAAGTCATTACTGCTGTGCTGTTGGGGAATGTCAACACCAGTTGATGTTTTATTTTTTGTTAATTTTGCCACTGTATTGAATAAATACCTGGGGTTATGTTTGTTTTCTTCTAAAAGAGACGAAAAATAATCAGATCTAGCAGTTTGTAATGCTTTTCTGTAGGATAGGGTACTTTCCGGCCAAGCCATACGAAATACCTCTAGTTTTGTTTTCCTCCAGCTGCGCTCCATTTTCCGGGCTGCTCTCTTTATGGCGCGAGTCTGCTCATTATACCATGGTGTTGGACTCTTTTCCTTAATCATCCTTGAGCGTAAAGGAGCAAGTGCATCTAAAGTGCTAGAAAAGAGAGATTCCATTGTTTCTGTTACATCATCAAGTTTTTCTGCGCTGTTGGATATGCTGAGGAATTTAGATAAATCAGGAAGATTACTTACAAAGCAGTTTTTGTGGTAGAAGTGATGGTTCTACCATATTTGTAAGAAGGAATTTAATTTACAGCTTTGGCTATATGGAGGTTACGCAAGACTAGATAGTGATCTGATATATCATCGCTTTGCTGCAGAACTTCAACCCCATTAACATCAATTCCATGTGACAGTATTAAATCTAAAGTATGATTTTTGACAACGAGTAGGTCCTGACATGTATTGTCTAACCCCGATAGAGTTCAGAATGTCTAAGAATGCTGATCCTAATGCAACTTTTTCATTATCAACGTGGATATTAAAATCACCAACAATTAAGACTTTATCTGCAGCCAGCACTAACTCTGATAGAAAATCACCAAATTCTTTAATAAAGTCTGTATGGTGCCCTGGTGGCCTGTATACAGTAGCAAGTACAAACATCACAGGGGATTTATCATTAATACTTTTTTCTCTAGATAATGTTATATGAAGCACCATTACTTCAAAGGAGTTATACTTAAAGCCTGTCTTCTGAGAAATACTTAGAGTATTACTATAAATTGTAGCAACACCTCCCCCTTTGCCTTTTGGATGCGGCTCGTTTTTATAACAGTAATCTTGGGGGGGCAGACTTGTTTAAAATAATGTATTCATCTGGTTTTAGCCAGGTTTCTGTCAAACAGAGCACATCTAGTTTATGATCAGTGATCATATCATTTACAAAAAGCGCTTTCGTAGAAAGGGACCTGATATTCAATAAGCCAAGCTTTTTAATTTGTTTCTCTGTGTTATATACATTTTTCATTTGTTGAACATCGATTAAGTTGTTACTCATAGACTGGTTTTGATGTTTTTTTGTATTTTCTAGTTTGGGGAACAGACATATTGTGATATCTAGGTGAAAGGGTCTATGTGCTGAGAATTAATTAACTGACTTCTGTGACATGAGGCGGCTAGCAGACGGTCAGTTTAGCCAGTCTCTCTGCTTCCTGACCTGGGCCCCAGTTAGTCAAATATGAACTCTAAGATTATGTGCCATATTTCTAGAGAGAAGAGCGGCACCACCCCTTTTCAACAGGTCAGGTCTGCCCCAAAAACTAGTCCAGTTGTCTATAAAGCCTATGTTATTCTGCGGGCACCACTTAGACATCCAGCCATTGAGTGATAACAGTCTGCTATAAATCTCATCGCCCCGGTAAGCAGGGAGCGGGCCAGAGCATATTACAGTGTATCCAAACTTCTCCAGCTTCTCTCCAGCAACCCTACAACATGCCCTCTTGATCCAATTCACTCACACCTTCTCCAAGCTGTCTCTTATTCACTCTTACCAGCCCTCACATACATCATCAACACATCTCTCCTTACAGGCACCTTCCCCAATGCATTAAAACAGGCTCGGGTAACCCCACTACTAAAAAATCCTACATTAAACACTTCACTAACAGATCGCTACAGACCTGTCTCTCTCCTTCCATTCATAGCGAAAATGCTTGAACAAGTTGTTTTCAACCAGTTATCATTATTTCTGTCAAAGCATAACCTTCTGGATGCTAACCAATCAGGATTCAGATGTGGACATTCACCTGAGACTGCACTACTCTCAGTCACTGAAGCCCTGCAAATTGCAAAAGCTGATTCCAAACCATCAGTTCTCATTCTGCTGGATCGATCTGCTGCTTTTGACACTGTTAACCATCAGATTCTCCTGACAACCCTCTCATCACTGGGTATTACAGGGATTCCACTTCACTGGTTTGAACCCTATCTCAATGGCAGGTCATTCAATGTGGCCTGGGGAGGGGAGGTGTACACAGAACATCAACTGGTCAGTGGGGTATCTCAGGGATCGTTTCTTGGACCCCTCCTCTTCTCCACATACACTACATCACTGGGTCCCATCATACAATCACATGGTTTCTCATACCATGGCTATGCTGATGACACACAGCTTTAGCTCTCATTTCGACCAGATGATCCAACGGTATCTGCACGGATCTCAGGCTGCCTGGCGGACATCTCGGCATGGATGAAGAACATCACCTGCAGTTCAACCTGGCAAAGACTGAGCTTCTTGTCTTCCCTGCCAATCCAAATCTACGGCATGATTTCACCATCCAGCTAGGTTTTTCTACAATTAGCCCATCAAGTTCAGTCAGAAATCTTGGTGTAATTTTTTATGACCAGCTGACTTTCAAAGACCACATTGCAAAAACTGCTCGTTCCCTTCCGAAGGGAACTCTACACTGCGTCCTCTTTCGAGGGTCGCTTTGGGAACGCCTCCAGCGTGACCGGTTTGTTTACTTCCATCTTTAATGAGTCCCTTGCTACCTCTGTTGTTCCCACCTCCTTTAAAAAATCTGTCATAATCCCTGTGCCTAAGAACAGTAAACCCTCTTGCCTGAATGACTACCGTCCAGTTGCCCTCACATCGACAGTCATGAAGGTTTTTGAGAGACTCTTAAAGAAACACATTTGCTCCTCCATCCCTGCTACCTTGGACCCTCTTCAGTTTGCCTATCGGCCAAATAGGTCTACTGATGATGCCATCTCCCAGGTACTGCACCTCCCTCACTCACATCGACAGCAAAATGGCAACTATGTCAGGCTGCTATTCATCGACTATAGCTCAGCTTTCAACACTATAGTCCCCACCAAGCTAGCTGTCAAACTATCAGACCTCGGCCTAAACACTTCACTCTGTGACTGGATCCAAGATTTCCTCACCGCCAGACCTCAAGTGGTGAAAATGGGCCAGTTTACCTCCAACTCCATCACCCTGAACGTAGGAGCCCCACAGGGCTGTGTCCTGAGTCCCCTGCTCTACTCTCTCTACACACACGACTGCGTGTCCTCTCACAGCTCCACTTCTATTGTTAAATTTGCTGATGATACTGTGGTTCTGGGCCTCATTTCCAACAAAAATGAGACCGCATAATTGGATGAGGTAGAGAGACTTACATCATGGTGCCAAGACAACTGTCTCTCTCTCTGAACGTGAGCAAAACTAAAGAGCTGATTGTAGACTTCAGGAAGAGACAGCAGCGGTCCTACACTCCTCTTATGATCAGTGGGACCCCTGTGGAGATGGTGAGCAGCTTCAAGTACCTCGGTGTAAACATCTCAGAGGACCTGACTTGGACTGCACACATTCAAACACAGGTTAAGAAAAACCATCTGCGACAGCTGAGGAAATTCAGGGTCCCACCAGCTATCCTGAAAACGTTTTATTTAGGGGCCATAGAAAGTGTATTGACTCCGTGCATCTCAGTGTGGTATGGTAACTCCTCAAACCAGGACTGCAAAGCTCTGCAGAGAGTCGTGCGCTTAGCTGAGCGCATCTCAGGGTCTGCTCTCCCCTCTCTACAGGACATCTACCTCAAACGCTGCAAAAGCAGAGTTGCTAAAATAATGAAGGACTCAAATCACAAATGAAACCATCTTTTCATTTTACTGCCATCTGGCAAGCGCTTCAGGAGCATGATGGCAAAAACTGGGAGACTGAGGAGGAGCTTCTTCCCTCAGGCCTTCAGGCTCGTAAACTCAAACTCAGTCTCATAACATTTACAAGACTCAATTTAATAAACTGTAAAACATTAATTATTCTCCATCATCCGCATTGCTGCTATGTGTACATAACCGGTACAACCTGTTTGCACATTCTTCTTGCACATCCCTGTTTATATTATTATTTATTAAGTCCACAGTATACTGTATTGCACATTTTATTTTATTGCACATTTTATTCCTTATTTTTCTTCTTATATTTATTTTATTATTACCTACATTTATATATATTCTCTTGTGTTATGTTTCATTTTTTTGCACTGTCCATTGAGCGGACCTGTCCTGATTTACATTTCACTACTAATTATATTGTGTATAATTGAGTATGTGATGAATAAAAGAACCTTGAACCTTGAACGACTTCTGTGAAGACGCAAGGAGACAGGGACAGCCCGAAGAGAAGAACTTTTGAAGGCAACTTTTGATATTTGAAGGCAAACCTAATAAAAGGCCTGTCACCCCCATCCCCGGTGATGAACAGTTGGTGACTGCTGATTTCGGTGTGCAGGGGTAGAACCTGAACCACGCCACGGCAGCCCTACATTTTTTTAATCGTGAAGAATCGCTGTGCAAAGTTTTCAACGGTGTCGCCAATAGACCAACCTGAGAAATTAATGTAGAGAAAGCACACTTTTGGGCATTCCACATCTTTGCCAGGTTGAGCCACAGGTGGCGCTCCTGAACTGCTAATGTGGACATCGCCCTCCCCAGAGCAGCTCCTGCATTGTGAAGGGAACTGAGACCGGAGGAACCAGTGTAAGGTGGTATGGCAGTAAGGTGCCTACATGATTTAATCCGCTCCTCATGCACTTCTGGGAAGAAAGAAACTGGGGTGGAGCCACGGCTGAGCTTCACGCTTAGTTTCCAAGAACCAATCATCCAAGCGTCTCTGTGTTTGAGAGATTATTTCAGCAATGTATGTGTGCTCAGACTTTGTATGTGTGCTCAGCCTTGCCAAGATTTCAAAGTCTGCAAAAATAAATTTTAAAAAATTTAGAAATCATAATTTGGTCTCAAACATTACAAGCACTATAAAAAATGCAAAGTTTTACGATATGCATGCATAAGAAGAAAACAAGGTTAAGAAGTGATTTATTATTGAGGTGAGTATATGTGCATGTTCTGTGTTTATGTCTTAGTATGGTAATATACAGATAAAGTATGATTATCAGTGTCACAGTCAGTAATGTTGTGTTTGAAAAAGGCAAGCAGTGTTGAGTGTGAAATGCACCTGTTCTAGTGCTGACATGGCCGCATGGCTCCTAGTGTTACATGGTGTTCAACGTGATCTGTGTGTCAGGGAAAAAAACACAGTCCTTTGAAAATAGAGAAATATGAGATGATGTGATTCAGCATTAATTGGCTAGAATCAACTAGAAACATGGCTGTGAGACAGGAATTAAGACATCTGTGATACTGAGCACAGCAGCAGTCATTTATTTTGTGCCTGTTTATGGCCTAAATAAAGGGTGTACTGCAGGGTGTTAAGGTTAGTTAGTGGTGATTGATTGTTTTTTTTCCTTAATGGCTTGATTGTGTTTATGGGATGCAGTCTAACCTGTGTTATGCTTCGTTAAAAAAACAAAATCAACAACAACAAAAAAAACATTATTTTTCACATAATTAACCTTTATTTTACTATTTATTCTGTGCCTTCTCCAATAAACTCTCCGATGATTTCCTGTTTTTATGAAGCCCTTCTCTCAGAAATACACAATGGGCTTAGCTGGCCCAGTGCGTTGTGATTGGCTAAACCGCCTTGGGCGTTCAGAAATGTCACGCCCCTCACCTCAGAATGCTCTCTAGTTGTATTGTAAACAATGGCATTGTAAATATTGCTTATTGCCCGATTGAGACCCAGAGAATATTAGTGAAGAGGATTGTGCAGAACCTGTGCAAGCAGGGCTCTTATAGGATGCTTCAGAATGGTATGTTTTTTTGTTGTTGTTGTTGTCTCATACTTTTAGATATGCTGTTATTTGTAAATGCTACTGCTTATGTTAGCTTCTAATATACAATTGTATCCTGGTTAAAGCTGTAACACAGCAGAATACTTGATTGCCTTGTAGCATTTTTTTGAAAAAGTAATTGTTTACTTTGCAACAGAAAGAAGTGTTTGCTAGCAAGTATTGCTCATTACCATGGCAACAGAATGCTCGTCCATGTTTAATGCTTCTCATAGCCATGTGAAAAATGCCTGTCTGTCTATACACATAATGTGTATAATTGGAACACAGTTCATTGAAGGAGCTGACAAGCTGATGATCTGAATGAGAGAAAGAGAGAGATGTAGAGCAGAGCAGGGGGACGTGAGGAAAATGATTAAGAGCCGCTGCTTTAGAACATTGATTTTGAAACTTGTGAATCCATTAGAATCGTTAGACAGAATCATGATTCATATATGAATAGATTTTTTTCGTGCACCCCTAGTTTTGACAGCATGGCAACAACTCTTCTTCTTCTCTACCTCGCCCCCTTTGGTGGTGGGGTTTTATGTACATTTCTGGGTTTGTGATGTGACGAACCCGGGAAGTAACTCGTTGTAGTCCATACGGGCCGTTTTTTGTAGAAATGAAACTGCCATACATTTTTAAGAAAATACCTCTGTTTGCATTGAACTTTCAGCATCGTAACTTTGCAGATATTGTTTATGCTAAAACAGCAAAATTACGCACTAAGTGAAATCACAATCGACCAACCCTTTAATATTAAGTGCATAGCTTATAAATACATTAGTAAAATGCTAAGTTGTTTCTGTTTACATTAGTTAATGAACTGTGAATTAACATAGGCATGAAAATGACACTTATTAACTAACATTAAAAAGGATCAATAAATGCAGTAAAAATGCATTGTACATTGTTAGCTCATATTGGTTAATGCATTAATTAATGTTGACAAATGAGACCTTATTGTAAAGTGTAACCAAAACATTTAATAATCTGTTTTTTTTAGTGATCTATAAGCATTTGAAAAATAATTATATAAAACTATATTACCAGTACAATATACTGAATATGAACTTATTCTATGTATTTGTTATTCTAAATCAGGGGTGCCTGATCCTGTTTCTGGAGATCTAACTTCCCGCAGAGGTCTGAACACATCTAAAGGCCAATATTCAGATATAATCAAAGCGCCACCTGCTGGCAACAGGAAATTACTTGTTTTACATTAACTTAAACGTGCAATGTCTGCTCTACACCAAACGTCATATTTGGTAAGAATCCTGGCCTGAAAACATCTACATGCCAATATTCAGTTGCAATTTATAGCATCACATGTTGGCAATATGAAATGTCATGTTTTATACTTACTCAAACATACATTGTCCAATCTGCCTTAAATGGGTCATATGATACTTTTTTAAAGATCATTATTTTGTGTATTTGGTGTAACAGAATATGCTGACATGCTTTAATGTTTAAAAAACACATTATTTTTCGAATGCGGTACATTACTGTAAGTCATCTATGCCCCGCCTCTCTCAAATGCTTTGGTTTCTACAAAGTCCCTCCTTCCGACAAGCACAGTCTGCTCTGACTGGCCAGCTTACCCAGTGCATTGTGATTGAATGAACACCACAAGCACGAGTCAGAAAGGTAACGCCCCTTTCCATAATCGCAAGCTTTAGCTTTCAAAATAAATGTAAAGACAGTTAATAATGTGCTTAGTTTTACGATCAGTTCAAGCTAGAGAGGGGAATCCGAGAGTCTCATGACAGACACAGTGATGATGCTCGTATATGTGTTTGCAGTACACAAGCCGTGGTTGAGTGACCGTGTGTCGCTCTCTCACACATACGAGCACACACATGCATGCATGCACACACACAAACGAACGAACAAAAAAACTAATGATCGAATGAGTGAATGAACGATGCTGCGCTGTGACCCTCTCTCTCTCACACACACACGCGCACAAACACATAGACATCCACACATGATGCGCAAAACTCCACATTTGAACAGTCAATAGCAAATACTTAAATAATAACAAAACATACAGTCGCTGATTCAGAAGCGCCAGATTGTCATAGCAAAGTCAGAATTACCTCCTCTCCTAGCTTACATTTACATTATACATTTAGTAGATGCTTTTATCCAAAGCGACTTACTATTGGGGAGTACATAAAGGCAAACATACAGAGGAAGTGCCAATAACACCAAGTCTCAGGCATTGTTCAAATAAGTACAAGCTAGCAAGGGAAGGAGAGAAAGAGAAAGATGAAGATTTTGAAAAAAAGTGATTTTTTTTTTATGTAGTCAAGTAGAGTTGAAAGAGATGAGTTTTTAGTTGTTGCTTGAGATTTGACAGGGATCCAGCATTCTGGATGGGGGTGGGAAGATCATTCCACCAGCCTGGAATGGTGAAAGAGAATGTTCTGGAGAGTGATTTTGAGCCTCTCTGTGATGGTACCACGAGGCGTCGCTCACTAGCAGATCTCAGAATTCTGGAGGGGATGTAAATTCGTAATAGGGAGTGGAAGTAGGTGGGTGCTGAGCTTCACGAAACGGTCGTCCGTAAAATGCTTTGCTGTTCTGTTGTAAATAATCTTATTGACTCCTAAATGCGTCTACTTTCGGAAGGCCAAATAAAGTGCTTTTGCTTTCGCCTAGAAACACACAGCTTCTCCCTGACATGGCTGCATCAACACTACTGCGGTTACTGAAACCATGCCTTCTTTCTTTGCGTGAACATTTGGCCTGTATTATGAAAATATTTACACATTGTGACATAGACATGTGGGGCGTGTTTGAATGAGCCATTTTAAGAGGGCGTGGTCGAGTCTTAACTTTGATAAAGAATATCTCTTTGGTTTTGAGACTTTAGTCTTTGTAATTTCAGAGATCTTATCTATACACGAACACGGACTTGTAACACTCCAAAAAGAAAGGAAAATTTGAAATTGCATCATATGACCCCCTTTAAATTTTTTGTTTGATAAGAGTCCTGGCCTAAAGACATCTTAAGGCCTATATTCAGTTATAATCATACAGAGCTGGAATTTGACCGACCTTCACTGTTTAAATATGTTTGAAATAATGTCAGTTCTTGTTTCAATGTTGAAACAAAGTTGATACAATGTTTAATGTTAAATGGTTGAAAAATACTAACAAAAACACTTTACAAGATCTGCATATTAAATCAACATAATGGTTAGTCCCAAATGATTTTATATTTGCCTGTTAAATTATTATTTTGAGTGAATTTGAGCTGTTACATGTCAACGAAGAACAAAAAACTGGACTGTGAACACAACAGAAGAGTCAGATGTGATCTACGAGGTCTTACAAACATACAGGCAAAATTAGGTAAGAATATTGCTATCTTTATTACCTTTCAAAAGTAGTAAAGTATACAAGAGTTTACAAATGGGTAAAGGACATGTAACCTGCAAAAGATAAATACCTGTTTGTGTGTGTGTGTGTGTGTGTGTGTGTGTGTGTGTGTGTGTTTTGTACTGTTTTATTACAGATGTTAAAGTTATATGCTAATAATCTGATGTTGTTGTGTGTTGCTGGTATTTGTTAACGTCTGTCTTTTAGAGATTTTTGATGATTTTTGATGAGACTCTGTTTGTGTTGTCTGAATACTGAATACTGATTCTGAAGACCAATCTCGAATCAGCCTTTTCTGTCAAGGATACTATACAAAGTAATATCATAACAGCTATGTTCCTTCTTAGAGAAAAATGGTATCTCTGAGGATTTCCCTGTTCGTTGCTGATGCATGTTTTGAGTTTGAGCTCCTTCAAGTAAATTCTTTATCGTCTATTTTCTATCTTAAAATCAATTTTACATTTTAGTTTCTATTAAATTATAGAAAAATGACTTCTCGGGAAGTTGTGGCCTAATGGTTAGAGAGTCTGACTCGTAAACCAAAGGTTGCGTGTTCGAGTCTCGGGCTGGCAGGAATTTTAGGTGGGGGGAGTAAATGTACAGCACTCTCTCCACCCTCAATACTACAACTGAGGTGCCCTTGAGCAAGACACCGAACCCCCAACTGCTCCCCAGGCACCGCAGCATAAATGGCTGCCCACTGCTGTGTGTGTGTATACGCACTTTGGATGGGTTAATTGCAGAGCACACATTCCGAGTATAGGTCACCATACTTGGCCGTAAAAATTATAAAAATAACATGTGAATTTATGTGCATTCTACAACAAAACAATCAGAGCACCCTTTTATTTTATTTCCCAAGTCCGCTATTAGCTTATAGTCCATTAGCATAGCCAGCGCGGTTGGCGCTAATCTCGCTAACACAGCTAATACTCTATTCACACACATTACCATTGTTTCACTGTTACTTGATTTAATGGTGGATTTGTGTCTACATTTGAGTGCAGGTGAGGATGCGTTCGAGCTGCATTCGGTGAAGCTGGAGCTGGAGGGTTCGTGGAGAAGTAGATCCGTGACCTGGTGAAGAAGCAGGCCCAGCTGAAGGAGTGGAGAGCCATGTCCTGGGCTGACGTTCACAAGTCCGGTGTAAGTATACAGCGTGCTGCTGACACTCCCACCACCTCTACTCCGTGTTTTTCTCTGCAAAGGCCCTGTGCACCCAGGATGCAATCTTCCCAGATGTCTTTAACTCCGACGCCGGGACATCATGAACCCTGAGTGCAGCAGCAGCGGAAGACGCGAGCTAGGCCCCTCGCAATGACCTCTCCCCCTCTGAAGGTCTTCAAGATATTCACTCGGAACCGCTTCGTTCCTTTCCACGAGACGGAACAGGATGCTGTGACCGTTGTAGACTCCATCGTCCGGCATGTCCGTGCTACGTTTGCTGAAGGTAAAGTGCGCGCACACTGTTGTTTCCCTGGTGCTCATGTTCTCAATGTTTCTGCGCAGATACCTGCGATCCTGAGAGCGTTTCAGCTGTTGTGATTCACACGGGGGTTAATGACACCAAGATGCAGCAGACGGAGACACTGAAAAGGGAATTCCGGAGCCTGATCGAGATAGTATGCAGCACATCACCCGCAATGACGATCATCGTGTCAGAACCGCTTCCCACGTATCAACCAGGACACGAAAGGTTTAGTACGTTTACATTTAGTCATTTTGCAGATGCTTTTATCCAAAGCGACTTACAATTGGGGAATACATAAAGTGATTAATATTGAAGAGGGAATCAGGCAGAGAAAGTGCTCATTACACCAAGTCTCAGGCATTGTTCAAATAAGTACAAGGTAGCAAGGGAAGCAGAGAAAGATAAAGATAAATGTTTTTTTTTTAGTATAGGATTGTTACATAGTCCGACATAGCTGCACCACCACAGCCTGGCCCTAACAGACCCGCAACAAAAACGTATGCATGCAAGGTCTTTTAAAGAAACGAAAAAGAGCACCTCAGCCCTGCATCTACCTAGGTGCCCGGAGTCTCCTCTCCCACTTTATCACTTAAAGTAGAAAAACATCCAAACCCAAAAAGTATAATCAAAAGGAGTATTTATTAATACATACATTAATAGGAGACAACAGGAAAACGTACCTCAGGAGGGGGATTCAAGCCAAAATAATAAGCAACACTCATAAGCTAACTACAGCATAAACCACTTTCCTAAATGAAAATAAAGACAAAAGAAACAACAATTCTTACCTCCCTACTACATTTACATTTACATTTATGCATTTAGCAGACGCTTTTATCCAAAGCGACTTACATTGCATTCAAGTTATAGTTTCTGCATTTTTACTAGCCTCAAAACAGAAGAAAACCGAAGAAAGCAAAAGGCTCCCTCGTCCCTACACCAGTCTCCTTTGACTAACAGGTAGCTCAACGAGCTTACACAGCATTGTCTGTATGACATCAAAATTACAACACGCTTGGTAACACAAAGTTACAAAGTGAAGCACCAAACAGGGAGAGAGGAGAACTCATGGAGGAAACTTCCAAACAGGCTTAAATCCACTCCGCAGAAAGGCCACCACGCCGCCTCTGACATCACCATAACTCTGTGCACCTGTGCGCGCTAATCAGCGCTATTAGGAGAAACAGATGGGAGAAGAGAAGCACAACACAACAATAACAACAGAAAATGTGCACAAACACATCTCAAAACAACTATATAATCATTAAATAAGACACCCGTAACAAGGATGAAGTCAAGTAGAGTCGAAAGAGATGAGTTTTCAGTTGTTGCTTGAAGATTGACTGGGATCCAGCATTCCAGATAGGGGTGGGAAGATCCTTCCACCAGCCAGTAATGGTGAACGAGAGAGTGAGAGTGGAGAGTAATATTGAGCCTCTCTGTGATGGTACCAGGAGGCGTTGCTCACTAGAAGATCTCAGACTTCTGGTAGAAAAGTAGATCCGTAATAGTGAGTGGAAGTAGACGGGTGCTGAGCCTGGGGTTGTTCTATATGCAAGCATCAGTGTCTTGAACTTGATGCTAGCTGCAACTGATAGCCAGTGCAATGAGATGAAGAGAGGTGTAACATGGGCTCTTTTGGGCTTGTTGAAGACCAGTCGTGCCGCTGCATTCTGAATCATTTGCAGAAGTTTGATTGTGTTTGATTGTAGCATTTCCATAGTCCAGCCTAGAAATGACAAGGGCCTGGACGGGAATTTGTGCAGCATGGTCTGTTAGAAAGGGCCTGATGTTTCTGATGTTGTGAAGTGCAAACCTGCAAGATCGAGCAGTCTTTGCAATGTGCTCTTTGATGGTCAGCTGATCATCAAAGATTACACCAAGATTTCTGACTGAAGCTGATGGGGTGGAAATGAGGATCTGATGATTGAAGGTGTCAAAAGCGGCAGACAGATCCACCAGAATGAGGACTGATGATTTGTAATCAGCTTTTGCGATTTGCAGGGCTTCAATGACTGAGAGTAGCGCAGTCTCAGTTGAATGGCTACTCCTGAAACCTGACTGTTTAGCGTCCAGTTTGTTTTTCTGTGAAAGAAACAATGAAACCTGATTAAAGACAACTCGTTCGAGTGTTTTTGCTATGAATGGAAAGCGAGAGACAAGTCTGAAGTTTTCTATAAGTGTTTAATGTAGTTTTTTGAGTGGTGAGTTTACCCCAGCCTTTAGTGAGGAAGATGCCTGTGAGGAGAGATGTGTTGATAATGTGTTTGAGTGCTGGTAAGAGTGTGGGAGAGATTTCTTGGAGAAGGTGTGAAGGGATTGGGTCTAGAGGACATGTTGTAGGATGGCTGGAGAGGAGAAGTTTGGATACTTCCACCTCAGTGAGGGGACAGAAGGAGAAGATGGGAGTTTGAGCAGTGGATGTGGTTGGTTGGAGGTCCTGTGTGTGGAGGAGAGAACTGACTACTGATTGTTCTAGTTTTGTCTATGAAAAAAGTGGTAAAGTCATCAGCTGTTATAGAAGTGGTGGGAGGTGGTGGAGGGGGACAGAGGAGATAATTAAATGTTCTGAAGAGATTGTGCGTGTCTGGAGCGCTGTTGATCTTGTTGTGGAAATGTGACGATTTGGGAGTGTGGACTTCAGCAGAGAAAGATGAAAGCAACGATTGATACCTACTCTGGTCCGACGAATCGTTTGATTCGCACCATTTTCTCTCTGCCGCTCGGAGTCTGGTCCGATACTCATGAATAACATCTGATAACCAGGGGTAGCCCGTGCTGGCCTTGAGGAGAGAGGACAAATGTAATCTAGACAAGAGGTTAAGGTAGATCATAAAGTGTCAGTAGCTGTATTCACATCCAGAGATGAGAAATGGGTAGGTGAGGGAAGGGAGAAGGATACTACAGAGGAAAGATGGGAGGGAGAAAGGGAGCGTAGGTTTCATCTAAAAGTAACTGATAAAGGGGTTGGTGGCACCCGGGGTGAGAAAATGTAATGTAAATATAATGAAGAAATGGTCAGCGATATTTAGTGGTTGTACCAGAATGTTATCTGCAGTACAATTGCTTGTGTAAATTAAATCAAGTTGGTTGCCTGATTTGTGCATACTAGTAGTGGTAAGGCGTTTGAGATCAAATTAAGCTAGGAGTGAATTGAAGTCTGTGGCATAAGTCTTGTCTAGATGAATGTTGAAATCACCAAAGACTAAGAGTGGAGTGCCATCCTCAATGAAAGAGGACAGCAGCCCGGCCAGCTCCTCTAGGAAGGTGGCTAGAATTTGGCCAGGGGAACGGCCAATTATCACAATCTGGCGTTTTATAAGAGTGATTACATTAATTGCATGAGATTCAAATGAGTTGTAATTGCATAGGGGAGAGTGGGTTGAGTATTTCCAATTGTTTGAAATGTGCAAACCAGTGCCCCCATCCTGGACAATTTGACATGGGGTGTGAGAGAAAGAGAAATTGTTAGAGAGAGCAGCTGTGGTTGCTGAGTCTTCTGGACAAATCCAGGTCTTAGTCAAGCCCAAGATGCTGAGTGTGGGTTGTAAAGAAAAAGCAGAAATTAAGTCTGCTTTGTTGACAGCTGACTGACAATTCCAGAGACCTACGGAGAAATAAAGAGGTTTAGTAGAGATAGGGCACAGGTTAGTAGGATTACGTTGTCGTATCTGTGTGATACTAGTGCATGGTTGAGAGAAAACCGGAATGGTTTAGAAACACTTGATAGAGGTGGAAGGATAGAGGATAGGAAAGGAGAGTGTGTGAGTGAAGATAGAAATGATACTTAAGTGTGTTGCTTGTTTTCGTTGCTCGGTTAAAGTTGAGCAGGAAAAAGGCGCCGGTCTTCACACGGCGAGGCTGAGCACGATGGCAAAATGCTTATGTAGATGCTTCCACGTGAGCGCTCGGACATCAAATAAATAAAGTCTAAGAGACTAGAGTGGAAACAGCGGTGGCCGGCTTCTGATTAGCCCAACCAAAGGAGTGGTAATAGCCCAAGACGAAACTGCGCAAATTATTATAATTACTAGTACAGTGCTCAGCGTAAATGAGTACACCCCCTTTGAAAAGTAAAATTTTAAACAATATCTCAATGAACACAAAAACCATTTCCAAAATGTTGACAAGACTAAGTTTAATATAACATCTGTTTAACTTATAACATGAAAGTAAGGTTAATAATATAACTTAGATTACACATTTTTCAGTTTTACTCAAATTAGGGTGATGCAAAATGAGTACACCCCACAACAAAACTACCAAATCTAGTACTTTGTATGGCCTCCATGATTTTAATGACAGCACCAAGTCTTCTAGGCATGGAATGAACAAGTTGGCGACATTTTGCCAGATCTATCTTTTTCCATTCTTCAAGAATTAACTCTTTTAGAGATTGGATGCTGGATGGAGAGTGATGCTCAATTTGTCTCTTCAGAATAGGTGTTCGATTGGGTTCAGATCAGGAGACATACTTGGCCACTGAATCCCTTTCACCCTGTTCTTCTTCAGAAATCCAACAGTGGCCTTAAATGTGTGTTTAGGATCATTGTCATGTTGAAAAAGTGCACGACGACCAAGGGCAGGAGTGATGGTAGCATCTTCTCTTTCAGTATAGAGCAGTGCATTTGTAAATTCATGATGCCATCAATGAAATGCAGCTCCCCGACACCAACAACACTCATGCAGCCCCACATAAGGACACTGCCACCACCATGTTTCACTGTAGGCACCATGCATTTTTCTTTGTATTCCTCACCTTTGCGACGCCATACAGTTTTGAAACCATCAGTTCCAAAAACATTTATCTTGGTCTCATCACTCCAGATTATAGAGTCCCAGTAGTCTTCATTTTTGTCAGCATGGGCCCTGGCACATTCTAGGCGGGCTTTTTTGTGCCTGGGCTTTAGGAGAGGCTTCTTTAAGTAAAGGGGAAGGGGTTTTCTTTAAGTAACACCCTTTTATAGTCAACTGTCTGCTGAACACCTGTGTAATGAATAATTAGACTTACCTGTGGTTGAGTTCTTGTTAAATTAAACATTTTTAGTCTAAAATTTTGCTTTGCTCCAGAGACTTTCAGTGGGGTGTACTCATTTTTTGCATCACCCTAATTTGAGTAAAACTGAACATTTTGTTCTCTAAGTTATATTATTAACCTTACTTTCATGTTATAAGTTAAACAGATGTTATATAAAACTTAGTCTTGTCAACATTTTGGAAAGTGTTTTTGTGTTCATTGAGATATTGTTTAAAATGTTACTTTTCAAAGGGGGAGTACTCATTTACACTGAGCACTGTAAGTGCAATAAAAAATATAAACCTCAACGAAAATGCAGAATAGAAATAGGTAGGAAACAAAGTATTCCTTCCTAGCAGCAAGTAAACAACAGATCTTTGAACAAGTATTAAGTATTGAACAAGATTGAAGATGGCGCCGGCGTGTATGGCTTGCCGTCTGCAGCTTGTCTGGTTGTTTGTGATCGTTTTATGTTTCTCTATGATTCTTCAATATGCTTCAACTGCATTGGTCTATGACAGGCTGACACTGCTGACTATCCGGAACTCTGTTGGAAAACTAATTGAGCAGGATCTAGCAAAAGCAAGAACTTGCGCTCCTCCGCTTGAATTCACTATACCGGAGAGTTTACGGCGGCCGGCTTATGCTGCTCCTGGGAGGAAACGTCGACGCAGACGCGGAAAACGGGGCGGCGTTTCGATTAGATGGAAGCTGTACCTGGCGTCTTCGGCTGTGCCTCGTTTGGGCTCGTCTGTCTTCCGGCGTGGGCTGGTTTCGGATCGCTGCTTCTCGCGGGCGTTGCTGGGTACCGCATCGTTGGATCCGACCTGTTGTGCCTGCTTTCGACTCGGCTCCTTCTCAGGTATTTTTGCCTCGTCTCCATAGAAGAGGTGTGAATTCAGCGAATCTTCGCCCGCTGTGTCAGGTATCACAGCTAGCGTATGAATCGATTTGTGTTAAGATGGCATTGGTAAACTCAAGATCGGTAGTGAATAAGACTTTTATATTGAATGATTTCTTCACCGCAATGTCTGGACTTTTATTTTTAACTGAGACTTGGATTAAGGTTGAGACCTTAGCCCTTTTACAGAGCTGGTACCACCAGATTGTGATTTTTTAAGTTCACCCCGCACTGCTGGTCGTGGTGGAGGTCTGGCTTCAGTTTTTAAGAAGAAATTTGACTGTCGCAGCATTAAGACTGATACTTTTTCAAGTTTTGAAGTACAGTTGATGCAAATTGATTCACGAAATCCGGTGCTGTGTGTGTTGGTATACAGACCACCGAAAGTAAATAAGAACTTTATTTCTGAGTTCACGGGATTTTTAGGAGGAATTATGATGAAGTACGACAGACTTGTGATACTTGGGGATTTTAATATTCATATCTGCTGTCCCTCAAATGGACTGGCGAGAGAGTTTTTAAATCTTATTGATTCGTTTAACCCAGTCTGTGACAGGCCCGACTCATAAACTGGGACACACTTTGGATCTTGTTTTATCGTATGGCCTAACTGTTTGTGATTTTGAGATTATGGAGACTGGGTTTTCTGATCATAAGTCTGTTGTTTTTAATATTACTCTTTCATGCTCTGTAGGGAAACCGTCTACTCGCAGGTATCGCATTATGAATTCTGAAACTAGTAATGATTTTTGTACTATGTATGAGGCTTCCTTATCAAATGGGGATTATGATTGTTCTCCTTCGGATTTGTGTGCAGATGATTTATTGACTTCGTTTACCTCTGTGTGTTCTAATATTTTGGACTCTATTGCCCCTTTGAAGACCAGATGTTTTAAACCGAAATCAGAACCTTGGCTAAATGATTCCACTCGTGCGGCTCGCCGGTTGTGTAGACGTGCCGAGCGAAAGTGGAAGAAAGACAAGCTTCAAGTTTCTTACGAGATTTTTAAGAACCGGTTGTCAAATTATCAGAAAACGGTCAAAATGGCAAGGGTCAAATATTTTTCTGGTCTAATTGAAAAGAATCGTGGAAATCCTAGATTTTTATTTTCTACATTGAACGCTGTTATTAATCCGCCTGTTTCTGAGAGTTCTGATGTATCCTTACACACATGTGAAAACTTTCGTATATACTTTTCAGATAAGATTTCTGATATTAGATGTTCGATTCAGCCGCCTGATCATGACCTTTTAGTTCCTTTGGTGACATGCCCTGCTGTCTTTCACCAGTTTGAGCCTGTTTCCATCACGTCGTTGACAGAGGTTGTTAAACACCTGAGGCCTTCCATTAGTCCCCAAGATATTATCCCGGCTCGTTTTTTGAAACACGTTTTTTAATGTTGTGAGTCATAGTATTTTGATCCTAATTAACTGTTGCTTGCTACGGGTTCCATGCCAGCTCATTTTAAACATGCTATAGTGCAGCCTTTACTAAAGAGATCTAATTTGGATTCTACAGAGCTATCCAATTTTAGACCAATTTCGAAACTGCCTTTTCTGTCTAAAGTTTTAGAGAAGGTAGTTGTTATTCAATTACAAACATTTTTAAGAAATAACTCCGTGCTTGAAGTTTTTCAATCAGGTTTTAGGGCATTACACAGCACTGAATCTGCACTTTTAAAGGTTCATAATGATATTCTTCTAACTCTTGACTCTGGAGCTTCAGCTATTTTAGTGCTATTAGACCTTAGTGCGGCTTTTGATACCGTGGATCACAACATTTTGATCTCTAGATTGGAACACTATGCTGGAGTCCGAGGGATGGCCCTTCAGTGGTTTAAGTCTTATTTAACGAACAGAAGTTTTGCAGTTAAAGTTGGTGAATGCCTGTCAACTTCAGCCCCACTTACCTCTGGAGTTCCTCAAGGTTCCATTCTTGCTCCCCTTTGTTTTCATTGTATATGCTTCCTTTGGGATCTATTTTAGAAAACATGGTGTTTCTTTTCACTGTTACGCCGACGATACACAGATTTATATGCCATTGCAAAAGAATGATAAGAATGCTTTAACTTCACTTCTGAATTGCTTAAGGGATGTAAAAAGCTGGATGGCCTTAAATTTTTTGAAATTGAATGATAGTAAAACAGAGATTATTTTATTTGGACAAATTGAAAATTTAGCCTCTGTAAATGTACATTTGGGTCCTCTGGCTGCGCACAACAAAGTAGCGGTGAAAAATTTAGGTGTTTGGTTTGACAGAGAACTCAAATTTGATAAGCAAATTAACAATGTTGTTAAATCATGCTTTTTTAATCTGAGACTTCTAGCTAAAGTAAAACCTTTTCTCTCTGCTATTGATCTTGAGAAACTCATCCATGCCTTCATTTTTTCGCGACTCGATTACTGTAACACTATATATATATAGGAGTTAACCAGACAGCTTTGGCACGTCTGCAGGTAGTTCAAAATGCTGCAGCTAGGCTGCTGACAGGTACACGTAAGCATGAGCATATTACACCGATTTTGTTCTCTCTCAAATGGTTGCCAGTTCGTTTCGAATAGAATATAAACTTTTAGTGTTTGTTTTAAATCCTTAAATGGCTTAGCTCCAACATATCTTGATGCCCTAGTAAAACGCCATACTTCTGCTAGATCCTTGAGATCTTCTGATCAGCAACTTTTAACAATTCCCAGAGCTAGATTAAAACTTAAGGGTGATCGCGCTTTCTCAGTTGCTGGCCCGAAACTGTGGAATTTGTTACCTGTGAGCATTAGATCAGCTCAGACTATCTCTAGTTTTAAATTATTGTTAAAAACGTATTTATTAACTCAGGCCTTTAATCTCTCTGAGTGCTGAGTTTTATGTTCTTTGTGTCTTTTTGTTTGTGTGGTGCTATGTCTTTGTCTGTGTATATTTATGAAAATGTTTTTTGTTTGTTGTTGTTTTTTGTGGCTTTTTGGTTTTCTATTTTTGTACAGCACTTTGGGCAACAATGGTTGTATTATTTTGTGCTATAGAAATAAATGAAAAAAGTATTACAACATTTATGCGCTGCCGTTCGTCTCTTCTGGTGACTAATCGGCTTCTTGGCTTCTAGACTGTTTGCTTTAAATTAATGGTTGTTTTCATGGTGTAAAGAACAGAAACTACTCTTTGTTAATAATTGGAATCTTTTCTGGGAGCATCCTAGGCTTTTCCGTGCTGATGACCTGCACCCCAGCAGAGCTCCTGGAAACTCCCAGAGCTCCCGGAACTCCTGTCAGACAACATCTCCAGGACGCTATGCTCCATTTGACTAGTAAGCCAATTCTCAAATAACTGATATGATGACTTTTGTCCTACCCACTTAAATTATAGAAGTACTTGCATTGTCCAGTCTATAGAGACTGTGTCTGTTCCCCGAATTAAAAATAAATTAAATGCAGGATCTAAAAAATAATCTGATCGAGATTAAACCAGAAAAATGCTAAATAAATATCAAAAACTATTTTTAAAGCTTGGTCTCCTAAACATTAGGTCACTCACACCCAAGCAGTTATTGTAAATTAAATGATCACAGATAATAGTTTTGATGTAGTCTGTTTGACTGAAACCTGGCTTACACCAAATTAATTGGTCGAAATGAGTCTACTCCACCACGCTACTGGGGGGCCCACTCATTTTTTTTATAATACACTAGATTTAATTATATCGCATGGAATTGATCTTACTGATATTAGATATAATACCTCAAAGTGATGGTGTTACTGACTATTTCCTTGTATCATGCATGCTGCATATTACTGATATTAACTATATGGCTCTGCGTAATAGTCCAGGCAGAACTATTGTTCCAGCCACTAAAGACATTCACAAATAACCTGCCTGATTTATCACAACTGCTCTGTTTACCCATAAATACAAATGAACTAATTGAAATGAAAAGTAGAACATTTATACCTATTCTATCAAGAAAGAAACTCATAATCTTGAGCGCAAATGGATAAAAACTAACTTGTAAGTTTTTAGAATTGCATAGAAAAACAGTATGTTCAGCTATAGACAGGCTCTAAAAGCTGCCAGGACAGAGTATATCCGCAAACTCATAGACAATAACCAAAACAATCCAAGGTTTTTATTTAGCACAAAGGCTAGATAAATATTCCATCACTGTTTAATAGTAATGACTTTATGCATTTCTTCACTGATAAAATAGATAACATCAGAACTACAATAACAAATGTAGATTATACAGTGTCTAGTATTTCAGCTTCATTAATCGCACCCAAAGAAAAACTGCAGTGCTTTACAACTTAAGGACAGGAAGAGATAATTAAACGTATCACTGCATCTAAACCAACAACATGCCTGTTAGATCCTGTACCCACTAAATTACTGAAAGAGTTGTCACCTGTAGCAGAAGAACCGCTTCTCAATATTATTAACTCATCGTTATCTTTAGGCCACTTCCCAAAACCATTTAAGCTAGCGGTTAAGCCTCTTTTTAAGAAACCCCAACTAGATCCTAGTGAACTGGCAAATTACAGACCCATTTCAAATCTTCTGTTTATGCCTACAATTTTAGAAAAAGTTTTTAAAAAAAAGTCTGCTCAATTGTGCTCCTTCTTGCAAAAAAATTATCTCTGTGAAGAATTTCAGTCAGGTTTCAGGCCCCACCATAGCACAGAAACTGCACTTGTTAAGATTACAAATTACTTGCTTTTTGCATCAGACCAAGGCTGCATCTCATTGCTAGTTTTACTTGATCTTAGTGCTGCATTCGACACTATTCGATCAGTGGTTCTCAACCCGCGGCCTGTCACGAATCCAAATGCGGCCCACCATGCTGAACATAATAAAAAAAATAACTTTCACAATTCATTTTAGTTTTTACATTAATTTAAAAATTTACTAAACAAATGTAAGCTATAATATTTTTGTTAAGTGAAATACTTTAGTTTTTCATACATTATTTTCAGACATGAGCAGACCTATGTACTCATGTAATTAATGTTACTTATTTAATGATGTCACGGTACTGGTCAAAGGAGACAGACAGGTGGATGCAAATCAAAAGGTAATTTATTAACTATAACCAAGGCAGGGCTTCCAACATAACAGTGACAACAAAGAATGTTCTGGAAGCAGGATGAACAGTATCAACTGTTTGTAAACTTGCGTTTCCTCAGGCAGGGACCAGATCCAGGATAGATGGGCAGACATCAACCAGTGTAGGGAGCTGCAACCATGCAGCCTTGCAACCTTAAGATCAGCCGATGAGTGACAGAGGTGAGTGAGCTTATGAAGGGTGAAGGCAAGTGATTGCAGGTGTGCTCAATCAATGATGAGTGAAACCAGGTGAGGGCGTGCGCTGTGATTGGAAAGGGAGCAGGATAGTCAGATCCGTGACAAATGAACACTTACAAGCGTGCACTTTGGCAGAATTCAATTCAAATAATCATCAGCAGCCATTAGTTCTTTAAAATTGAGCTTCAGAATGTACAAATTTGTTAAGGGAAAAAAATAAATGTGAAAAATGCCAGTGAATGAACGAATTCAAACAAGAATAGTCACAGCATCAGCAATGAAGAGAGTGCTGGACTTTAGGTTTGCCCCGCCACTCACACTGAAGCTGTTCAGGCAAAAAAGAAACAACCATAAGCTACTATGCAGCAATCATCCTTAGTTACAGAAATGTGGCAAAACATCTCTGGAGAGAACCTTAGATTATTAAATTCGAAAATGCTTCCCATATTTGTTTCAACATAGGCTACATTTGTGAATGCACACTTTCTGCAATATCGCGTGTCAAGTCACGCTTCCGTGCGCGTCTTAGATGCTGCAACTTACAATCACAACTTCATTGTTCTGTTACTCCTTTCGAGCAGAATTTCACAAAATTGGTCAGCTCCCGACAACAACATGTGTTTTATTAATGGTGAGTAGAATTAATTATTTATCATAATATTTAGAATATAAATAATATTATAAATCTGGTTGGTTTTGTAATACTTATGTGAACAGGCCCATTGTACCATGGAATCTCTCACATCAAAAGAACCTGATAAGGACCACCTTTTTGCTAATCCCTGTAAAAGACACAGGAAGAGAGAGATTTATAGAGCCACCTCCTTGCGCCGTTCTAATAACTGACCTTTGCTCCCAGATCCATTTGGAAACAGAACTTCAATGATTGTTCATGACTGGCTTACCATAAATGACAATCTAAAGAACAAACAACGACTTCTCTGGAGAAAGTCCAGAAACAGATGGCTCGCGACCCTTTTACGCATAAACTACTAATCTGGTAAACACAAAAGATTGACTTATAGCTGTCTCCAGCTATGTTACTGAGTTATTGACCCCTGGAAAGCCCTTTTCTCCTCTGAAATGCCATAGGAACCGTTTTGTTAAGCCCCTCCTTCCCCTTCTCGAGCAGCTCCAGCACGCGCTTTTTCGTTGGGAGAACAAAGAGACTCAAACCTGCATAGAAGATTTCTAAAGGGGGAAACTCGTGGCTATTAAAACAATGTACTCAAGAAACAACATATATATATATATATTAGTGGTGGGCCGTTATCGGCGTTAACGTGCTGCATTAACGTGAGACTCTTATCAGGCGATAAAAAAAATATCGCCGTTAATCTATTCTCAAAGTTGGGTTGGGAGCTGGGTCTATACTACGCAAGCTATGATGACTTTCACCCTGATATTTTAGCGCGGATGTATACCTAGCCGAATTGCACTGTAGGGGCGAGAACGAGTCTTCGAACTAGAGGCTGAAATTTTTCGAATCCCGAGATGGGAAACAAAATCGCTACGAATCACGTGATTGGGACGGAGAGGAAAATATTTAATCGAGTGGGCGGGACCGGGAATAGTAATGATACCCAACTTTACACACAAATATACCTTTTATATAAATAAACTATAAACTGTATATTTGAATTCTGAACTCAATTCTAGTTGCCCTGTCTCTTTATGCTCTCCTCCTGTTTGCTTTGGTGTGGCTGGTTATGAATGACGCAGTCCGTGATGGACAGATTGTTAACGGCTGGTCTATGTGGTAATACACTCGGCAGGACATTGCCTATCATTCATCAACCTCAAATATGGCTTTTCATCTGAAAGATGTATGTAATAGCAACTTTACATGGCCAATATGATGTTAACCTAGAGAAATGTGCACTATTGAAGTGTTTGAGACTGGAAGCGCTGCTTGCTGCAGGACAGGCTCCGTGCGCCACTTGCTCTTAAAATCTCCGCGTCATTTTTGGTCATACAGATAAAAGTAGCCTAATACATCTTTCGAATCTGTAAAGACTCTACGCTTATTTGTGTGCACTCAGAATAACAACGAAACGCTATGCTTTTAAGCAAACAGGATGCGCTTTAGGTCTCATGTGAACTTGAGCGAGAAACTTCAAACTCCGTCTTTGGAAAAATATATCTATAGAGAGTGAAATGTCAAAAAAATAGAAGACGTGTGTGTTAGCATGGATGATTTACATGAAATGTAATCTGTGCAACACTGTGCATAAGATGGCTTTCAGTTCAATATAATAAAAAATGACATTTTGGGTTTTATTCAACTAATAAGGTTGGCACGCTGTGATCTGTACTATATTTTTACTGTAATTGACAGTTATCGGCAAAAAAAAAAAAAACAACACGGGAGTGGGAGGGAATGGGAGTCATTCTTCCGGGAGTGGAACGGAACGGGATTTTCCCCAGTTTTTCGTGGGATTGGGACGGAAGAGATACATTTTGTGGGAGTGAGACGGAGAGGTTTGAGAATTCACTCCCGTGTCACCCTCTACTAACCTGTGTGTATGCCTAACGTTACTGTGAAATTACCACATCAAACGTGACGTGCTAACATGGATGCAGCTATGCAGCCGCCGGGTTTGCTTCAGGGAAAATTTATTTTTAAGAAGCTTCCCAATGGAAACTGTAAACAGTTCATCACGACCTCTTATGTAGGCCTACAGTTCAAAATTCATGTTTAACTGAATAAACAGTTAGTAAACACAAGTACATCTTATTGAACATAATTTATTTTCATCACCAATTATCATAGCAGAACAGCTTTCTCAAGCAGTTTGTGATGCATTGTGGAAACAGGAGATGAGCCCCTGGTCTAATGCGCCACGTGGCTTGAGAAACCCGTTCTCAAAGACTTACTTTTAGTCATTATTTAGGTAGCACACATATTCTGAATGCCTTCGGCAGAATTCAAATGAGCCATTTTAATCTAGATTAATCTAGATTAATTTCAAGATTACAGTGAGATTAATCTAGATTAAAAAAATTAATCTATGCCCACCACTAATATATATATATATATATTAATGTTGTACTCTGTCTTTCATATGCTTAGTGTAATTATTTAGAATGTAGGATATTTTAATCTGTGCCTTAACCTGTATAGTGGAACCGATACCATTTGTCTTAACCTATAACGGATTAAGGCTCCCGGTAAGGTTTTAATGTGTTTAGATTCATATAGAGGTCGTGCAAATTAAGAATCAGTAGTGCAACAGATTTGGTGATATTATAAATGGGTAAACATGTGATAACACTTTACATAAGTATTAAACTCTTATTGTTCGTCACATGAAAGATTCAACGTGGTATGCCCCTAAAGACATGGGCGGGGCTCTGCCCCACAAGAACAATCTGATTGAGACAGCCGCCGTGGGCGGATCCAAACCAGAGCCGCTTAAAATGAACAACAAAAGCTTTGAGCTTCAGTCTGCTTTTACTTGCTCGCTCGCTGACGAACCGGAAGCTGCGGCTCCATCTGGTCGCACTGGACCACCGCCTTACCATCAGGCTACAGCTGACCATCTAAAATAATTCACAACTTCAAGCAAGCAGCTCAATAGGGTCTTCCGCGTCTCAACAAAGGAACCAGGCAGCCGCCAATCGCAAGAGGGCTTCCCCAGTGACGTCACGCAACAGCGACGTAAGCCAGTGGAGATTTCCAGGAAACACGAGGAAACACGTGGAAACGTAAACTCAGCCGAACGCAAGTAATCAAACAAAATCTCTATTCTTACTGAACTGATGAATTGATCCTCATGCAAAAGGACAGCAAAGACTCTGCTGTGGTCTTCCTCTCGTAAAGTTACAAGATAGTAAAGAGTGCTAGTTTTAAACTTTCTTCTAACCTCAAAACTCTGTGTGCGTTTGTGTGTATGTATGTTTATGTGTTATTTGTGTTTTATTAAGTTTAGTCCATGCATTGTAGAATAACAGTTAGCAAATAAACCTTGTTTCATTTATAAAGAATTATGTCTTGGGATGTGTGATTTTCTAGTTCAAACTATTTGCCAAGATTAGTTACCTGTAAATGACGTGTGCGGCTCGTGAGGCTTGCACTTGGACCATAATGTGTTCCTGTGTGGCTCAGTGGTAGAACATTGCATCAGCTGAGCGAAAGGTTGTGGGTTCGATTCCCAGGGAACACATGTACTAATAAAAATGTATAACCTGAATGCAATTGTAAGTCGCTTTGGATAAAAGCGTCTGTTAAATGCATAAATGTAAATGTAATGCGGCCCAGTGGAAAAAAAGGTTGAGAACCGCTTCTATAGATCATGGCATACTCATAGATCGACTACAAATCTACACGGGTATTCAAGGGCAGGCTATAAGATGGTTTAGATCTTACCTGTCCGATCGCTACCACATTGTTTATTTAAATGAGGAGTCATCTCAATTATTACCAGTAAAGTATGGAGTACCACAAGGATCTGTCCTAGCTCCTCTGCTATTTTGAAGATACATGTTGTCCCTTGGTAATATTATTAGAAAATACAGGATTAGTTTCCATTGTTATGTTCACTATGTATAATTATTTTCTATTCTTAACTGTTTTAAATTAATTTCAAATCAATTTTCATATCATTTTGTTTTTATTGTTGTGATTGTTTTTTTGTTTCTGTTTTTTTATTCTTTGTTTTTATTATTATTTTTAATGTCTATTTCACTTCCTTTTATGTAAAGTACTTTGAATTACCACTGTGTATGATATGTGCTATATAAATATACTTGCCTTGCCTTGCCTTGATGATACTCAACTATATATCTCAACAAGACCAGATTAAACTTCTAAATTATCTAAGCTAACAGAGTGTGTTAAAAATTTAAAAGATTGGATGACCAATAATTTCCTCCTATTCAATTCATATAAGACAGAGATATTACTTATTGGACCAAAAATAGTACATAGAATCTTTGATTACAATTTGCAACTAGACAAGTTTCCTGTTACTGCCTCTACAGTCAAAAATCTGGTTGTTATATTAGACAGCAACTTGTCTATTGAAAATCAAATTTCCCATGTTACAATATCGCCATGTAGCCAGAGGCGACAACGGCAAGGAACCAAAACTTCATCGGTGACAGAATGGAGAAAAAAACCTTTGGAGAAACCAAGCTCAGCCGGGGGGGGGGGGCAGTTCCTTCTGGTCAGAAGAACCAGTAGTTTGTTCCAACTGAAGCAAAGTCAGATTGTAAGGGCTCCACTGGTTCCAGTGGTCTTTTCATGATGGCTGTCTAGGTGACGAGGTCATCACTGGACTGTCTCTGGGACTCATCTAGGTGTCCTGGTCTCTGCTGACGTTCAGAGCTGTAGAGGTCGTCTCTAGGTGCTGATCCACCATCTGATCTGGATACAGACTGGATCTGTTGACTGCAATGATCATCTGGGCTGGATAAGGACCGGATCGGGTGGCTACAGTGACCTCGGAATAAGAAAGAAAAAGACTAAATTCAGCGTAGATGTCAATCTTCTTAAGATGTTACAAGTACATCGTGTTTTATGGGAAGTGTTCCCGGTTCTGGTTTACCTAATTAATGTAGCCTAATAATCCTTTAACGGATTTGGATATTAGAAGCGTATTAGTGTGTTAAGTGTACACCAGGTTAAAGAAATGGGTCTTTAATCTAGATTTAAACTACAGTGTTAGGTAGATTGTTCCAGAATTTGGGCGCTAAATAGAAAAAGGATCTGCTGCCCGCAGTTTATTTTGATATTCTAGGTATTATCTAATGGCCAGAGTATTGAGATCGTAGTGGACTTGAAGGATGAACATTTCTGTATTTGACATTGAGAGCATAGGTATCAGTTTAGATATATTTTTAAGATGAAAAATTGCAGTTTTACAAATGCTTGAAACATGGCTGTCAAAGGAGAGATTGCTATCAAATAGCACACCTAGGTTCCTGACTGATGATGAAGAATTGAGAGAGCAACCATCAAGTGTTAGACAGTGTTCTAGGTTATTACTTGTATTGTTTTTACGTCCGATAATTAACACCTCTGTTTTTTTCAGAATTTAGTAGTAAGAAATTATTCGTCATCCAGTTTTTTAAATCGACTATGCCTTCCATAAGTTTCTCAATTTGGTGTGTTTCACCGAGCCGTGAAGAAATATGGAGCTGATTATCATCAGCATAACAGTGAAAGCTAACCCCATGTTTCCTGATGATATTTCCCAAGGGTAACATGTAAAGCATGAAAAGAAGACAATGTGCAAAATACACATACATATACTCAGTACACATAGTGTGCTATAAAGACATACTTAGTTATCAACTACACATTATACACCATATGTACACATCTACATTATGTACACTATCTATACATTATGTAGTCTATACATAGTAATAATGTGAAGGTGCAACAGATTATAAATTAACAGCAGATTGGTTGAGCAGTAGATAGTTGTGCAAAGGTGCAACAGAGTATGCATATGCAGTGTCGTGGATGTGCATTGTATGGTGTCCAGTGATAGCAGATAGGTTGTGCTAGTGCAGTGTGTGCGTGTAGTCCAGTTGAACTGTGTTAAAGTGCAGTGCATGGCATGTTGTGTGAGTGGGAGTGGGATGTGGGTGAGTTATTTCTGACTGTTCATTAGCCTGATAGCCTGGGGGAAAAAGCTGTCCCTCAGTCGGCTAGTGCGGGATCGGATGCTACGGAAACGTCACCCTGAGGGCAACAGAGAGAGCAGACTGTGGGACGGGTGGCTGGAGTCTTTGATAATCCTCCGGGCTTTCCTTGTACACCGCCTGGTGTAGATATCCTGGAGGGAGGGAAGCTCACCTCCAACAATGTGGCGGGCAGTTCGCACGACCCTTTGCAGAGCCCTGCGGTTGCCAGCGGTGCTGTTTCCAAACCAGGCGGTGGTACAGCCGGTCAGGATGCTCTCCACAGTGCAGGTGTAGAAGTATCTGAGGATTCTGGGGCTCGTTCCAAACTTCCTCAGCCGTCTCAGGAAGAAGAGACGCTGATGTGCCTTCTTCAGCACTGCATCTGTGTGAGCAGACCATGTGAGATCCTCGGTGATGTGAACGCCGAGGAACTTAAAGCTGCTCACCCGCTCCACAGGTGTCTTGTCGATGGTGATGGGTGTGTGTCCTCTGCTCTGTCTCCTGTAATCCACCACCAGCTCCTTGGTCTTGTCGATGTTGAGTGAGAGGTGGTTCTCCTGACACCATTTAGTCAGGGTACTCACTTCCTCTCTGTAGGCTGTCTCATCATTGTCAGTGATCAGACCTATCACTGTTGTGTTATCAGCAAATTGGCTGTACAGGAATGGGCTGAGGACGCAGCCCTGAGGAGCACCAGTGTTGAGGATCAGGGGAGATGATGTGTTGTTGCCCATTCTGACCACCTGACTTCTGCCTGTCAGGAAGTCCAGGATCTAGCTGCACAGAGATCTGTTCAGTCCCAGAGTCTGGAGCTTCGCAACCAGTATGGCAGGCACTATGGTGTTAAATGCCGAACTATAATCCACGAACAGCATCCTCACATAGGTGTTCTTATTTTCCAGGTGGGAGAGAGCAGTGTGCAGGGTGAAGGCAATAGCATCGTCTGTGGAACGGTTACTGCGGTATGCAAATTGTAGTGGGTCCAGTGAAGCAGGCAGCACAGAGCAGATGTGTTCTCTGACGAGCTTCTCAAAACACTTGCTGAAGATGGGGGTCAGAGCAATGGGCCTCCAGTCCTTCAAGCATGTGATTTTTTTTTTTTTTGGTATGGGCACAATGGTGGATTTTTTGAAGCATGCGGGAACCACAGACAGAGAGAGGGACAGATTGAAAATATCTGTAAAAAACCCAGCTAGCTGGAAAGCGCATGCTTTGAGCACACGGCCTGGTATACCATCTGGGCCTACGGCTTTATGGATGTTCACCCGTTTAAAGGATCGGGTTACATCCGCGACAGAAAGCGTGAGTGGACTCACCTCTTCTGCTGCAGTCGTGTGAGCGCTCTCTGTGTGGGCGGTGTTATCAGCCTCGAACCGATCATAAAAGGTGTTGAGCTCGTCCGGTAGAGAGGCGGCAATGTTCACAGTAGCTGGTTTATTCCCTTTAAAGCCTGTGATGTTGTTAATGCCCTGCCACATGCTTCTTGGATTATTGTTGTTGAAATGTTCTTCAACTTTGTTTTTATATGTTCGTTTGGCTGCTTTGATGGATCTCCTGAGATCGTAACTGGCTTGTTTCCGATCGTCAGAGTTTCCGGATTTATAGGCAGATGTCCGCGCTGACAAGGCTGATCGAACATCGCTGTTAATCCACGGTTTTTGGTTGGGGTAGATGCGGATTGTTTTGGTCGGAACTACATCATCTATACACTTCCTGATGAAACACGTGATCGTATCTGAATACGCCTCTATGTCGTCATCAGACGCTGCCCGGAACATGTCCCAGTCCACGTGATCAAAACGTCCACGTGATTGGTCCGACCAGCATTGGACTGTCCTGAGGGCGGGTGCTTCACGCTTCAGTTTCTGCCTATAAGCAGGCAGGAGCAGAACAGAAGAGTGATCCGATTTGCCAAAAGGTGGGCGGGGGAGGGACTTGTATGCATCCCGGAAGGGGGAGTCGCTCAAAAGTTGAGAGATTTATTAATCTCGTTTTATTGTTATCGTGGCCACGAGGCAAGAGAAACGAAATGGATAAAGATATAACTTACTGATGTTAATGGTCGCTGGATGACTCGTTAACACGGTATAATCATAAATTAAAGATTAATATCACTTTAATCAAAGCAATATTGAATCTTTAATAAATTATTCCCCGGAGCTGAAATAATAGCTTTGTTTAATTATGCTACAAGAATGATATATTGATTGTCAAGTTAAATTTTGTCACGTTTCATTTAATCTATTCATAAATAATGACATGTGCAAGTCAAGTCAAGTCACCTTTATTTATATAGCGCTTTTAACAATACAAATTGTGTCAAAGCAACTGCAAAATATCAAAATAGGAAAATAGTATATCACTACTGTAAAATGACAAGATTAAATGCCCATTTTTCAGTTAAAGGCATTTCATTATTGAATTCAGTGATGTCATCGTCCAGCTCAGTTCAGTTTAAATAGTATCTGTGCAATCAAGTCGGTGATATTGCTGGAAATGAAGTGTCCCCAACTAATCAAGCCAGAGGCGACAACAGCAAGGAAGCAAAACATTGAACAGAGAAAAAAACCTTGGGAGAAACCAGGCTCAGTCGGGGGGCCAGTTCCCATCTGACCAGATGAACCAGTAGTTTGTTCCAACTGCAGCAAAGTCAGATTTTCAGACTAGACACTCCTAGTAGAGTGAGCCTTGACTCCCATCGGTGAGGGGGAGTCTGCCCACTGACTGTCCACCAAGAGATGCATGGTAGGCCAAAATTGCTGCCACATAAACCTTCCAGATGGAATGGGTTAGCCCTGGAGAATATCGAGCCTGCAGGAACTCCAGAATTGTACCAACCGGGCAGTTAACTGGGTCAAGCTGGCAGTCTCCGCCCCATGATGTGAAGAGTCTCCACTTCAGGATGTACATTTTCCTCGTTGAAGGAGCTCTAGTTTAGAGGATGGTCTCAACAACCTCAGTTGAGAGACCAGAAGCTATGAGATGTGCCCCCTCAGTGGCTACACTCACAGTTTCCACAACTCCGGGCAGAGGTGCACAATGGTGCCCCCTGCCTGTGAGGGGCGATCCCTCCTGATGGAAATCTCCCATGGAGAGCCGTTGAGGAGAGAAATCATGTCTGAGAACCATACTCGGCCCGGCCAGAATGGTGCTACCAGAAGTAGACTGACCTCGTCCCAGCACTCTCGCCAGAACTCCCGGGAGCAGAGCGATCGGGGGAAAGCATACAGACGAAGCCTCGGCCTCGTCTGTACCATGGCATCCAGCCCCAGTGGAGCCGAATGAATCACAGAGTACCAGAGGGGACATTGCAATGCCTCCCGAGTCGCAAAGAGGTCCACCTGAGCCTGGCCAAACACCCTCCAAATATGCTTCACTACCTCGGTGTGAAGCATCCATTCCCCGGGCCTCTGCCCCTGCCTCAACAAGATGTCTGCTCCCACATTGAGATGCCCAGGGATGTAAACTGCTCTCAGCGAGAGGAGTTTGTCCCGGGGCCACACAAGGTTCTGGTGCACCAGCCTGTACAGGGGGCGCCTCCTTGGTGGTTGAATAAGAGACCACCGCTGTGTTGTCGTTGCGCACCAACACATGGTGATCTCTTAGGTTTGGGAGAAAGTGTTTCAGAGCCTGAAACACAGCCAGCATCTCCAGCCAATTGATGTGCCACGTGAAATGGCGACCACTCCACAGACCGTGGGCAGGGTGGCCATCCATGACTGCTCCCCAACCGGTGAGGGATACATTCGTCGCTATTGATACGCAGCGACATGGAGCTCCCAGCACCGGGCCCTAAGAACCAAGGTTGTCTCCACATGTCTTAGGCACGTAGGCACCGCCGCATGACATTGATCATGAGATGCAAGTTTCCCCTCGGGGAGAACCCCTTGGTCTTGAGCCACCACTGTAGGGGTCTCATGTACAGCATGCCAATAGGTATCATGTTGGATGCAGCTGCTATCAGACCCAGCAGTTTTTGAAACTGCTTGACAGTGAGACATACGTGTCTGCATCGTGGTCGAATCCCACACCACACCAAGATAAGTGGTTCTCAGTGCCAGAGAAAGCAAACTCTTCTTGGCGTTCAGTCTTAACCCCAACACTTTCATGTGAGCGAGAACAACATCTCAGTGTTGTATCGCCATCTGCTCTGATTAAGCAAGAATCAACCGATCGTCGATATAATTGAGTATGCGGATGCCTTGTAGCTGCAACGGAGCTAACACAGCATCCACACACTTTGTAAAAGTGTGGGGTGAGAGTGCTAGACTGAACAATAACAATACAAATTGTAACAAAGCAACTGCACAATATCAAAATAGGAAAATAGTGTGTCAATAATGTAAAATGACAAGATTTAACACTCAATTTTCAGGCATTTCATTATTGAATTTAGTGATGGCATCATCCAGCTCAGTTCAGTTTAAATAGTATCTGTGCAATCAAGTCAATGATATCGCTGGAAATGAAGTATCTTATACTGGCTTTTAGACATGTTTGGACTTGAACAAGGACAGACAACACCAAATAAGACTCACAGAGACACAGAACGCTAGCTGAATGACAGAAAGCTGACACCGGTTTCACTGCACATGCTTTTATACCAGCTGGTCATTATGTCACCTAGCCCGTAACATCTCGCCCATCAATTGGACAGATTACACTTTATTCAGAGCCGGTCACGCTAAAAGCATCCCCCAATATGTTCTCGGACGCAGCTTGAGTTCTTGAAGAGGAATAAATCTAATGCTTTTTTATAGTGCTTGCACCTGATTATTGAGTTTACAGTTAAGTTTAGTCAAGTCAAGTCACCTTTATTTATATGGAGCTTTTAACAATACAGATTGTGTCAAAGCACTTAACAGTATCAAATTGGAGGATAGAATGTCAGTAATGTATAATAATAAGATTAAACACTCAATTTTCAGTTAAAGGCATTTCATTATTGAATTCAGAGATGTCATTGTCTCGCTTATTTTAGTTTACATAGTATCTGTGAAATCAAATCTACGATAATTGCTAGAAATTAAGTTTCCCCAACTGAGTAAGCCAAGGGCGACAGTGGCAAGCACCTACGTAAGTGTCCACACCTGAGGGCTTTGTTTTATCAATTGGTTTATAGGTGTGGTATTTTGGAAAGCAGTGTCTTGAAATGGCAAAGAAGTGGCATCATGTTAGATTTCTGTGTCTAATGTAAAAAGATGTGTTTATTGTCTTCCAAAACACCGTGTGTAGTGTCTAGGGTCGTGAAACTCTGATAATATTCTTTGTATTAAATTCAGACGGTCCGGCATTAATGATAACGTATATAACGTGAGTCTTTGCTCGACGTGCTGTTCCCGTACTTCCTCCAATACACCGTTCATGGACTGCTGAAACTGTCTGAATTCGGTATACAACTTTTTGTGACAACTTCATAAAAATTTAACGGTGTAACATAAGGCATCAGTGTGTTGCTGCTGACACGATATGATGTTTCTTAAAATCAAAAATACATCACCTTGTGTACTAGTAACAATCTCTTCTACTTCCCAGTAAGATAGTGGTTGTCCGACCAGATCGAAAAGTCTCTCAAAGTACCAATTAACAAGGTTCAACATATCATGATCAAGCCTTCTATTTAAATCACGTTCGCGGAACAGTTCCTGAGGTATTTCATGCAGTAATTCTGCCACTTCCTCACTCTCCAAATCCCTGAAGGATGCCTGATCCCAGGCATGGATCATCGAATCAGACCACGCGGTTAGTCCTTGCTCATCGTAACCTTGTTCTGTAAAAAGAATAACAATAACCGTTTTATTAATTTATTAAATACAATTCAAACATAAAAACTTAATAATGTGATTTTCTGTTTTAATAGATACTGTTATTCTTTGAAGTCCTTAAACGGCTGGTGGTCTGCAAGTCACTTGCTTCCTTTTCGGGTAATCTCAAGCATTTTACACCCTGTCCACCGCCGTACCGGGGGGTCAATCGTGGCACGGGAGAACTTGTTACGGCTGTGTGCATGCTTGTACACACTGTAATAGTGTGAGTCCTTTCCTCTGAACACGGTCTGTGGGAGGGGGAGGGTCGTGTGATGTTGTGGGCGTGTGGGTGTGTGAACTTGCAAATACGATGTCAGACACTGTAATATGCTCTGGCCCGCTCCTTACTTACCGGTGCGATGAGATTCATTGCAGACTGTTGTCACTCAATGGCTGGATGTCTAAGTGGTGCCCGCAGAATAATATAGGTTTTATAAAAAATTGGACAAGTTTTTGGGGCAGACCTGACCTGTTGAAAAGAGATGGTCTTCATCCCTCCTGGGGTGGTGCCGCTCTTCTCTCTAGAAATATGGCACATAGTCTTAGAGTTACAACTTGACTAACCGTGGCCCAGGTCAGGAAGCAGACAGACTAGCAAAAACATCTGCTAGTCGCCTCACATCACAGAAGTCAGTTAATTCTCAGTACATAGAGACTTACTTTTCACGCTTTACATGTTTACCCTTGGAAAATATCATCAGGAAACATGGGGGTTAGCTTTCACTGTTATGCTGATGATACTCACTTCTATATTTCTTCACGGCCCAGTGAAACACACCAAATTGAGAAACTTATGGGATACATAGTCGATATAAAAACTGGATGATGAATCATTTCTTACTACTAACTTCTGAAAAAACAGAGGTGTTAATTATCAGACCTATAAACCACACAAGTAATAACCTAGAACACTGTATAACACTTGATGGCTGCTCTCTCGATTCTTCATCAACAGTCAGGAACCTATTTGATAGCAATCTCTCCTTTGACAGCCACGTTTCTAGCATTTGTAAAACTGCTTTTTTATCTTAAAAATATATCTCTATGCTCTCAATGTCAAATGCAGAAATGTTAGTTCATGCGTTTATGACTTCAAGGTTAGATTATTGTAATGCTTTATTAGGTGGTTGTTCTGCATGCTTAATAAACAAACTATAGATGGTCCAAAATGCAGCAGCTAGAGTTCTTACTAGAACCAGAAGTATGATCACATTAGTCCGGTTCTGTCAACACTGCACTGGCTCCCTATTAAACATCATATAGATTTTAAAATCTTGTTAATTACTTATAAAGCCCTGAATGGCTTAGCTCCTCAGTACTTAAGCGAGCTCTTATCGCATTATAGTCCTCCACGTCCGCTATGATCTCAAAACTCTGGCCATTTGATAATACCTAGAATATCAAAATCAACTGCTGGCGGCAGATCCTTTTTTTATTTAGCGGCCAAACTCTGGAACAATCTACCTAACACTGTTCGGGAGGCAGACACACTCTGTCAGTTTAAATATAGATTAAAGACCCATCTCTTTAACCTGGTGTACACTTAACACACTAATACACTTCTAATATTCAAATCCGATAAAGGATTGTTAGGCTGCATTAATTAGGCCAACCGTAACAGGGAACACTTCCCATAAAACACGATGTACTTGTAACATCATAAGAAGATTGACATCTACGCTAAATTTAGTCTTTTTCTTTCTTATTCCGAGGTCACTGTAGCCACCCGATCCAGTCCTTATCCAGCCCAGATTATCATTGCAGTCAACAGATCCAGTCCGTATCCAGATCAGATGATCACTGCAGTCACCAGATCCAGTCCGTATCCAGATCAGATGATCACTGCAGTCACTAGATCCAGTCCGTATCCAGATCAGATTATCACTGCAGTCACCAGATCCAATTCGTATCCAGATCAGATGATCACTGCAGTCAACAGATCCAGTCCGTATCCAGATCAGATGATCACTGCAGTCACCAGATCCAGTCCGTATCCAGATCAGATGATCACTGCAGTCACCAGATCCAGTCCGTATCCAGATCAGATGGTGTATCAGCACGACCTCTACAGCTCTGAACGTCAGCGGAGTCCAGGACACCTAGATGAGCCCCAGAGACAGATCTCCAGGGAGGACCTCATCACCTAGACAGCCATCGGGACAAGACCACTGGAACCAGTGGAGCCCTTACAATCTGACTTTGCTGCAGTTGTAACAAACTACTGGTTCGTCTGACCAGAGAGGAACTGTAAGTAAGTTGTAAGTAATCTTCCTGATTTATCTCAATCCCTCAGCATAGCACAGAAAAACTTGATGATGTAACAGAAACTATGGATTCTTTCTTTTCTAGCACTTTAGATACGGTTGCTCCTTTACGCTTAAGGAAGATTAAGGAAAAGAGTCCAGTATTAAGGAGATTAAGGAAAAGTCCAGTAGCTCAGCATTTTGCAGAGTCGAGACACTCCGTTTCCACTCTTCAGTACATAGGAATAGAGGTAGTCAAGTGTCCACGGCGCGGTGGTGATATTAATATATTACTTTTACAACGTGAGGCCTTTTGGATTTTCACATTAGATATGTTGACCCCTAGATGATTAAATGAGGACTTTGATATCCGTCCATTTCTTTAATTGATACAATATCTATTTATTTATATAGCTCTTATAAAGGATTTGATGGTACTGGTTGAATTTACAGTACGTATGTAGGTATTATTCAATGCCAGTGGCAGCTGGTGCTAAAAACATTTGGGGGGCGCAAAAACAAACTGAAAGTACGGGCGATATGGTCCAAGCTCCTTGATCCTTTTTTTTTCTTCATCCGAACGCCTTGTGAACGGGTATTTTTGTAAAGATAAAACCTAATTTTCTTTCATCTCGAGATATTGTTCTTGCTTCCACATTAATTAGTACCTGTCTGTCAACTGACGAGCTGCTGCTGAGTGGAATGACAGTCGTTGAGAACGGTTCAATCACATGAGGCCAAACATATAAAAACAATATTGATTCGCTCTAACAACAAAAGTGGGAGGGTTCGGGGCAGAGCCTGCGCCCCAAGGACAATTTGAAACAAGCCAATTAAAGCTTAGCCTCAAATCACATGCTTTTGAAAAGTTTGTGTACCTACATATACACTCATTAGTCCGGCGCCCCTTACACAAATATGAAAGAAATATAGTTTAGATTTTTTGATTTTCAATAAATTATAATATAACTAACAGTAGAATACTGTGACTAAATGATTTTATTTAGTTAATATTTGCGATATATTTTTAACTTATTGTTGACATGTTAAAGGGGGCTAACTTGAAGGGGGGGGGGGGGGGGTCGGTGCCCCTATTGACCAGCCGCCACAGTTCAATGCTGTTAAACTGTATATTGAGAATTGTATTTTGATTAGCTTTATATGTTCTGTTTTTCTTTTTGGGTTATTTGTTGGAGTATTATTATGATAGTATTGTATCAGGTCATGCGACCTGCATGGAGGTATAAAAAGTGGCATATCAGTGTTGTTCATTTGTCTGCTGAACAGCCTGCGTGCTCGAAACATAACACGCTATGTGATAGATTTTTAATAATAAAATCTTTTGATATTTTTGGGAGCTTTGTTGTTGCCGACTTTGCATTCCTAATATGCTTCTACTTGTTTTTTAGTCATGCACGGATTTGAGATTGATGTGTGTGCTGTTGCTTGCTCTTTAAAAGTATTTTTTAATAAATCCAAACTCAGAGCACCTGTAAAGTGTTTACAGTTTAACTGAGCCACACAATATACTATGAGCCATGTCGTTACTGTGAAATGTGCAGTTTGTGTTCTTAGTTCTTCTTAGCATTATGAAATTTAAAATCATACCAAGCAAATCCAACGTGATATCATGATAATTCGTATGTATTTTACGTAAAATGTGGTTATATAAAACATATGTAGCGCCCCCTGCCCTCTTAGGCTGGCCTGGCCTAAGCTCTGTAGAGTGGAGCACCGGGTTCCTTTAATTGGCATCTCTCAACTATAAATTTAGACCCCTACTCTAATACCCCTGTTTATAGACATGCACTTCACTGCTAATTAAATAAAAATGATAAGGTTATACTTCAAAGGGAAAAAAATGCATGAAGTGCATTTTTTTTATTAAAAAAAAACAAGGAAGTAAGAAGATAAAGTATACAGTTATAAACGTATTTATATTTAGAAAGGCAGTATAGATGTCAGACAGGAATAATCAGTAGAGATATCCCAGTAATATCCCAATAGGTAAGTACAGATAGTAACACTCAATGTACAATATGAATACCCAGAGTAAAAAAGGAAATTTACTTAAATATATGAGTTTTAAAGAACTTTAATGTGTCTCACTTAGCATGCACTTTGTACACACTCACTAACACATAAAATGTAAATTCACAGTGAATTAAATTCAGTCACTCACTTTATACCCAGTGCATAGATATGACCGCAGCTTCCGGCGCTGCGTTGTACAGTCGACGTTAGGGATGGCTCTGCTCAATTTGTGCTTTAACGTTTGCACTATTTATATATGACAAAATAACACTTTTGGACATTGGACACCACTGCACTAACCTACGTTCTTTAAGCAGCCACGATACTCTCCCGTGCCCGGCAACACAGTCCACCCCGAACAGCCGTTCGTCCCACAAGGCTGGAGGAACATCTAACACTCCTGGTGGCTGGGTGTGCTATCCAGTAGCGTCTTGTGCCGTCCCTCAATGTCAGAGGACCTTTGAGTGCTTCCGGTGACTCAAAAGGTCTTTTTGATTTCTTAATCGCGTCCCACATCGAATAACGAGCCCGCGCTAATAGCAAGTTCCATAGTGCAGTATAGTAACTAATGCTAAAAGAGATCACAGGCTCTCTAGAGGCTTCAATGTCTTCAACCCATGAAAGACATTGGGCACAGCCTGCGTCAACTTTGATAATTAAACACACAACAATACTATAAATGAAAATAAGCCGTATAACTTGTGTTTTGCAGTAATAAAAGTTCGATTTTTTATCAGAACCAAACCTTTGAGCGACTGGATCTCTCGTCAGCTGCTCGTCTTCTCACTTATCGTTTAACTGACCAATAGACTCAGACTCACCTATAAGAAGGCGGGTCTAAACAAATATACATCCAATCAACTCAAATAAATATAACTTGATAGCGAAAACCAAATTTTCTCGCAAGTGCACATCAACCAAACATTAGTGTTTCGCACAGGGTCTCTTAAAGTGGAACACATATATATAAGCCCTTTGTATAGTATACATATTTGACTGTAAAACGCTTAATAGAACAGTGTTGGGTTAACGTGTTCTCAATAATAACCTAGTTGACTATTATAAGCTGAACATTATAATGGGACAGGAGCCCACCAGGGCGGAGCAGACGAGACAGGAGCCCACCAGGGCGGAGCAGACGAGACCGGAGCCCACCAGGGTGGAGCAGACGAGACAAGAGCCCACCAGGGCGGAGCAGACGAGACAGGAGCCCACCAAGGCGGAGCAGACGAGACCGGAGCCCACCAGGGCAGAGCAGAGGAGACAAGAGCCCACCAGGGCGGAGCAGATGGGAATGGAGCCCACCAGGGCGGAGCAGACGGGGCAGGAGACCTTGGCAGAGACCGAGATCTAGGGAGAGCAGAGACAGACAACACAGGGAGAGTAGAGACAGACAACACAGGCAGTGCATTCGCGGTCTCAGGGACCGTGGCAGGGAACACAAAAAATGAATCAATAGGCTCGCTGACTGAAACTGGACAGAATGACAGTTCATAAATAGTCTCTATGGCAGTGACGGAGTTAACATGACCGACATGGGATGCGTTGATCGTCTCTGGGCTCATGACAGGCGGGTTTAAGGGTTCAAAGGCGGGTTTCTGGGGTGTGACAGACGGGGCAACAAACTCAGTATTGGCCTCCTTGAGAGTAGTAACAGGACAGGGCGAGAGTTCAGAGAAAGCCTCCTCGGCCAGTTCGGTGCAGAGCAAATGTTCAAAAGCGGCCTCCATAGCTGTGACAGAACAGGACGACGATCGATAAGTGGAAACCACTGACACCTCTGAAGGCTCTGCAGCAGTTGCCGCCACCTCTGGAGGTTCTACAGTGGTAAACTCCGGACACAGGGAGAGTTCAGTAACGGTCTCTTTGACCGCAACACGACAGGCTGAGAGTACATTGCTGGGCGCCACCACCATACAAGGAGCTGAAGCGAGCACCGCCACTTCAGGAGGTTCTGGAGCATGTGCCACCTCCTCAGAAGAAACTGCAGCGAGTGCCATCACTTTGGAGAGCACAGCAGCGAGTGTTACTACCCCAAGAGGTTCTACAGCATCATCCGCCACCTCTGGAGACATCACAGTGGACGTTGCCACCTCGGGCAGTTCTGTGGTGGTGTACACAGCCCAAATGCAACACAAAGCGATCCCCATCATGGAAAGCGTATCGGACATGGGAATTAGTGCAGGAGCAGGAGGGTTAAAGTGAGTGGGTTTGGGGATACCAACTGCTCGTGCCGGCACCAGCGGTGGATCCCTAACACTGGAAACCAGACTGGGAAATCAAAGCACTGACCTTGAATATCTAGGTGTGACGGACAGGAGGACACAATACTCTGGATGATCGGCTGTGACATAAGGGGGTTCTGGATGGTCAGCGGAGGCCTTAGGAGACTCTGGAAGGTCAGCGGAGATATGAAGAGACTCTGGAAGGTAAGCAGAGGTGTGAAAAGACTCTGGAAGGTCAGCGGAGGTGTCAAGAGACTCTGGAAGGTCTGCGGAGGCGTGAAGAGACTCTGGAAGGTCAGCGGAGGCGTGAAGAGTCTCTGGAAGGTCAGCGGAGACATGACTTGACTCGTGAAGATTAACCGTGACTGGGCTTGAGTCTGGATGATTAGTTGTGACGTGGTGTGACTCTGGATGACCAGTGGAGACGTGAAGAGACTCTGGAAGGTCAGCAGAGACGTGAAGAGACTCTGGATGACCAGCTGAGATGTGGTGTGAGTCTGGATGACCAGCGAAGACGAGACGAGATTCTGGAAGGTCAGCAGAGATGTGAAGAGACTCTGGATGACCAGCTGAGACGTGGTGTGACTCTGGATGACCAGCGGAGACGAGACGAGATTCTGGAAGATCTGCATAGATGTGACTTGACTTGTGACAATCAATGGTGAATTAACTGGATTCAAGATGATCAACTTTAACTTGGCTTTTTAACATCAACTGTGACTTGACTTGGCTCTTTAACATCAACCGTGACTTAAATTGATTCATGACTGGCAGCAATGACATGACGGGGTTTTATTGTGGCCGCCATCTTGTGAACAGGCTCCGCTTTCGCTGCCATTTTGTGAGTGTGTTTCAGCACGGCTGCTATCATACGAGTGAGTGCGGTATCGCGTTCCTCCGCGATACCCACCGTGAACGCTGAACCAACAGTCCACAGAACATAATCCAGAAAATTACTCAGTGACGAACGAGGACCCTTATGTATCACTTTAGATTTTAAAGGCTTGTTAAGGCCTTCACAAAAAAAAGTCTATTAACATGCTGTCTGGTAATTGAGCCATTAGCCAGAGCCAAATAATTTGCAATGTAATGCTCGAGTGATCGTGTGCGCTGCTTGAGAGCTAGAAACAAGATCGCTGCATCCATACCTGGCCGATGTTCGTTGGAAAAGCCGCTGGATCCTTGTGCGGGCGAGTATTCTGTTACGGGGCGAACAAGACATGAGACTTGCGGATCCATTCGCAAGCTTTATTCAAAGGTGTGGTTTCAAAACAAGCAAGATTCATTCAGGGGCAAACCGGAACAACATGGGCAAGACAAAGAGAAATCCTAGGGCAAGCATGGGTCGACGATCGGTGAACAATATTCAACAGGGCAAGGCAAAGGGGTAAATCCAGGAAACATGGGCAGGTATCAAAACACGGGAGAACAGGCAAGGCAAGGCAAGACTATAACAATTTAGAGGGCTCCGTAGAGTAGCTATCGCTAGGACATACGCTTTACAATACTCGGCAGAGGGGAAGAGGAAGTCCATGGTTTATGTAGGCTGTGTGACGTGTGATCAACTGCGTGATTAGTGTGATCAGCTGTGTGTCGTCAGTGCAATGGATTATGGGAAATTTAGTCTTAGGTGACCGTTAGTGTGGTGCAGGAGTCCATGTGGTGAGCGAGTGACCTCTGGTGGTGAGTAACCGGGAGTGCATGGACAGGATTCGTGACACTTGTCATGTTCGCCATGTGCCACAAAAAGCATTTTCTCCGACATGCTGTGACTAACAATAGAACTATAAAAAACACCAAAACCGCAACATAATTACGACATATAAATAATTGTTTTTGTGTGCTGTAATACAGATTTTCAGAATCCATATATTCTGAATCCATAGGCCAGCGGTTTAGACATTAATGGCTGTGTGAAAATGTACACTGTTATACAAGCTGTACAATCACTACTTTACATTGTAGCAAAGTGTCATTTCTTCAGTGTTGTCATATGAAAAGATACAAAAAAAATATTTACAAAAATGTGAGGGGTGTACTCACTTCTGTGATATATTGTATCGATTTGTACGTTTTAAACGTGTAAATATGTCTAAATTGTAAATTTTAGCATCAATAAAATATACAAAAATGTATGTTTGTGGTTGTAAATATTACGTATTAATACCTATGTATAAACATGAGACCAGGCTGGCAAATCACAACTTCCTGTTAGCTCTCTAATGTCACTAATGGAAACATCTGGAAAACAATATGTAAAGCAATGTCTAGAATCACCTTTTCAATTTCAGTTAGGATTTTACCTTCAAGCATAGCTGGCTTTTGTAGAAAGAAAACAGTGAGCAGATCACTAGGGTGTGAAAAGGATATTTTCTCATGCTTTCTCAATTAGTTGACTAGAGAACGTCCTTAAGGAACATCTATTCATGGGTCAGAGACAAAGCAAGCCATATCCTCTGTTCTGCTTGCATTGACCACTTCCTCAGAAAGTGTGCATATTCATAAATACAAGCTGAGAGTCTTCATGATTGTCTAGCTGCTGGCAAAGAACGTGTTCACGTGTGAGCAGTCAGATCATTTTACAGTGTTGACAGAAGTGAGAGTGTTAGAGACAGAGAGGAAATGAGAATAGGCCTCAATGCTCACAAGAGAACACACACACACACAGCATGTGACTTGGTGACCATGTTCTAGTCCCACTAAACGTGACACAGTCACACAGTGATATTGCATAAATCACCGAAAACTAGGTGTTATGTTCAGTGTGTGAATATATTGTTTGTTTAACTCACCATATCCCTAAATTTATAAATACAACTCCATAAGTATTTAGACCCTAACTCAGTATACTTTGTTGAAGCAGCTTTGGCAGTGATCCTGTTATTCTTCTGAGCAGGGCCTCTGTCAGGTTAGAAGTTGTTCCGTCAGTGGACTGTAATTGTCAGGTCTCTCCAGGGATGTCTAGGCTCTGGCTGGATCACAGCAGGACGCTACCACTAGACATTTTGTTTTAAACTACTTCCATTTCAGAATTGTATGATACATTGCTCTTGTGAACTTTGAATGCACAATTAATAAATCAATTGTCAAGTCAACGCTATTTATATAGAGCTTTTACAATGCAGATTGTGTCAAAGCAACTTTACAGTATTAAAAAAAGGGAAATAGTGTGTCGAAATAGTGTGCCGTTCTCCTCTGGCCAGATGAGACCAGAAAATGTCCTTATTATTTTCACTCACCCCCATGTCATCCAAGATGTTTATGTATTTCTTTCTTCAGTCAAATTTTTTTTTTTTTGATGAAAATGTTCCACGAATTATCTCCATATAGTGTACTTCAATGGACTCCAAACGGTTGAAGGTCAAAATTACAGTTTCAGTGCAGCTTCTAAGGGCTATAAACGATACCAGACGATAAATAAGGTTCTTATCTAGCTGCACTGTAACTGTAATTTTGACCTTCAACTGTTTGGAGTCCACTGAAGTACACTCTATGGAGATAATTCGTGGAATGTTTTCATCAAAAACCTTAATTTCTTTTCGACTGAAGAAAGAAATACATAAACATCTTGGATGACATGGGGGTGAGTAAATAATAAGAACATTTTAATTTGAAAGTGAACTAATCCTTTAAGTACTGTTTTTTTTCTTCTAATTGTAATATTGGCACACTTAAAATAAGATATATTTATTCAAACTCTGGGTTACACTTTATTTTGATAGTCCACTTTAGACATTCTATTAACCATAAGTAACTTTGTAGTTACATGTCAACTAATTATCATTAATTTGCAACTACATGTCTACTAACTATCAGTAAAGTAGGTTTAGGGTTAGTAGAATAAGCTGACATACTGGCAAAGTTTCTGATCGTCAGTATGATGTATGTTGTGGACCCATCAAAATAGAGTGTTAGAAGATATTAGGTAGACAGTCTGCTAATACTCTAATGTAGCAGTCGTTGGCCTAATGGATAGAGCGTTGGACTTGAAACCCGAGGTAACCCAAGGTTGAGGGTTCGAATCCCGGCTCCGACAGGAAGTCCACGACTGCTCCCCGGGCGCTGCACAGTCGGCTGCCCACTGCTCCAAGTGTGTACACTTGGATGGGTTAAATGCAGAGAACACATTTCACTCCTCATTATACTCTGTATAATTGTGTATGTGACAAATAAAGCTCATCCGAGCTTAATTTGTATTTGTTGTTGTAATGACTGTTAGTTGAAATGTAGTTGCAAAGTTACTCACTGTTAGTGGAATGTCTAAAGTGGATTATCAAAATAAAGTGTTACCAAGTTCTGTAAGATAAAAATTAATTATTGTTTTATATAATTATTATAATTCCTACCCCATTCTTATTCTGATTCCATTACTCACGTTTATGCTTAAAACAAGAAAAAACATAATTGTTAATAGGGTGGGAAAAAAAACTTTATTTAAGATATAGTATGTTTTATAGATATAGCAACAACATTTTAAAATATAGCCATAGAGCTATAAATTATAAACTACTCAAAATACCATTGCACTCAGAAAACGCTCTATCGTTGTGCTGGCAATGCAACTAACACTAAAAAATATATAAAATAAATACAATTCATTAAAAATAAATACATAATAAAACAATATTGATTGTTCCGATTTTCAACATGATTAGAATATTTTTGGGATTACTTGTTTGATTTTATGACTTCATAGGTAATGTTGTAGTTGTACAGCAAATGGGAAAACCTAAGGGAACCTTCATACACGGGAAACCTTGGCTTTTTAACTTTAAGTCAGCATCAATCATGCAAGAGATGAAAATAGCATTAAAGCTGACAACATTCTAGTATATTAGTTTACAAGCAGTTATTCACAACAAAACTAGAATGCATTGTACTACTAATCATAGACAGATAAGTAGTTAAAAACTTGGTGGTTAAATTAAAAGCATGTGGACAAATGACAAGCTGCAAGCATGTGGCACTTATAGCCAATGGTATGAGCTGCTGTACAGATACAGCTAGTGCAGCAGCCAATCAAAGCAGCCCTTGACAGGGCTGGGAGGAGGAAGTGGCCAGTGCCGGTACATTCCCCAGCTCTTAAAGGCAGGGTAAGCAATTTTTCAAAAACATTTTAGAAAACTGAATTAGAGCCGAGTACCAAAATAAACTTGTAGCCAATCAGCAGTAAGGGGCGTGTCTACTCATGATATGGTGATACATCACCAGACTATTTGCCTAATATTCTCGGTACTTAGACTGCGATGGAAAAGCAGACAGAAACCAGTCTGGGGGAAAAAAATTCCTGGGACATAATGTTCCAAGTAATTTTGGTGGAAAAGCGCCTTATGTTTCATATAACTAATTGTTGCCTGGGTTGCGTAGGCTACGGATATCTGGGGCAGATCTATCAAAATAGGGGCGAGACTAGGGTTGGGTATCGTTTGAATTTTATCGATTTCGATTCCGATTCTGCTTATCGATTCCGATTCTTTTCGATTCCAATGTGATTAAATAATGATATCAAACATTTATCCTGTGTCTCTTTTTAGCAAACCATTTATTGGAGCTGAATACCATGAAAAAAATCAACAGGCTACATAAAAACTGGACTCTTTAAGAGCTGTTTGTGTGCAAAATAGAACTGCATGATTCTGGATTAATTGAATATATTCCTTTTTTCCCAATGGAAGTTGTGGTCCTCTCATGATTAAGACATTTTTTTATGCTCCTGTTTTTACAGACATGTTTTTACAGACATTTTCAATCTGTCCCTCTCTCTGTCTGTGCTTCCCTCATGCTTCAAAAAATCCACCATTGGGCTCATACCAAAGAAAAATAATATCACATGCTTGAATGACTGGAGGCCCGTTGCTCTGACCCCCATCTTCAGCAAGTGTTTTGAGAAGCTCGTCAGAGAACACATCTGCTCTGTTCTGCCTGCTTCACTGGACCCACTACAATTTGCATACCGCATTAACCGTTCCACAGACGATGCTATTGCCTTCACCCTGCACACTGCTCTCTCCCACCTGGAAAATAAGAACACCTATGTGAGGATGCTGTTCGTGGATTATAGTTCATCATTTAACACCATAGTGCCTGCCACACTGGTTGCGAAGTTCCAGACTCTGGGACTGAACAGATCTCTGTGCAGCTGGATCCTGGACTTCCTGACAGGCAGAAGTCAGGTGGTCAGAATGGGCAACAACACCTCATCTCCCCTGACTCTCAACACTGGTGCTTCGCAGGGCTGCGTCCTCAGCCCACTCCTGTACTCCCTGTACACACACGACTGTACATCTACACACGGCTCCAACGTCATCGTCAAATTTGCAGACGACACAACGGTGATAGGCCTGATCACCGACAATGATGAGACGGCCTACAGACTAAATGGTGTCAGGAGAACCACCTCTCACTCAACATCGACAAGACCAAGGAGCTGGTGATGGATTACAGGAGACAGAGCAGAGAACACACACCCATCACCATCGACAAGACACCTGTGGAGCGGGTAAACAGCTTTAAGTTCCTCAGCGTTCATAGCACAGAGGATCTCACATGGTCTGCTCACACAGATGCAGTGCTGAAGAAGGCACATCAGCGCCTCTTCTTCATGAGAAGGCTGAGGAAGTTTGGAATGAGCCCCAGCATCCTCAGATCCTTCTACACCTGCATTGTGGAGAGCATCCTGACCGGCTGCATCACCGCCTGGTTTGGAAACAGCACCGCTGGCAACCGCAGGGCTCTGCAAAGGGTCGTGTGAACTGCCCGCCACATTGTTGGAGGTGAGCTTCCCTCCCTCCAGGACATCTACACCAGGCGGTGTATAAGGAAAGCCCGGAGGATTATCAAAGACTCCAGCCACCTGTCCCACAGTCTGCTCTCTCTGCTGCCCTCGGGGAGACGTCTCCGCAGCATCCAATCCTGCACTAGCCGACTGAGGGACAGCTTTTTCCCTCAGGCTATCAGGCTGATGAACAGTCAGAACTAATTCACCCTACATTACACTCCCACTCACACAACATGCCATGCACTGCACTTTAATACAGTTCTACCGGACTACACGCACACACTGCACTAACACATCTGCTATCACTGGACACCATACAAACACACCCATGACATTGCCTATGCATAATCTGTTGCACCTTGCACAACTATCTGTTGCACAACCAATCTACTGTAAATGTATAATCTGTTGCGCCTTCACATATTACTATGCATAGATGTGTACATAATGCAGACGTGTACATACGGTGTATAATGTGTATTGGTAACTAAGGATGTCTTTATAGTACACTGTGTGTACTGAGTATATGTATGTGTATTTTGCACATAGTCTTCTGTACAGTCTGTAAATATGTACTGTCCATATGTAAATTGTTGTGTTTTGTTGTTTTGCACTGTCTGGAGCACGCTCGTAAGAATTTCACTCACCAAGGCACTTGTGCTGTGGTGATGTGACAATAAAAGTGATTTGATTTGATTTGATTTGATTCTGAAGAAAAAAATATTAGACAACTAAAAAAAATCACATGTAATTTTATGAATTACTCACTCAAGATGTACTTGTTTCATTACTGGATGAATCAGCATACTTTTATTGAATCTCTTGTATGATTCTAAGACAAATACATTTTAACAGACACTTTTTGCCACCCACTGGCATAGCAATGTAATCAATAAATCTTTATTTGAAGTATCAAATTACTTTCAAAAGGAGATTTACTCTATTTTAATAGCTACCGTACATATCAGAGTTTATATCTGAACTATAAACATGTATAACAGTGCTTCTGTAAATGTAATGATACTGTGTGGTTGAAAAGACTGTGAAGCTGTTTCATTCATATACATGACAGCTGCTCTCTTTAGGTCAGCGGCAGCGAGAATGCAGGTTTAAATGTTTAAATCACACTGACTGATGGGATCGCTTGCTGAATGGCAGTGGCGGAGCCAGGATGTTTTTATAGGGGCGGGCCAGCAACCAGTCTAGGGTGGCACAGAAATCTACATTATTTCTATATAAAAATGTGGTTGACTGCAAAGTACTAGACTATTTTAGTTCATAAAACACAGCTGAATACAATTAATTTATACTTAATTGTAATTCAGATATTTGTAAATTATTATATCAAGTAATACTGAGTGAATATGACACATTTTTTTATTATTCCTCACCTCCAGATATTTTAAGGGGCTCACTATAGCTTAATTGCTCTATCTGTTTGGTTCTGATTCTCAAAACCCCCAAAAACTTGTTCTCTAACATTACATACTCATGGATGAGACACTAGTTAGTGATCTTGTGCGCTTATTTATGATGACGCGATCAGAGTGTGCGCCGTGAGCACAGTAACGGCTGACAGGACAGGAAAGTTTGTTTTACTGACATATAGCCTAACAGCATCTCATTGTTCTACCGAAGCTCATTTGACTGGTGTACCTTTTCCGCGCACATTTGACTCGCCCCTGGCGCTGAGGCAAAGCTGCAGTGTGCGTCTGAAAAGTCTCCTGCTTGATTTGAATGCAAAAAATACACCGGTTCTGCGTCTTAATAAAGGCTTTTCTTGTCAAGAAAAAGGGGACAAAAACTGCAGTTTTGAGCAGGGTGGTCAAGCTTAGATCAGTGGTGGCACTGCTGCATGGATGAACCAAGTGATCACAACATTGTGATCGCACACCTCAAAGGTTGAGGAATGAAACAGAAAAAATAATTTTAATTTAGGAATATAATCATGTTGGAGTTTAAATCATTTTCGTGATCTTTAACGATCTATTAAATTAATGTAATGTTGGTGGTGACACCTCTCTTGCAACATGTTTAGCTACCACAGATATTATACTTAGCTTTTTTGGCTTCTGATCGCAAATGCAGCCAAACTTTGGAGCGCTTAGATTAGCGAGCAAGGTCCTGGCAGATCGCTAGATCACACATCCTCACAGATGAAGAAAAAAAAGCGCATAGGAATCGATAGGCGGAATCGAAATTTTAAGTTGAGAACAAGTATCCGACTCCTGACCTTAAGTATCCGATTCTGGAATCTGAATCGATTTTCGATTCCCAACCCTAGGCGAGACCCTTTTGGGGTAGGGGCGTGTTTGTTTTGGGGATTTCAAATATAAACATTAGCTTCCAGAAATTGCTTTCCCTGCCTTTAAGAGATTAATGAGCAAAGGTGCTTAGCTTCCTGCCAGCACAGAGACGTTCCCACAATGAGTGAAAGCTGTATCACGACAGGACTGAGTCTAATTATACACCCACAGAGAGAGGGAGAGACAGGAGGGGGTTACAACGGGTGAGCGAGCTGAAGTGTGCGAGTCCCTGCGCATGTGTGTGTGTGTGCATGAAACCAAAAGAAAGCAGAGCGAGCTGTAGAGAGAGAACGAATGCTCGCAGCGGGTGAGAATACAGAAGATACAGCACAAGATTGACTAGGTGAAGACAAGATAAGGAAAAAGACAGTTTACAGCATCATGCTGGATATTTCTGCCTGCTGTGCTGCTGCTTTCCCATGATCACTCAGTGTATTTCTCACCATAAAAATACACCCAAAGAGGTAGGACACTTTTGAATGCATGTGCTCATGTTGAAAAGTGTGACAGAGTAAGTGTTATCGAGTGTCTTCGAGACATACGGGAGTGTGAGAGGTTTTGTGTAGGTATTCAAGTAATAACAAGACAATGTCTGAGTCAAAGTGTGTATGAGTGTGTTCTTCAAAGTCACCAGCAATACATAAAAAGCACAGAGACAGGGTTCGTGATGTACCACATTTAGAAGATAGCGCTGAAACTGTTGGTAACAAGCAAGCTGATGCGGCCTCAGACAAGGCATGACTGTTTTGTTTTACATTTCTGCACTGTCAAAGTGAAACATGCACTTCTTATCGTATGATCTATTTTAACTGCTCTGACCCTTTAAATGACACTCTCTGGTGTAAATTCATACATTAGTTTTAATTAAGGCATGTTTTAGATTTATAACCTAGATCTGACCATTGTCAGGCATTCAAGAAAACTGCCCAGACAAAACATTTTTTTATGAAGCATGTGTATATATTGTTATTATTATTAGACATTTCTTTAAACTTGATAGTCTTTTATTGTATATTGTTCAAATGCACGATATATAACGTGAATGCCAATTTTGCATAGTCATTTGTTTTTTGAATCATCAAAACTTCTAATCAGATTTTTATGAAGTATCTTAGTATTTTTTTTGTGGGATATCTTATATATATATATATATATATGTTTTTTTTTTCTTTTTTTTTTTTTAAATATAATATACTATAGCTGTCAGTTTACTGACAGTGATTCTCAGGTAGTTGCTGCTTCTTTAAGATGTCTATTTTTACAGTAGCATTCACACACGTGTGTGTGTGTGTGTGTGTGTGTGTGTGTGTGTGTGTGTGTGTGTGTGTGTGTGTGTGTGTGTGTGTGTATTTTTAAGAGAGAGAGAGAGGTGGAGGCAAGGAGCAGGAGTGAGTCTGTGGGTGTGTGAATAGAGTAATTCTTCTGGTTTGTGCTTCTCTATGACAGACGTAGGCTGTCAAGTGTCTGCTGGTTAGTTAATTTGTTCATTCTGCAGGTTAGTCCAGTCTCATGACTCATGACTCACTCATAAAAGACTAAATGTTATTTGAATCAGTGATCTCCAATCTTAAATCTGAAGTTTAACGCATTGCATTTAACCATAAATCTAACAAAAAGAACAAGAAAAATGGGGGGAGGGGGTTAAAACAAAATTTTAACTGGAGTCAAAACAAATAAGAAAACATTTTAGCAGTGCATAATATAATGAAATCCTGTGTTTTTATTTTATACTGTAAATAGTAAAGCATTTTCATTTTAAGAGATAATACTCTTATTTTATCCGATAGGGGAATGCTTTTGGTAACAATTTAGATTAGGGAAAATATATTCACTGTTAGCTCAGTACATTTGTATTAATTCAGATTTTTTCTCAATAAACTCCTAAATTGCTGCTAAATAATATTTAGTAAGGTAGTTGTTAAGAATGGAGGTATGAGGTGTATAAGGGTTCTAGAACATGGTCATGCAGAATAAGACATTAATATGTGCCTAACAGGTACTAATAAACTGACAATATGCTAGTAATATGCATGCTAATAAGCAACTAGTTAATAGTAAGATTTGGCACTTTTAAAAAGTGTTACCATTCTTTTATACACACTAGTTTATTGTTTTAAAATAATGACTCGTTTATCATTAACGTGGATCCTCCATTTTGTTTTATTACTTTTTATTTCATTAATTTCACAACAATAATTAGTTGATTCCCATATTTTCTTACTCATTTGTTCATTTGTTCATTCATTCATTCATACATTGCACGTACATTACTAAAACACTACTTGAAAGACAATTTAGAAAAAAAATGTATATAAATTAAACTGTAAATAAAGAAACATATTTTGGGCTACAATATCATCAAGATATTGGGCTAGAACAAAATAATTTGTTCCAAATGTACATGGTGCTCAAGTTAACAATGTGACAGCTGTTAGATCACAATGCCATCATGTGTCCAGCAAGCATACTAATTTAGGCTAATCAAGACATGTTTGTGTGAGTAAGTTTGTAAGGCACGTGGTGGCCTCAATGATGAAGATCTACAGAGATCAGGATTTCTGTAAGAGCATACAGCACATAAGAGCACAACCATGTAATCCTGTCTGACCTTAACTACCAGAGGTTTACATTTACATTTATGCATTTAGGAGACACTTTTATCCAAAGCGACTTACTTTTCACTTTATACATTTTTTTTTTGTATTTGTGTTCCCTGGGAATTAAACCCACAACCTTTTGTGCTGCTAACGCAATGCTCTATCACTGAGCCACATGAACTTAGTGGCAGGTTTACTAAAACACTATACAATAATCTCCTTGTTTGAAAATGTGTGATGCTGCTTTAACAGAGACTGTTATCTGAACAACTGTAACATTTTAGGGAAAACACTTACTGATGAGTAAGTGTATATGCACAGCATATATATATATACAAAATGCTCAGGATTACAATTCTTAGATCCTAATTTATTTATTTTGCAATAAAAGTTGCCAAATTATCCCCAGTTGTTCCATGTAAAATACTTCAGTTTTTCATAAACTGTCTTACACATTTGCAAGCAATCTGATGCTTGTTATGCATCTTCAACCATTCATATTCTGTCTTACTATAATCAGCAAATCAGATGTATGTCCCTCACCGGATTCTGTTCATCGGCCAATCAGATGTTTTACTACATATCCTCAGCTAATCAAAAGCTGTATTACCTGTCTTCTGACAATTTAGTGGCATATAAATGAAAATGTTCTGTTTTTATTTATTAAACCGAGATACACACTTGCTTGTGTCCCATACATCTGCCTGTGATCACTCTGCTGTTTATTTGTTTGTTAGCCTTAAACATCACAGTAATCTCTGAGAAATAGCGATATTGTGAGTGCTGATCAGTGAAAGTTTGAGCTGAAAAGCTTGGCCAACCATGTGTACGATTCCAATCATGTTTGTAGTCAATTCTCAACACATGCTATGTATGTATCACACACTTGTTTTAAACCCATTAGCAATAACCACCTATATGCGTGCATAACCACCTACAAAAAGCACTACATTTCTCAAAATAATTTATCTGGTATTATTTTTCAAGAGATTTGACCTCTATTACACCCTTTGCACTCACACCATCAAGCTAATGATATAATCTACACTTTATTTTTGTTGTAACTGTTGTTTCTTATATAGATTGTACCTGAGACTCACCAGACAGAATTTTGTTGTACTATGTACAATGACAATACAGTAAATTGATTGATTGATTTATTGGTACACAGAAAAACAGAAGAAATCGGGATGGGACAAATACATTTTCAAACACTATAGGGTGTCAACATATTTCATAGTGGTGTCTGAATTCTGAGCTAACAGCTCTATTCTCCACATTCATCCCCTCATTTATACCCACAATGATCTCAGATTACGAGCCTATATCGGCTGTGCATGCGCCAAAGCACTATTTGTAATCCCGTATTTCCTGACTGACAAGCTGGAAGATAGAGTGTTTGGAGCTTTCTTATTTCTGCAAATCATTACTTGATTAAAAAAATTAAATTAGATATACTGAAATATTTTTTAATAAATTAAGTTATGTGGATTTTTAGGATATTAACTCACCTTCCTGTTTTTTTTCAGTGAAAAGTGACATTTTAGTAAAGAGAGGGCACGGAATCCAGGAGCATGAAGTTTAATTAAATAACATGTAGACTTATGTCATAAAAAATGTCACTTCTCAACCTCAATCCTTAATAAGCAGCAGTCCAGGATGAAATTAACTGACTCGTGAAAGATGGCTTAGATGCTGCAGCCCTATTTATACCACCAGGGCTCGGTCAGTGCTTTGAAGACAGCTTTACACGCAAAACTCGACTAATCCTACTTTGGCCTTTCTACAATCAGAGGATTAGCAATGTTATCTCTTTCGCTATCTCTTCTCTTCTCAATGGATCATTGATTGTTTCGGTGCAAGTCAATTTGTTTGATACCCAACTTTTTAAAACTTACTGGCAATATATCAAAATACTCTGCTTCTACAATATTATTCAAAGTAATAGTGGTTCTTTTTAAGGCAAGTATTATAATAATTATTGCTCATACTTGGAGTTAAGAATTTGAGACATATTCCTGACCTTTATCATTCAATTTGGCCCGTAACTTGACTGAGTGATACTCAGAATATGGCAACACTTCAGTATAGGGACCCATTGTCACTATTAACTAGTTTCTTATTAGCATGCATATTATTAACATATTGACTGTGTATTAGTTCTTATGAAGAACATATTCTGCATGACCATATTCTACATCCCTAATCCTGCTTAATACCTGCAAATTAGGAGTATATTGAGACAAATGTCATAGTTAATGTTTTATTAATGGAAAGAACTGGACCTCAAAATGGGACCCAGAAAATGCCTATCAGCATCAGTCAATGAAATGATGACTACAACGCAAGACAACTCACCACATGACGTCAGCCCATGGTAAGCTAAAAAAAAACAACAAAAAAAAAAAACCTTCCTAAAGCCTCTAGCCGTTTGAAATTTTACAAACTATGTATCATTCTGAATGTCTAAACCTCAAGCATTGATGATAGATCACTGTTTTTCGATGGAAAGCTTATAAGGAATGTATTTGCTAAATTTGTGTAAGCAGTACACATCAAAACATCCATAATAAAAACGCAATACATACCAGCTTCATCGTAATATTGATTCACAAACGCATCCACTGCTGTAAATCCCAGTTTAGTTAGAAAGGTAAGGGTCCACGGAACAACATCCCATGGAGCACTTTTAGTCCAATGAAACAATAACGTTGTAATATGGATGTTTATTCCTTTGTTTACTTTGATTCCTTTGTCTCATTTCTTCAGGGAGAGTTATTGTTTGTATCAGTTATGTAATAAATTCCACTCAAAAACAGCGTCTTGGTGGAAAAAACAACAACGTGGTTTTGTAGCACGCAGTGTTATAAACAGAATGTTTGAAAAAAAGTCACAGATATTCTGAACATTGTTTATTTAAATTCTGGTGCTCTCTCGTGGTGGCACGTGACGCACGCTGTGACACACCTCCATCTGATGGGGGCTTAACTTAGCGATCTGCTTTTTGGACAAATAATGAATACATTTTTTTCATATATATGTGTTTGTGTTTTGTGGGGAATGTGGCTATATCTGTATGATTAGCATCTGTTTGACTGATAATCAGTGTGTGATTACTGACTACCAACAGTCAGTGTGAATGTCTGGCAATATCTTATTGTTATTGTATTTTCTAGTGTTCAAATAAATCACTTGTACAATGTTTAAGATTCTGTCTATTATTTTATAATTTAAAAAAACAATGCTGTGGTATGTATAATGACTAAATAGTTTGTAGTACTCACATTTGGTTATTTTTCCTCAAACGGGTGGGGGGATGGGGGACTAGACATATTCTAAGAAAATTGGTTGAATCAAATTGTTTATGGTATCTTCTTCAAATTTGAAATATAAACTCATGAGACATGTGACTTTCAACTTATTACTTTTCTGGATTGCTCCAGGACTGATTTAATGTATTCATATATTCAATAAAAAATATATTCAGTGTGGTAAAAACATTTTTAAGGCACTTCAGTGTCTATAACTTTTTATAATTTTGAGCATTATCAACTCTAGATGATGGATAGTAAAGCCTAAAGTGTCTTCTTTCCAAAAATACATAAATTGTGTGTGTAGCAGGCTTAAGTCAGGAACTTTTACACTTTTAAATTAGGAAAGTCATTTTCAGCTGTGAGTCCCAATATGGGGCGTGCTGACTAATAGGTTAAAGTGAAATTACTGAACCTACACATTGGAGCATGATAAAAATGCTCATTAGAAGAAGAAGAAAACAAATAATTATATATATATATATATACATATTAGGGCTGTCAATTGATTCAAATATTTAATCGTGATTAATCACATGATTGTCACGAGTTACCTTGCGATTAATCACAATTAATCGCTCATTTTTATTTATGCAAAATGTACCTTAAATTAATACTTTTCACATTTTTAATACTCTAATCAACATGGGCATGGACAAATATGGATGCTTTATGCAAATGTATGTTTATTATTATTGAAACCATAGTCAACATAGAGAATGAAGCCTAGACATGTTTCAAAGGTCATAGATGTTTTTTAAAGAACTTGTTCAATAGACACATGAAAAAATAAATACCAGGTTCCTATTACTTCTCTTTCTTTGCACTGAGCAATTTACTTCCACAAACCTGTTTACATATTTTGCAAACAGGGCAGCTCTTCTTCTGAACATGCAAAATGAACATTATTTATCAATATACATTTTTCCCTCTCTGTGCCCATATACTCTATTTTGATGCAGCTAAATTCTCAATAAAACTATTTTCATTGGTATATTTTACTGTTTCTGTTGTCAGAAACGGAATCCATATGAAAAAGTGACTGAAACACGATCCATTATCACTACATAACCAGCTCTTACTTCCAATATGTTAATCTGGACAAACAAATCCTGATAATCGAGCCGTCGTCTGATGAAATCAAATACACATAAGATAATGACAATAGCTGTGCTGTGATTCCGGCTATACTTGCATGTAAAATTAGAGAAGCAACATAATATCTGAGTTTAACTGAGAGCGCTGCTCCTCCGCCACTCACTGAACAGAAACTGAGCAGATGCACCAAGAGAGAGAGAGAGAGAGCGAGAGAGAGAGGGGTGCTAAAGCGGTCTGCAATGTTGTTGAGTTGGCAACACTGTGCATCTCCATTTCTCCAACCACGGTTTAGGCCATGTGTAAAACAGAAAATGTGCACTGCGTTAATACAATTAGTGCCGTTAAAATGAATTTGTGTTAACTCAATAAATAAATATTTCATATAATTTGTGCCATCAAAATTAATTTTGACATCCCTAATATATACATATAATAAAATTTGTTTTGCTATATATATACAGTATATATATATATATATATATATATATATATATATATATATATATATAAAACAAAACTAATTATATTATACATAAACACTGATTCTTCATGATGTGTTGGTCAGGGTTGATCTGCCTTCTGTAGCATCCACGACAACAGTAAAATTGTATACGTTACATGTAAGAGTAAAACCATTAAAAACCCATCCTCACACAAAAATATCAACATTTAAGGTTATTTGCAAAAACGCTTCACTGATCAGCCACAAAATTAAATCCACCTGCCAAATACTGTATAGGCCAAAACAGCCCTGATGCATCAAGGCATGTACTCGACAAGACTTCTGAACATGTCCTGTGGTATCCTTAACCAAAATATTAGCAGAAGATCTTTTAATTGGGGCTTTCATGTATCGAATTTATTAGTCCAGAACAACCCAAAGATGCTTGATCGGATAAAGATCTTGGGAATTTAAAGTCCAAGGTAACACCTGAACTCTTTCCTGAACTTTCTTGCAGTGTGGCAGTGTGCATATCCTACTGAAATAGGCCACTGCCATAAGGGAACACCATTGCCATTAAGAGATATATGTGGTCTGCAACAATCTTTAGGTTGGTGCTACATGTTAAAGTAACATCCAAAAGAATGCCAGGCACCAAGGTTTCCCAGCAGAATATTTCCCAGAGCATAACACTTCCTTTTCCTACCGGCCTTGTTCCTATAGTTCATCCTGCTGCCATCTCTTCCCTAGGTAAATGACTCTCATAAGATTTAAAAATGTGATTCATCAAGTCAGGCTACCTTCTTCCATGGCTCCAGTTCCTAGCACCACTTTTGGGTACTAACCACTGCTTATTGGGAACTGTTGCCCTTTTGGAAATACTCTGACACAATCCTCTAACCATCACTATTTGACCCTTGTAAAAATCCCACAGATCTGTTCACTTCCCCATTTGTCCTGCTTCCAACACATGAAATTCAAGAACTTGACTATTCACTTGCTGACAAATATCCCACCAACTAACTGGTGCCACTGTACCTGTATAATCAATATTATGCACATCCAAGTCAAGTCAAATCACCTTTATTTATATAGCGCTTTTAACAATACAAATTGTAACAAAGCACTGCACAATATCAAATTGTGTCAATAATGTAAAATGACAGGATTTAACACTCAATTATCAGCTGAATGCATTTCATTATTGAATTTAGTAATGGCATTGACATCCCTCGTCAGTGGTTTTGGCTGATCATTGTAAATGATTCAGTGCGCTAGTAATGTAGTTCTAAACAGAGGTGGGTATCAACAAGTTACATTTACTTCGTTACATTTACTTGAGTACATTTATTTGGGTAACTAATTGTAACAAAGTTCGTAGGAAGGAAGGAAGCGGACAGGGTTGGCTCGTGAAGACTCAGGTATGTTTATTTAGGACAGATAAACTCACACAGGTGCGCACTCGGCGTCACCCGAAACATCAATTCTCCTGCTCGTCTCGCGATCACTCTCTGTATTCGCTCCGACTGTTTCTCTCTGACAGCTCGTGCGCCGAGTCTTCACTCCGTCTCTCTCTTGAACTGCGTTCCACGGCGGCTTTTATCCGGTCTCCACGCCAATTACTACAATCAGACACAGGTGATCCTCATTTTGCACTTGACCCACTTACTTACCGCTGTCTCCTGAGTCTTTCTCCCGCTGCAGACTTCGCTGAACCACGCCCGCCACATACCCCACCGCCCGACTCAGGCCGGAAGCCCTCCGCCTGCAGCCCCCATTCCTGGAGAGGAAGTCGGCTACAGTCATCTGCGCCCCGGCCTGTGGATCACCTTGAATTTGAAGGGCTGTAATGCCAGATACCAACGGGTGATCCGCGTTGGTATCCTTCATGCGGTGGAGCCACTGCAAGGGGCATGGTCCGAACAGAGGGTGAATTCCGTCCCAGGAGATAATAGCGGAGGGTGAGGACCGCCCACGGATCGCCAAACACTCCTTCTCAATGGTGCTGTACATCGCTCTCTCTTAGAGAGCTTCCGACTGATGTACAGCACCGGGCGCCTCACCCCTATCTCCTGGGTCAGGACAGCTCCCAGCCCCGGTCCGGCCAGCGTCCGTCTGCAGCAAGAAGGGGAGAGAAAAGTCAGGAGAGTGTAATAGCGGCCCGCCACACAGAGCAGCCTTTACCTGGGTGAAAACCTGCTGGCACCGCTCCGTCCACGGGACCGTATCTGGGACCTCCTTTTTAGTGAGGTCAGTCAGCGGGCTGGTGAGCTCCGAATAGTCAGGAACAAACCTCCTGTAATATCCCGCCAGCCCCAGGAACTGCCTCACCTCCTTTTGGTCTTGGGTCTCGGGCAGGCCGCAATAGCTGCCGTCTTATCAATTTGGGGACGCACCTGTCCGTGACCCAAGTGGAAACCCAGATAACGCACCTCCACCCGCCCAATCGCACACTTCTTTGGGTTGGCCGTTAGTCCCGCCTCCTCAGCTCTCAGCACCTCCCGCAGGTGCACCATGTGCCGCTGCCAGTCCTGACTGTAGATGATGATGTCATCCAGGTAGGCAGCGGCGTATGCGGTGTGCGGTCGGAGGATTTTGTCCATGAGGCGCTGAAAGGTAGCGGGCGCCCCGAACAACCCAAACGGAAGCGTGACAAATTGGTGCAATCCAAACGGCGTTGTGAAGGCTGACTTTTCTTTGGATAACGGTGATAAGGGATCTGCCAATATCCTTTAGTTAAGTCCAGCGTCGAATAAAAGCGGCGGTACCCAGCCGATCAAGCAACTCGTCAACCCGCGGCATTGGATAGGCGTCGAATTTCGACACCGCATTCACCTGCGATAATCCATGCAGAATCGGACCGAGCCGTCTGTTTTCGGTACCAAACGATCGGGCTTGCCCAGTCACTGCGGACTCTTCTATTACTCCCATCTCTAGCATCGCCTCTAATTCTGACTGGACCACCTTTTTCTTGTGCTCCGTGCGATATGGCGGCTGCGCACTACCACGCCCGGCTCGGTCTCAATATGGTGTTGAATAAGGTTGGTTCGACTGGGCCGGGCGAACACGTCCGCAAATTCTCTCTGCAACCGGGCTACATCGGTGAGCTGGGAGGGTGAGAGGTGATCCCCGGGCCAGAGGGAGTGATGGAACTTTGAGGCTCGCCTCTGGCCGAGATCTTCCTGGGTTACCTACTACCGTCCGCCAGCATCACCGGCTCGACCTCGTTCCATTTTTAAGGAGGTTGAGGTGATAAATCTGACGTGCCCGCTCCGATCCGTTCGAACCACCTCATAATTGAGATCCCCTACCTGCCGTGTGACCTCAAACGGTCCTTGCCACTGGCGAGTAATTTGGAGCTAGAGGTAGGGAGTAACACAAGTACTTTATCTCCCGGCGTGAAATTGCGTAATCTGGCCCCCCGATTGTATAGCCGGCTTTGCTTGTCCTGGGCCTGTAACAAATTCTCCATGGAGAGCTGCCCCAACGTGTGGAGTTTTGTTCTCAGGTCCAGCACATGCTGAATTTCATTTTACTCTCCGAAGGTCCCTCCTCCCAAGTCTCCTCAGGACGTCCCAAAACCCAAGGGGCTGGCGGCCGTACAGGAGCTCGAAGGGGGAAAACCCCGTGGAGGCTTGCGGGACCTCGCGCACAGCGAACAAAAGGGGTTCCAGCCATTTGTCCCAATTTTTGGCGTCTTCGTGAACGAACTTTCGAATCATTGTTTTCAACGTACGATTAAATCGTTCCACCAGGCCGTCCGTTTGTGGGTGATAGACGCTGGTGCGAATCGATTTAATTCCCAACAACTCATAAAGTTCGCGAATGGTTCGTGACATAAACGCGCCGTGCCCTGATCGGTGAGAATCTCTTTCGGGATTCCCACCCGGGAGATCATACTAAACAGAGCCTCCGCTACACTCTTTGCGGAAATGTTGCGGAGGGCCACTGCCTCCGGGTATCGGGTTGCATAATCCACTAGAACCAATGCAAACCGATGCCCTCGTGCTGACCGTTCCAATGGCCCGATGAGGTCCATACCAATTCTTCGAAGGGGACCTGCATTAGCGGAAGGGGCGCAAAGGCGCTTTTGGGGAGGCCGGGGATTCACTAACTGACATTCACGACAAGCCGCACACCACCGGCGTACATTCTCGTGAATGCCCGCCAAAAACGGGCCATTAAGCGGTTCAGTGTTGCTGCTTGACCCAGATGCCCTGCCATAGGATTACAGTGAGCCGCCTGGAAAAGCATTTCCGACGGCTTTTTGGTACCAACAACTGGGTTGTATCTTGTTTTGACTGAGCGTCCTCGCCACTCGATACAACCTATCTTTTAATATAGCAAAATAGGGATAGGAAGGGGCCGTGCGGACTGGAGAGGCCGGCCGTCAATGGAACGGACCTGGTTGAACGCGTTTTCAGCAACTCGTCCTGGGACTGCTCCAGAGGAAAATCATCACGCCCGTGAGGATTAGCCTCTCGACCGTGCTCCGTTCCTGGTGCCGCCTCAGCGGGTCCTGGCTCAGCCTCTCCGTTCGCACGGCCGCCCCCCTCCGGCTTCTCTTCCGCAGGAGGCATCCACACACAAAACTCCCAATAAAATTTTAAACGCTGGCCAATTGGTTCCCAAAATCAGCGGATGCCGGAGGCGGGGTTAACTGCCACCTCCACCTTATGCTTTTGCCCCGAAATTGGATGGTTAACAGCACTACTGGGTATGTCACCACATCCCCATGTACACACCTCACCCGAACCATGCAGCTCTTATCCAATGCCTCGGGCTGAATTAGGCTTTGATGGATCGAGGTCTGGTTACATCCTGAATCCACCAAAGCCCAATAAGTACCCCCCCTAATACTCACAGGTATTTGGTACCCGCCAGCTTGATCGGGGGCAGCCTGTGGGGCGTCCGGAACCCGGACCAGTGTCCCCACCTCCATTACTGGACACCGATCGATAAAGTGGCCCGGGTCCCCGCAACGTGTCATCAGCGCTTTGTGTTGTTCTTGGTGGAGTCCCGCGAGCGACTGGATGACATCCGCAAATGGCGATCCCGATGGTGAGGACATGATGGCAGCGGCGTTCCGGCTTCCTTCCCCGGGTTTCGGCAACCAGTGTAACAAAGTTCGTAGGAAGGAAGGAAGCGGACAGGGTTGGCTCGTGAAGACTCAGGTATATTTATTTAGGACAGATAAACTCACACAGGTGCGCACTCGGCGTCACCCGGAAACATCAATTCTCCCGTTCGTCTCCGCGATCACTCTCTGTATTCGTTCCGACTGTTTCTCTCTGACAGCTCGTGCGCTCGAGTCTTCACTCCGTCTCTCTCTTTTTGAACTGCCGTTCCACGGCGGCTTTTATCCGGTCTCCACGCCAATTACTACAATCAGACACAGGTGATCCTCATTTTGCACTTGACCCACTTACTTACCGCTGTCTCCTGAGTCTTTCTCCCGCTGCAGACTTCGCTGAACCACGCCCCCCTCGCCACAAAAATACTTCAAGATTCAAGGTTTTATTCATCACATACTCAATTATACAGAATATAATCATAGTATAATCATTCAAAGCTTTGACACAATCTGTATTGTTAAAAGCGCTATATAAATAAAGGTGACTTGACTTGACTTGACCTCTGCGGAGGATTTATTTCCAGAGGAACAGATGTCCTCAGTCCCTGCCACATGCGTCGAGAGTCATTGAGCTGAAAATGAAAATTCTCTCCCTGTATCAGAGTTTAGCGGCTCTTACTGCACGTCGGAGAGCATAGCATGAGGCTTTGTACTTGCTCATGTTTCCTGACAAAAGACCGGCGTTGTATGCAGCAGTGCGTTGGTTAACCACATCACAGATTGTTCTGTCCACCCACGGTTTCTGATTTGAGAATGTCCTTATGGTTGCCGTTTCAGTGGTTTCCTCGGTTAGCATGTTGACATAGCTTAATCCGTGAACTTGCTGACATCAGATGAACTCGCCCGGAACATGTCCCAGTCGAGATAATCAAGAGCCACCTGTAGCATAGCTTCGGAGTGGGAGGACCAGTACATCACCACTCTCTCCTCCGGGGGTTCCTGAACGAGCCTTTGTTTATATTCCGGTGAGAGGAAAATGGTGGCATGGTCCGATGTAGGCATTTTTAAACTGAGTTTAGCAATGATCCAGTGTATTCGATCCGGTCCTCTAATTGGACAGGATACATGTTGATGAAAGTTCGGCATGACCTGCCTGAGCTTGGCTTTGTTAAAGTCCCCCGCGATGATAAAGGCAGCATCAGGATGTTTGTTAATGTAGCCGCTGAGCACATCGTGAAGCTTAGACAAAGCCAAGCTAGTGTCTGCCTTTGGTGGAATGTAAACAGCAGTAACAACTAGAATGTACATTTCTAGAAGAAAATGTGAAATGGTGCTTGCAGTGGCAAAAAACACCACCCGGTTGCTAGGGTAATGTACATGATTGAATACGAGCCAACGACCATGTCTGTACGATGTTCTGGTGCTGAGATATGGCTTATTCATGGTTTTAGTAGAAACATGGAGTTCGGCTTTTTTGACTCATACAGTTTATGGGATGATATTTAAAGACTAGTTGACAGTCTATCTAGAGTGTTCTGGGTGGTTGCTAGGGCGTTGCTAGGCGGTTGCTAGGGTGTTCTGGACGGTTGCTAGGCGGTTGCTAGGGTGTTCTGTTGCTAGGCGGTTGCTAGGGTGTTCTGGGTGGTTGCTGGTGTTGCTAGGCGTTGCTAGGGTGTTCTGGGTGGTTGCTAGGTTGCTAGGCGGTTGCTAGGATGTTCTGGGTGGTGTTGCTAGGTGTTCTGGGTGGTTGCTAGGCGGTTGCTAGGGTGTTCGGGGTGGTTGCTAGGGTCTACCAGGTGTCGGGTGGTTGCTAGGCGGTTGCTAGGGTATTCCTGGCCAGTGCTAGGGTGTAATCTGCGGTTGCTAGGGTATTCTGGATGGTTGCCAGGTGGCTGCTGGATGTTGCTAGGGTGATGCTAGGCGGGCTGCCAGGGTGTGCTGGGTCATGGTTGCTAGGGTGTTGCCAGGCGGTTGCTAGGATGTTCTGGGTGGTTGCTAGGGTGTTCTGGGTGGTTGCTAGGCAGTTGCTAGGTGGTTGCTAGGGTGTTCTGGGTGGTTGCTAGGGTGTTGCCAGGTGGTTGCCAGGGTGTCCGGGTGGTTGCTAGGCTTGCTTGATAGGGCATTCTGCGGTTGCTAGGGTGTTGTCATGCGGTTGCTAGGTATTCTGGATGGTTGCTAGGTGGTTGCTAGGGTGTTCTGGGTGGCTGGGGGCGTTGCTAGGCTTGCTAAGGCTGTTGCCAGGGTGTTCTGGGTGGTTGCCAGGCGGTTGCTAGGTGGTTGCTAGGGTGTTTGCTAGGGTGTTGCTAGGTGGTTGCTAGGGTGTTCTGGGTGGTTGCTAGGGTGTTCTGGGTGGTGTGTGTTGCTAGGTGGTTGCTAGGGTGTTCTGGGTGCTTGCCAGGGCGGCAGTTGCTAGGGTAATCTGGGTGGTTGCTATGGTGTTACTAGGTGGTTGGTAGTTGTCACAGATGGTTACTATGGAGTTTGTAGCATTTTATTGGCATGATTTAGCACTTAGCTAAGCGCTATTAGCATGTAGCTATTCACTGCTAGCATGTGTAGCATGTAGCAAGTCCTGTTTGCTAGCATGAGTCAAAAGAGCCAACCCCCATCTCTATACGATGTTGTTCTGATGCAGAGATATAGGTCTTGCAAAACGGTTGCTAGGGTACTCTGTTTGGTTGCTAGGGAGTGGCTTGGCAGCTAGCAATCACGATACTCCAAAGGCTTCTTGTCAGTATGAATGATATAAACCAACTCCCACGCCTCTGTGACATTCAGAATGGAAGATATTCCTCTGTGGATTTTGGTTGCTAAGGTGCTCGACAATGGTTGCTAGGGCGTGGCCAGTGAGTGTTGAGGTGATTCAGGATTGGCTGCTTGCTGCCCCGAGTCAAACGAGCCCACCCTCATGTTTCTATGACACTTCTATCCTGAGATATCCCTTTGATCTCTTTCAATGGAAGTCTATGGGACGTGTTGCTAAGGTGCTCTAAATGGTTGCTAGGGGCGTGGCTTGATAGCTTCACAATGATCCTGAGATGCTGATTGGTCGTCTGAGTCAAATGAGCCCGCCCCCTTGTCTCTATGGCACTGTGATCCAGAGTTATGTTCAATTGAAAAGCGGTTTCTATGGTGTAGGACGGCCCATTTCATGGCCCATTTCATGGGCCGTCCTACACCATAGAAAGTCAATGGGGCAACTTTGGGACGCTCCTGCCCCCCAGGGGTGCAACTTTTACCCCATTTTGAGGTATGGTCTTACAGAGCCTGCCAGCCTCTTCAAATGTGGCAAATTTCACATTTCTGTGAAATCCAGTCTCTGAGCTACAAGGCGTCAAAGTTTTTCGCAATGTTAAGTCTATGCGTTTTTTTTTGGCCGCTATTTCGCCCCTGGGGCGAACATCGTACCCCCGATCGCTTATAAAAGTCATAGCACACCATTCCCGATTAGGCCGCATGTTTTGACACCTCATTCATGGCTCTGTGACAAAAACTGCGGGAGGAGTAGCGCGCCGAAAAAAAGTGGAATTTGGAAATGGCGAATAACACTAATGTTGCCTTGCCATATATGGCAAGCACCATTAATGATAGATGAAATCTCGAGGGGCAGATAGAATGGGCGGCAGATAATGGAGAGATGATCCAGATCCAACACAAACTCTGTTCCATAAACTTTCACAAGACTCATTATTATCTGTAAAAAATAACAAAAACATTCATATTCTCATCATCCGTATTGCCGCTATGTGTGCATACCCAGTACAACCCGTTGCACATCCCTCTCATCCCTCCTGTTTATACTAATATTTATTAAGTCCCATATACTGTTTTTTGCACATCTTACTGTTTTACTGTTTTGCACTTTTCTTTATTCTATTGCACATTTTACTTTTTAGTTCTTTTTTTACCTATATATATATATATATATATATATATATATATATATGCTCTTGTGTGGTGTTACTCTTATATAATTTTTTTTATGTTTTATTTTTTTTTATTCTTTGCACTGTCCACTGAGCGGACCTGATTTGACCTACATTTCACTTTTGATTATACCCTGTATAATTTATCATGTGACAAATAAAGAAACCTTGAACCCTTGAGATGAGGCGAGCAGGAACGCGACAGAATGGAGATATTCCTGGGGTCACACCATTTCTTGTTGATCATGAAACACACTCCTCCACCTTTGGTTTTACCTGCCTCGGCTGTTCTGTCCATCCGTAAAACAGAAAATTTATCAGACGGCATTACAGCAGTGTCCAGGACCGAGGTCGTGAGCCATGTTTCAGTCAAACAAAGGATGTCATAGTCCCTTATGTCCCATTGGAAACTTATGCTGGCTCTGAGATCAAGTCAAGTCAAGTTGAGCTTTATTGTCATTCCGCTACATGTGTGGACATATAGCGGGACGAGATGTCGTGTCTCACAGGACCACGGTGCTACATAAATACAGATATACAACATGAAGAAAAACAGTATAAACCTATACACAACTGACCTACTGTCAGCTTAGACTATACATATGCTATATGTAAAAGTGGTTACCTATACATAAACTAAAAAAGTAAAATAAAATACAAACTGTACAACTGTGCAGATGACTTCAAATACTGTACATGTGCAAAAAGAGAGACATTCAAGCAGCTGGCTGGGGAACAGTGTAAGGTGATTTGTAGTGCATGAGCCAGTAAACATACATACATTACAGTCGTATATTACAATCAGTCTTTTGTGGGATTATGGACACACAATGGTGTGTGAAAGTGTCTAGTGCATGTAGAGGAGAGTGTGTTGCTACAGGTGGCTTGTGCAGGCCCGCTCAACTGAATTGCACAGAAATACAAGTTGAACAGTTTTTTCCTGAGATGTGGTAAGGTGTGTGTGTGTGGGGGGGTTTGGGGCTGTTTGGGGTTTCAGAGAGGGGCGGTGTGATTTGAGTTCAGGGCTCTCACAGCCTGGGGAAAAAAGCTGTTGAGCAGTCTGGCGGAGCGGGCTCTGATACTCCGGTACCGTCTACCTGAGGGTAGGAGCTGGAAGAGACTGTGGGAGGGGTGGGTGGGGTCCTCCACGATACTTTTTGCTTTGCTGGAGCATCGTGTAAGGAAAATATCCAGGATGGAGGGGAGAGGGGCACCAATGATTTTTGCAGCGGTGTTCACTGTTCGCTGGAGGGTCTTGCGGTCTGCTGCACAACAGTTCCCGTACCAGACAGTGATGCACCTGGTCAGCACGCCTCAATGGTACCCCTGTAGAAGGTGGTGAGGATGGGTGGAGGGAGACTTGCTCTTTTCAGCCGGCGGAGAAAGTGTAGGCGCTGTTGTGCCTTCTTTGAGATAGACTTGGTGTTGGTAGTCCAGGTGAGGTCCTCTGTGATGTGCACCCCAGGAATTTAGTGCTGCTGACTCTCTCCACAGTCGAGGTGTCGATGGTCAGTGGGGGTGATCAACGGGTTTCTCCTGAAGTCCATCACAACTCCTTTGTCTTCTCCACATTGAGGACAGGTTGTTAGCACCACACCATTCAGCCAGCTGTGCCACTTCCTCTCTGTAGTGCGTTTCATCGTTGTTGCTGATGAGACCTACCACTGATGTGTCATCGGCAAACTTGATGCGGTGGTTGGAGCTGAACTTGGCAGTGCGTGGGTCAGCAGCGTGAAGAGCAGCGGGCTGAGCACACAGCCCTGTGGGGCACCTGTGCTCAGTGTGGTAGTGCTCGAGGTGTTGTGGTCGACCCGAACTGACTGAGGTCTTCCGGTTAAAAAGTCCAGGATCCAATTGCAAAGGGAATTGTTGAGGCCCAGCAGGCTTAATTTATTGATGAGCTGTTGTGGGATTATTGTGTTGAATGCTGAGCTGAAGTCGATGAACAGCATTCTAACATATGAGTCTTTATTTTCTAGGTGGGTAAGAGCCAGGTGGAGGGTGGAGGAAATTGCATCATCCATAGAGCGGTTTGGGCGGTATGCAAACTGGAGCGGATCGAGTGTGTTGGGGATGCTGGTTTTGATGTTGTGCATGACTAGCCTCTCAAAGCACTTCATTATGATTGGAGTCAGTGCTATGGGACGGTAGTCATTTAGACAGGACACAGGTGATTTTTGGTACCGGTATGATCGTTGTGGATTTGAAACATGTGGGGATGACTGCCTGGCTCAGCGAGGTGTTGAAGATATCTGTTAGGACATCTGTCAGCTGTTCAGCACAGTCTTTCAGTCTGTGCCAGGTATATTGTCAGGACCCGCAGCCTTGCGTCGGGTTAATCCTAGATAGGGTCTTCCTTACGTCGGCTGGAGACAGACAGAGTGCCTGGTCGTTGGGAGGTGTGGGCAGTTTTTGTGCAGATGTGTCGTTCTGCATTTCAAACCGTGAATAAAAGTGGTTGAGTGCATCTGGGAGGGATGTGTCGTCGTCACAGGCCTGTGGCGGGGGCTTGTAGTCAGTGATGGTCTGAATGCCTTGCCACAGGCTCCGTGTATCTCTGCTGTTTGTGAAATGATTATTGATTTTATTGCCATATGACCGTTTTGCATTTTTGATGCCACGGGACAGATTAGCTCTTGCTGTTTTGAGGGCTGCTTTATCTTCTGATCTGAACGCTTCATCTCTGGTTTTTAGCAGCCCACGAACCTCTGCTGTCATCCATGGCTTCCGGTTTGCACGTGTGGTGATGGTCTTGGTGACTGTCACATCATCAATGCGGTTTTTGATGTAAGCAGTCACAGTTTCAGTGATGATACTCCTGCAGGTCTGTATGGTTATTATAGGTGGCCGCCTCTTTAAACATGTTCCAGTCTGTGTCCTGGAAGCAGTCCTGCAGTGCTGAGGTAGCATTGTCTGGCCATACCGTGATCTGCTTTTGAACCGGTTTGGCCAGTTTGAGAAGCGGTCTGTATGCTGGGGTTAGCATAACAGAGATGTGGTCCGAGTATCCGAGGTGGGGGCGGGGTTCGGCTTTGTATGCGTTTTTCACTGTCGTGTAAACAAAGTCCAGTGTGTTATTTCCCCTTGTTGCAAAGTTCACATGTTGGTAGAACTTTGGTAAAACTGACTTTAAGTTAGCGTGGTTGAAGTCGCCGGCTATGATGAAAAAGCCGTCGGGGTTATTTGTTTGTTGTTCGCTGATGGCGCTGTACAGTTCACGAAGCGCGTCCTTAGCATTTGCACACGGGGGAATGTACACCGCGACAATAACAATGGCCGTGAACTCCCGCGGCAGATAGAATGGTCGACATTTCACAACCATAAACTCCACCAGCGATGAACAGTGTTTTGATAATACCGCTGCATTGTTACACCATTCTTTGTTGATATACACACACAAGCCACCCCCGCGAGTCTTACCAGACAGTGATGAATCTCTGTCCGCTCGGCAACAGGTTAGTCCATGCAGTTGAATGGCGGAGTCCGGGATGTTGTCGTTTAGCCATGTTTCAGTGAAAACAAACACACAACAATCCCTTGTCTCATGCCGTGTAGACCGGCTGAGTTGAATTAAGTCCAGTTTGTTTTCCAGAGAGCGAACGCTTTGATAGCATGAGTGATGGAATTGCTGGACTAGTTGGATTAGCCCTTAGCCTAGCTCGAATACCTCCACGCTTGCCGCTTCTGTCCCTCTCACACCGCCGCGCCGCTTTGTGCGGGTAGCATCAGTAGGCGAGGCCGCGGTCTCGGGTCCGGCTTCAGCAGCAGACAGAGGCCTTGTAGCTTCTCAGTAGTCGCCGGTGAAAGCTGATGTTTGTACACATTGTCGATATCCAGGAGGCTCTGGCGATCATAGATGTGTTTCCGGTGTTTGTCTTTTGATTTTCCAATAAAGTCAGACAGTTTGAAGACGAGGAGACGAGACTAACAGACATAAAAACACAGTTTTAGGACCGGAGTAACCGCTGCGTCGAGCAGCGCCGCCATCTTGGATAGTAAGCTCCAAGGAACGCGGAGCTTCCTTGGAGCTCCGCGATCTTATTCCTTGAATAAGATCATCCATCTTATTCTCCAAGGATTGGACGTTAGTGAGCAGGATACTCAATAGAGGACGACTGTGAGCCCTAACCCTCAGACTGTTTTGGATTCAAGCATTTCCCGCGGTGCTTCTTGATCCGTTGCCTCGGGGGTTATTCAGGTGGCTATTGTTCTCCTCCGCGTTCCGAAGTATCTCCAATGGCCATGTTGAATTCGTGGATAAAGTGTCCTGAAACAGGTTAGTGTAGCGTTGTCCAATGTCCAAAAGTGTTCTTTTGTCGTAACTGATCAGAGCAGATGGTATGTGTGTAAAAAGATAAAGTAAAAATACATAAAACAGTTAATAAGAGCACAATCTGAGCGGAGGTACCTGAATGGTGACCGAACACAGCGGCGTGTTAAGGTGGGTAAATCCGGAGTGGGTAAAGTGGGTAAAGTGGGTAAAGACTTAAGGTACGTTCACACCAGACGCGAATGACGCGAATAAATCGCACGATTCGCGTGAAGTTGGACGCTTGAACATTTTGAGTTTACTCGCTTCATTCGCGTGAGAAATTTGCGCATGAAATTCACTACACAACAGACGCGAATTCGCGTCATGGGAGGGGCTTCTGCCAGGCAGCTCCAGTCTCGTTGCAAAATGTATTCCTGGTTTTGTAAAAATACGAAGATGTATATACAGCTCCGGGCACCCACATACAACCACAATTACTTTGTCCTCCATTGTTGTTTCGGATTTTCTGCCTCCGCTCGTAATGACGTCACTGCTAGAGCAAGCTCCTGATTGGCGAATAGCGCCGCAGGATTGTCTTTGCATTGACTTAACATGTAAATCATTCGCGCGATTCGCGTCTGGTGTGAATGCACCTTAAGAGGTTGCCGCAGCAGACTCGCTTTTTCAACTCTTTATCTAGTGATGACTTTTCTGTGCTTTTTGAGGAGGCCTGTCTTATGTATAATCTTGATTCCCCCTCAAACATCTCAAATGTAGATGAACATCTTATGTTGTTAAACTCAATCTGAAATGACATTTTAAATTCTGTGGCTCTGTTAAAAGTAACAACGACAAAAATATGAAACCCTGGTTAAATACCACCACTCAAGAGCTTAGACGTGTTTGTCGTAGAGCAGAATGGAAGTGGAAAAATTATAAATTACAAGTATCTTTTAAAATACTACGAGGGTCATTAATCAGGTATCAAAAATCTGTTAAAGCTGCTAAATGTCAATATTTTTCAGACATTATAGCTAGGAACTGTCACCAACCTAAAATCCTTTTTACTATTTTGGATTCAGTTGTAAATCCGACTAGTAATATCGGTTTAAATGCATCACCTGCAATATGTGATAGTTTTCTTAAGTTCTTTACAGATAAAATAGTTGATATAAGACAGCATATTATACCTTCAAATTGTGACTGGTCTGTCCCCTCTCTTTGTGCTTCTACCTTAAATTAATTTCAGACAATTTCTTTAAACAGCTGCAAAAAAGCTGCACAGCTGCAAAAATCATCGGTGCCCCTCTCCCCTCCATCCTGGACATTTTCCTTATACGATGCTCCAGCAAAGCAAATAGTATCGTGAAGGACCCCACCCATCCCTACCACAGTCTCTTCGAGCACCTACCCTCAGGAAGACGCTACCGGTGTATCAGAGCCCGCTCCGCCAGACTGCTCAACAGCTTTTTCCCCCAAGGCTGTGAGAGCCCTGAACTCACATCACTCCGCCCCTCTCTGAAACCCTAAACAAACCCCTACCTCCTGAAACATGATTAATGTAGCACCGTGGTTCTGTGAGGCACAACATCTCGTCCCACTGTATGTCCACATATGTAGCGGAATGACAATAAAGCTCAACTTGACTTGACTTGAACTTAAACTCTCTTCAAGACATTATTAAGCATTTTACATTGACAAAATTTGCCTATTTTGATATTGTGCAGTGCTTTGTTACAATTTGTATTGTTAAAGGCGCTATATAAATAAAGGTGACTTGACTTGACTTGACTTAAAACCTACTACATTTTCGCAAGACATAATTCCCACTCAGTTCTTGCTCCAGGTTTTAGATGTTGTTGGGCCAAGAATTCTGGCTATAATAAACAAGTCTCTTCTTACAGTAACTGTCACAAAATACTTAAAGCATGCAATTGTTAAACCCCTGCTTAAAAAATCTAATCTTGACCCTACCGTCCTATCAAATTTTAGACCCATTTCAAAGTTTTCTTTTCTTTCAAAAGCTTGGAAAGCTTCAAAAGGCTGTTTTATTACAACTGCAGAATTTCTTAGTCAAATAATATTTTTGAAAAATTTCAATCTGGGTTTAGGAATCATCATAGCACTGAAACTGCACTTATAAAAGTGTTTAATTATATTTTATTATCTGTAGATTTGGGGGACTCTGTGATACTTTTACTATCAGATTTAGGTGCTTCGTTTGTTACCATATATCATAGAATCCTTATATCACGCCTTGAAATTGTGTGGGCATTACAGGTCGTGCTCTTGACTGGTTGAAATCCTATCTTGAAGAAAGAATGTTTTCTGTTTATCTTGATCTGTCATATAATTAGAATATCATCAAATAGTTGATTTATTTCACTAATTCCATTCAAAAAGTGAAACTTGTATAATGTATACATTCATTCCACACAGACTGATATATTTCAAGTGTTTATTTATTTAAATTTTGATGATTATAACTGACAACTAATGAAAACCCCAAATTCAGTATCTCAGAAAATTAGAATATTACTTAAGACCAATACAAAGAAAGGATTTTTAGAAATCTTGGCCAACTGAAAAGTATGAACATGAAAAATATGAGCATGTACAGCACTCAATACTTAGTTGGTGCTCCTTTTGCCTGAATTACTGCAGCAATGCGGCGTGGCATGGAGTCGATCAGTCTGTGGCACTGCTCAGGTGTTATGAGAGCCCAGGTTGCTCTGATAGTGGCCTTCAGCTCTTCTGCATTGTTGGGTCTGGTATATCGCATCTTCCTCTTCACAATACCCCATAGATTTTCTATGGGGTTAAGGTCAGGGGAGTTTGCCGGCCAATTAAGAACAGGGATACCATGGTCCTTAAACCAGGTACTGGTAGCTTTGGCAGTGTGCAGGTGCCAAGTCCTGTTGGAAAATGAAATCTGCATCTCCATAAAGTTGGTCAGCAGCAGGAAGCATGAAGTGCTCTAAAACTTCCTGGTATACGGCTGTGTTGACCTTGGACCTCAGAAAACACAGTGGACCAACACCAGCAGATGACATGGCACCCCAAACCATCACTGACTGTGGAAACTTTACACTGGACCACAAGCAACGTGGATTCTGTGCCTCTCCTCTCTTCCTCCAGACTCTGGGACCCTGATTTCCAAAGGAAATGCAAAATTTACTTTCATCAGAGAACATAACTTTGGACCACTCAGCAGCAGTCCAGTCCTTTTTGTCTTTAGCCCAGGCGAGACGCTTCTGACGCTGTCTGTTGTTCAAGGGTGGCTTGACACAAGGAATGCGACAGCTGAAACCCATGTCTTGCATATGTCTGTGCGTAGTGGTTCTTGAAGCACTGACTCCAGCTGCAGTCCACTCTTTGTGAATCTCCCCCACATTTTTGAATGGGTTTTGTTTCACAATCCTCAACCAGGGTGCGGTTAAACCTATTGCTTGTACACTTTTTTCTACCACATATTTTCCTTCCCTTCGCCTCTCTATTAATGTGCTTGGACACAGAGCTCTGTGAACAGCCAGCCTCTTTTGCAATGACCTTTTGTGTCTTGCCCTCCTTGTGCAAGGTGTCAATGGTCGAATTTTGGACAACTGTCAAGTCAGCAGTCTTCCCCATGATTGTGTAGCCTACAGAACTAGACTGAGAGACCATTTAAAGGCCTTTGCAGGTGTTTTGAGTTTATTAGCTGATTAAAGTGTGGCACCAGGTGTCTTCAATATTGAACCTTTTCACAATATTCCAATTTTCTGAGATACTGAATTTGGGGTTTTCATTAGTTGTCACTTATAATCATCAAAATTAAAAGAAATAAACACTTGAAATATATCAGTCTGTGTGGAATGAATGTATACATTATACAAGTTTCACTTTTTGAATGGAATTAGTTAAATAAATCAACTTTTTGATGATATTCTAATTATATGACCAGCACCTGTATATGCTTGCTCTGGGGTCTATTCTTACCAAATATGGGGTGTCATTTCATTTCTATGCTGATGACACCCAAATCTATCTGCCCTTGAGGAAAAATACTCAAAGAGGCTTAGGATCATTTAATACATGTTTGTCAGATAACCAGACAAAGTCTTGGTTATCTTCACATTTTTTACATCTTAATGAGGGCAAAACAGAGGCTATTGTGTTTGAGTCTTCGGGGGCCCTCGATTGTGATCTGGGAGATCTGGATTAATGCAAAAAACTGTCTGTGAGAAATCTTGGCGTTAACTTTGTTTTGGAGAAAAGAGTGTTGATGGTCCCTAGATCTAGATTCAAGTTGAGGGGTGACCGTGCCTTTTCAATTGCTGGGCCAAAATTATGGAATAGTCTTCCAGTCTCCCTCCAATTAGTTTCTTCAGAATGCTAATTTAAATCTAAGTTAAAAATTTACCTTTTCTCAAGGGCTTATAACTGTCCTTAAAATCTCTTTAGTGTATTGTGGTCACAACTGTTCATATTTATGTATTTTTATATCTATGTCTATTTAGCAAGGTTTGTACAGCACAGTGGTCAAATACTGTTGTTTTTATTGTGCTTTATAAATACATTTTGATCGATTGAAGGTCAAGGACTTATGATTGAACATACTGGTCTGAACTCTGAGACTTGAACAGTAACACACCTTTGTGCCAAACATCCACTCATGGTGTTGACACTCACACTACTGTTATTTCTTGGGGTTTTATATGTTATAAGACATTAAACAAACATCCTGGTGGTGTAAAGCATTTAGACAATAAAATGACACATATTTCAAACTGTTTCACTTATTTCATTCATGTAGTCAGGGAATTATAGTTTGGGAAGAGTCTACCTAGTAAAATGTGTACAAGTTATGTCACAATAACACAAGAACATATGCAAGTAATCTTAGGCTATGCATCAGTGCAATATCCTCCACTGGATCTAGCTGCACGACACACCGCATTGTGTTCTTCCTCTTCTGAAGTAAATTCAGGGTTATTCCTCTCAGCGCATCTTCTTCCAGAAACAAAAAAGTAGTTGGGATGAAGATGTTTGTTTACGTGGAGGCGATGTGGGCACTTACTTAATAATGAAATGCCTTTAACTCAAAAATGTTCTCAAATGTTCTCATTTAACTCAAAAAATATTTTGATATTGTGCAGTTGCTTTGACACAATTTGTATTGTTAAAAGCGCTATATAAATAAAGGTGACTTGACTTGACTTACAACCAAGCGCATTTCAAGTGGATGTTTAGAATCTGAAAAGAGCGATCAGCATTTGGGCGCGACCACATTAGATATAATGAGTTGAAACAGGAAAACCGAACATCGCATTGGTTTCATACGGATTACAATAGAGAACATTTGTTTTGGACGTGGCTCACTTCATTTAAAAGTAGACATTTCAAGCTTTCTATACATATACCTGTACACTCACCGGACACTTTATTAGGTAAACCTGTTCAATTGCTAGGCAACACAAACTGCTAATCGGCCAATTACATGGCAGCAACTCAATGCATTTAGGCATCTAGATGTGGTGAAGACGACTTGCTGAAGTTCAAACCAAGCATCAGAATGGGGAAGAAAGGGGTTTTAAGTGACTTTGAACGTGGAATGGTTGTTGGTGCCATTCGGGTTGGCCTGAGTATTTCAAAAATGGCTGATCTACTGGGATTTTCACACACAACCATCTTTATGGTTTACAGAGAATGATCAGAAAAAGAAACAAATATCCAGTGAGCAGCAGTTGTGTGGATGAAAATGCCTTGTTGATATTAGAGATCAGGGGAAAATGGGCAGACTGGTTAGAAATGATAGAAAGTCAACTATAACTCAAATAACCACTCGTTACAACCAAGTTATGCAGAATACCGTCTCTGAATGCAAAACACGTCGAACCCTGAAGCAGATGGGCTACAGCAGCAGACGACCACACTGGGTTCCGCTCCTGTCAGCTAAGAACAGGAAACGGAGGCTACAATTAGCACAGGCTCACCAAAATTGGACAATAGAAGATTGGAAAAACGTTGCTTGGTCTGATGAGTCTAGATTTCTGCTGCGACATTCATATGGTAGGGTCAGAATTTGGCGTAAAGAACACAAAAGCATGGATCCATCCTGCCTTGTCTCAACAGTTCAGGCTGGTGATGGTGGTGTAATGGTGTGGGGGATATTTTCTTGGCACACTTTGGGTCCCTTAGTACCAATTGAGCATCGTTAAAATGCCACAGCCTACCACAGTGTTTTTGCTGACCATATCCATCCCTTTATGACTGCAGTGTACCCATCTTCTGATGGCTACATCCAGCAGGATAATGCACCATGTCACAAAGCTCAAATAATCTCAGACTGGTTTCTTGAACATGACAATGAGTTCACTTTACTCAAATGGCCTCCACAGTCACCAGATCACAATCCAATAGAGCACCTTTGGGATGTGGAGCCTGATTCATATTGTTTGATTCATATTGTTTCAAATTGTCTGTGAAGAGAGGTTACGAGTCCGAGACAGCAGAGAATGCACCCTGTATTTTTTCTTTATTTTACGAAAGCACATTGTTTTGTTGTCATGATGATTATAAACAAATAAAAGTAGGCCCTTAGCAGTTTCAAATAATATCTTATTCTTATCCATATAATCAAAACAGACAGATTATTTTAGTTCTTTTTCCAGTCATAAAGAAAATACAAGACAGACCGCACTGGTGCGGGCTTCGACCCCAGGGGGTTAAATCATAATAAGAGTGAATCCTGTTTGCTTTCATTATTTTACAAAAGCTGAATTGTTTGGTTGTTTTTGTGAGTGCACACAAATAAACATTGAGTTTTTACAGATCCGAAACATGAAAACAGATTAATCTGTATGACCAAAATGGTATTTTAAGAGCAAGTGAACGCACCGGTGCTTCCATCTGTCCTGCAGTGAGTGCACTACTATTCAGTTTCCTCACATCAGCGCAAATTTTTCTAGCATAACATTAGATTGAGTGGCCATTTTAAGTTGCCCCTACATACATCTTTAAGATGATAAGCCATATTTGAGGTTGATGAATGTTAGGCGAGCATTTGGATGCACTGTATTACCACAAAGACCAACCATTAACGATCTGTCCACCATGGACTGCGTGACTTGAACACTTCCTCTGGATTTTATTTTCTGCGACTAAGCAACTAATACAATTGTGGTCGACCAAGCCTCTTTTTGTCCACTAACGGTTAGTCGACTATTATGGAGCAGCCATAATTTATATGTATTTACACAGTTTAATGTAGCTCAGAGGAGGCATGGATGCAATTATCTTGCAGTTACAATTGCATAAATAATGCTTTGTATAAAACATAAAACCTTGAAAACTGAATACCTAACCCACAGCCTCTGGGTGCAGGACAATCAGGGTGGTTCAGGTGAAACTCGGCCAGGAGAGGGGGGCCCATCATCCCGTTCCACCCAGGACCTTTCCTCCGGCCCATATCCTTCCCGTCAATCAGATATTTTAGGCGACCATCCTGGATGGTCGAGGATGGTCGCCAAGAGTCCACGATATACTGCACCCTGTAGACTAGGGGCTCCTCAATGATTTCGGGAAGAGATAGTAATGCAGGCTTGTCTGGTTCTGTAACGGATGGAGAGACAGGCTTGAAGAGTGAGACATAGAATCATGGATGGATACAATACTGTGCAGGGAGCTGGAGACAGAAGGTGACCTCATTAATCTGCCTCTTGATGGTAAAGGGGCCGATACAGTGGGGACTCAGCTTCCAACAGGGCAGGCGGAGATGCAGAATTTATCTCCAGGATGATAGACGGGGGTGGAAGACCGGCGGGTATCTGCATAGGTCTTTTGTCTCCACACTGCCTGCTGGAGTTGGACATGAGCGAAGTCCCAAACTCTCGCTTGCTCGGAATCAGTGGTCGTCAGCTCTCTCTGTCTGTGGTTCCCTCATGATTAAAAAAATCCACCATTGTGCCCATACCGAAGAAAAATCTAATCACATGCTTGAATAACTGGAAGCCCGTTGCTCTGACACCCATCTTCAACAAGTGTTTTGAGAGACCACATTTGCTCTGTGCTGCCTGCTTAACTGGACCCACTACAATTTGCATACCGCAGTAACCGTTCCACAGACGATGCTGTTGCCTTCACCATGCACACTGCTCTCTCCCACCTGGAAAATAAGAACACTTATGTGAGAATGCTGTTCGTGGATTATAGTTCAGCATTTAACACCATAGTGCCTGCCACACAGGTTGTGAAGCTCCAGACTCTGGGACTGAACAGATCTCTGTGCAGCTGGATCCTGGACGTCAGAATGGGCAACAACACCTCATCTCCCCTGGTCCTCAACACTGGTGCTCCACAGGGCTGCATCCTTAGCCCACTCCAGTAGTCCCTGTACACACACGACTGTACAGCCACACACAGCTCTAACGTCATCGTCGAATTTGCCGATGACACAACAGTGATAGGCCTGATCACCGACAACGATGAGACGGCCTACAGAGAGGAGGTGAGTACCCTGACTAAATGGTGTCAGGAGAACCACCTCTCACTCAACATAGACAAGACCAAGGAGCTGGTGGTGGATTTCAGGAGACAGAGCAGAGAACACACACCCATCACCATCGACAGGACACCTGTGGAGCAGGTAAACAGCTTTAAGTTCCTCGGCGTTCACATCACTGAGGATCTCACATGGTCTGCTCACACAGATGCAGTGCTGAAGAAGGCACATCAGTGCCTCTTCTTCCTGAGATGGCTGAGGAAGTTTGGAATGAGCCCCAGTATCCTCAGATCCTTCTACAACTGCACTGTGGAGAGCATCCCGACCGGCTGCATCACCGCCTGGTTTGGAAACAGCACCGCTGGCAACCGCAGGGCTCTGCAAAGGGTCGTGCAAACTGCCCGCCACATTGTTGGAGGTGAGCTTCCCTCCCTCCAGGACATCTACACCAGGCGGTGTCAGGGTTTTGTCACACCAGTTTACTAGAGAGAGACCCAGATGCAGAATAATCAAGGGAGTGGCCTTAGCAGGCAGACATGAATGTTTTGAAAGGGTCTCCAAGGCCAGAACAGGATTGGCTCGCTGTTCTGAGGTAGCCTCCATGGCCATAACAGGCAGGGTGAGATGCTCTGGAATTACCTCCATGGCCAGGTCAAGAACATTTTCTGTTGAGGCAACAGAGCTGATTAGAAGATCCACCTTGGACAAAACAGGTCTCATAAATAATTCAGACAGTGCAGTCTCATTTTCCTTCAACACAGGCTTAGCTGGGGGAGTAGGCGGCTTCGAGGTTGGTTCCAGACTGTATACCTCTGGAACCACAGAATACATGACCAACTGAGTCTGGTCCTCCTGGACCACTTGATTAGCGACCTCTTAACTCAGACTCTCCTGGACCTCTGAACTGGGGGCCTCTTGATACAGGCCCTCCTGGACCAATGGGTTTGAGCTCTCCCGACTCTGGTCCTCCTGGACCACTGGAATAGGGACCATCAGAATCAGGTCCTCTGGAACCACGGAACTTGGGGGCACCTGACTCGGGCCCTCCTGGGCCAATGGATCCGAGACCTCTGGATTCAGGCCCTCCTGGACCAATGTGCGTGGGACCTCTGAAATAAGAGCATTTGACTGAAAAATGTGTGCCCTCCTTTTACATCTTTGAGGGCTCAAATGTGTATCATTGGCAGCTTCTGGGGTGACTGCGACCCTCTCAATCAACTCAGGAATGACTGAAGATACCTTGACCCACACTGGGAGGATTTGGACGGAATTGACTGGTGTGAACTCGACTGACTCTGGACTGACTGGTGTGAACTCGACTGACTCTGGACTGGCAGGAGTAACTCGACTGACTCTGGACTGGCAGGAGTGAACTCGACTGACTCTGGACTGGCAGGAGCGGACTCGACTGACTCTGGACTGGCAGGAGCGGACTCGACTGACTCTGGACTGGCAGGAGCGGACTCGACTGACTCTGGACTGGCAGGAGCGGACTCGACTGACTCTGGACTGGCAGGAGTGGACTCGACTGGCTCTGAACTGGCAGGAGCAGACTCGACTGGCTCTGGACTGGCAGGAGCGGACTCGACTGGCTCTGGACTGGCAGGAGCGGACTCGCTGGCAGATGCAGCAACTTGAGCAGCCCTCTTTCTTCGGTTCCTTCATTTCTCAGTGGGAGTCAGAAGATGATCGTGGACTTGACTCGAAGGAGGAAGGAGGGCAGGGTGGTCGCTGCAGACATCAGGTGGGTTAAGGATCTGCCAGTCTTTGAGGTGATGCACATAAAGGGAAAAGTCCCAAAAATTCAAAACATGCAATTGCTCCATCTCCCAACGTGGCAGGGGGTCATCCAGAATGAGGTTGAAGACCTCTTTCAGGACTGCGTCATCATATTCTAGACCCCTAGCCATGGTCCAAACGAATTGAGCAAAGCTCCGTGGATCCCGACCCTGCTGTCGAAGTGATGCCACTGCCCGTTGGAGCACCAATCTCCCTTCTGTAGTGGCAGGTGGAACAATCTTAAGACTCATTCTGCTGGGTCTGGTGATGGCTGGTTCGTTCTATCAGGGTTTTGTCACACCAGTTTACTAGAGAGAGACCCAGATGCAGAATAATCAAGGGAGTGACGTTTATTGACAAGACAGAGATTAACAGGGCTGAAGTGAGAGTCCAAACAGTAGGAAAGGGCAGTCTGCTGGAGAACAGGAGGATGGTCAAAGTCAGGCCTGGGCAAAGCTTGGCTGGAGAACAAAGGAGATAGAGCAGCACCAGTCAATGAGATCACTGGAGATCAGGCAGCAGCTTGAGCAACCAGAGCTTGATACTTCGAGTTGTAGTGAACCCAGTCCAGTCAGATAGCCTTGGGAGCAGCAACCAGGGCTTGATACTTTGAATTGTAGAACAGCAGCCAGAGGGAATCCGGACACAGAACAGGAACAAACACAAAATAAGACACACAATACACGCTATAAAAACAAAGAAAACTAATTAAAACTACAGAGAGCAAATAAAACAAAATATTAAACCAAAAGGTAATTTCCAGGGAACTGTAACTGGGATATAAACTGGCTAAGACAAGATCAAAATAAAGAAAGGAGCCAAACCAAAGGCTAGAGAAAACTAGAGCAAAAATAAAAGACCGGAACTAGACAAGAGCAAAATAACAAAATCAAAGAAATACTAAAACTTCAAGAAAAAGAAATGCAAAGCTAGACTGACAAAGAGAGCTGAAAAACAATGCTACAAATACGACTAGTTGACTGACGATGAATTCTCTTACACACAAGGAACTAACGCATAGCGAACCAGCAGAGACAGGAGGAAAGAGGCACAATATAAAGGAGCAGAGCACACGAGGATCAGGTGGACACAATCACATAAACGAGGACTAGGTGAAGACTAAACAAGGGGGCGGGGTAACTGGAAACCAGGAGGCAGGGCGAGAGGAGCACATGGCCAACAAAAACAAAGACAAAGCCATGTGCTTAGACACAAGACAAACAAGGATACATTAAACAAAGACAGAACAGACATGGCTGTCAGGGAAGAACCCTGACAGGCGGTGTGTAAAGAAAGCCCGGAAGATTATCAAGGACTCCAGCAACCCGTCCCACAGTCTGCTCTTTCTGCTGCCCTTAGGAAGACGTCTCCGCAGCATCCAATCCCGCACTAGTCGACTGAGGGATAGGTTTTTCCCTCAGGCTATCAGGCTAATGAATAGCAAAAACTAATACACCCTACAGCACACTCCCACTTTACAATATGCCATGCTCTGCACTTTAACTTGAACTCTAACACAGTTCAACTGGACTACACACACACACTGCACTAATACAACAACCTATCTGTTACCACTGTATACCATCCAATGCACATCAATGACATTGCGTATCCGGCCTATGTATAATCTGTTGCACCTTTTTTCGCATACTATTGTGTGTATATATATGTACATAATGTAAAATGTATGTGTACATACGGTGCATAACGTGTATTGATAATTGCAAGTATGTCTTAAATAGTACACTGTGTGTACTGAGTATATGTATGTGTATTCTGCACATTGTCTTCTGTACAAGTCTGTAAGTATGTACTGTCTATATGTAAATTGTTTCTGCACTGTCTGAAGCACGCTCTCAAGAATTTCACTCACCAAGGCACATGTGCTGTGGTGATGTGACAATAAAAGTGATTTGATTTGATTTGATTTGAACGTCGAAGGGCTCTTCTGTCCAGGGAAACAGAGCCAAGTATGCACTGGAATAGGGTGAGGCCGGTGGTTGTTTGCTTGAAGGAATTTTGTGCATACTCGGCCCACGGGAGGAAGCGGTTCCTGCTGTGCTGGTTGTCATGACAGTAGGCCCGGAAATATCTCCCAATCTCCTGAATCTTTCACTCAGTCTGGCCATTAGTTTGGGGGTGATACTAAGAGGAGACGCTGATGGTGACATGGAGGAGCTTGAAGAAAGCCTTCCAGACACAGGATACAAACTGTGGTCCACAGTCAGAGACAACATCTTCTGGGATGCTGAAGGTGTGGAAGAGATTATGGAAGAGGGCCTCTGCTGTTTCGAGGGCAGTGGGTAAACCCCAGAGGGGAATTAACGTGCAGGCTTTAGAGAATCTCTCCACTGCAACGAGTATGCAGGTACAAGCTTCTGACTTTGGGAGATCTGTGACGAAGTCGACTACGACGTGGGACCAGGGACGATGCGGAGTGGGTAACGGGACAAATTTTCTGGTGGGTAAGTGATGTGGAGTTTTGGAGATAGCGCAGACTGAGCATCCGCGAACAAACTGGGAGACATCCGGGCCACCAGTACCGAGCCTAGAGGAGCGAGAGAGTATGCTGGCTGCCTGGGTGTCCAGACCCTGGGTAAGCATGCAGGAAGCCCAAAAGGATAGTCCTCAAGGAGGTGGGCGTGTAGGTTTTGCCCTCTATGCCTCCCAGAAGAGCAGGTTTGGTGATGGAGGCGATGCAGAAAAAAAAATAGATCTGTTCATCCAGGGCCCACCGGATGGGGCTCACAAGGACGGCTGGAGGGAGTATGGGCTCAGGTGAGGAGGGTTTGTTGGGTGCATGAATACGGGAGAGCAAATCTTTCTTGACATTCTTATTCTTATTCTCAACTGTAGGTTGGTGGAACTCAAACTTCTCGAGCTTCAGGTAGAGGTGGTGTTTCCTGAGTTGGCGTAGGACCTGCGTCACGTGATAGCGATGTTTGGCCATGTTCTGGGATTAGATCAGGATATCGTCTATGTACACGATGACAAACCGGTGGAGGAACTCCCCGAACACCTCGTTCATAAAAAAACCCCTGGAAGAAGGACGGGGAGATGGAAAGGCTATACAGCATGACCTGATTTTCATATTGGCCTGAGGGGGTAATGAGTGCTGTCTTCCACTCGTCGCCTTCCCAGATACAAACGAGGTTATAGGCGCTCCGCAGGTCCAGCTTCGAGAAGGTGTGGGCCCCACGGAGTTCCTCGAGGGCGGCTGGGACCAGGGAAAAAGGATAAGGGAGCTTGGCATTGTGATCATTGAGGGTCCGGTAGTTGATGCATGGCCGTAAGTCTCCATCATTCTTGCACATGAAGAAGAAGCTCTAGGCCACTGGAGAGGATAGAAGGATGAATGAACTGTTGTTGGAGAGCCTCCTTGATGTAATCATCCATCGCCTTGCACTCCGGGATGGACAGGGGGTATACTCGACCCTTAGGGAGTATAGCTCCAGACGGCAGGGGATCTCCACCAGGGTGGAATGAACTCGCAGCTTCGAGTTACTAACCAGGGGTACAGGGATGTTGGAGAGACAGTTTTGTATGCAGGTCTTACTTCATCTGAGGATCTCGCTGGTATCCCATCTGACTTCGGGAGAATGTTGAGAATGAATAATATCAAGGGTCCCTCATATCTAGGCCCCTCTAGGCAGGGCCGGCCCGTGGCATAGGCAGAATAGGCAAGTGCTAGGGGCGCCGCCGATCCATAGGGGCACCAAAATGAATGAAGATTTTTTTTTTACTTTTTTATTAAATTACCAATTCTACTTCAATACTATACGTTTAAAATGTTACGCATTTTAAAAGTGATTGTCTCACAAAAACAACTATTTTATTGCTCTCTAAGAAAGAAAAATGGGACAAAGATAGAGGTTGTTTGATGTAATAAATAATGATGATCAAATAAACTAGCCTTTAAATGCATGAATGTTTCACCAATAATGATGTTCGTGTCTTTAGAGATTGTATATATCCAGCACAGGCGAATCAATGGAGCCAGATTTGAAGCAGGGCCTGAAACCAAGGCGTATTTGTCAGAATAGGGTCCAGGGTGATGCCAGATACCAGCAGGGCAAAGCAGAAAACTCACACAGAGGAACCAGTGGAGCTAGACACCAAAGCAGAGCAGAGCAGGAGACCACCGATGGAGCTGAAGGGCAGAGATGACAACCAGGGTGGAGATGAAGAACACATATGATCAGGAGATAACAGCTGGCTGAGATCATGATAGAGCTGGCAGACCAGGGCTGTCTTCCACTTTGCTTTCAGAAACATTTGCAAATTTCCCTAAACTGGATTGGAATTTTTGTGGATGAGGAATCCCAAAATATGACAAAACTCGGATCGAATCAGCCAGCAGCTAACATTGCTACTAACAGGCGCTCAAGGTCGAGCAGACAGCGGCATTCAGCTCAGAGCGCAGCCGAGCCCAGGACTCTGATAGTGGGCGACTCTATTATTAGAAACGTCAGAACCAGGACTGCTACTACCTGCTGCTTTCCTCAAGCAACCGTTTCTGACGTGAACAAGGAACTTCGGAGCATTGTGATGAAGCACAAGACTGCAAATCGAGTCATCATCCATGTGGGGAAGAATGATATTCGGATAGGACAGTCAGAACTGCTTAAGCAAGATTTCAGTGAACTCTTTGAAACACTTCAAAGACTTGAAGTTCAGTCTTTCATCAGTGGACCACTCCCAGCAAGGGGAACTAACATGTTTTCACGGTTGCTTGGGCTGAATACATGGCTACAAAGAACCTGCAGTACAAAAGGAGTCAACTTCATCGACAACTTCAATATTTTCTGGGGGCACAGACAACTGTTTAAACTGGATGGCCTCCACCCAAACAAACTTGGTGCAAGAGTGCTAAAAGACAATTCTATTTCTCCCTCCGTCATCCTTCAGTGGTGTGTGCCAATCCACTCATACACTCACCTGGACAGAATATGAGTGACCACAGGACTTCATATCAGCTTCCGAGTCATTATGTGGTTGAAGAATCCCACAAGGATACTGATAATGCCACACAGCCAAAACAAGCACTGCTCATGGACATCCCGGCTGAGCCCTGCCCACAGAGCTCATCACATGCCGACTGTGACGCATCACAACAGCTCCAAGACTCAGCACCCAAGGACGACTTTCTGGAAAACAGCCTGGGAAGCCAGTACAACACATCACAGTCACCGGAAACACCAGAGCTAGAGCCTCGCTCACCAGACACACTATCCCTCTCTCCAGCACCTGGACAGAATATGCCCCACTCACCAGACACACTATCCCTCTCTCCAGCATCTCCACTTCTAAGCTTTTCACAGAAAATGGAGGAATTGGTGTATGCTGGGACCAAACTCTCTGCAAGTCCCCAGATATCAACTAAAAAACGGCGGGCCCCCCAACCACCAAAGACTGCAGGCTCAGCTCTCCCACCGCTGCCACAACGCAAGGGCCCAAACCCTCCTCCATATGCTGTAGGTGAACCAAAAACAACTGATAACAGCTCTCAGTGATATGTGTCGGGTCCCCGCTATACTAGCAGCAACATTCACAAACGTTTACAAAACAAGCGGGAACCCAGTGTGCCTGTAGCATTCTCTATCTCTGTTTTATCACGTGGTAGAAGGTCTAAGGCCTTCAAAAGGCGCACGGCTGACCCATCTAATCTGCGGCCTGTTATGCATCAGTCTAAGATTGCTGTAGAGACAAAATGTAATTCCATCAAGTTAGCATTTTTAAACACTCGCTCACTAAAAAATAAATAATTTGTGATCAATGATTTAATAACCACAAACAACCTGGATTTTATGTTTCTAATTGAAACATGGCTATAAGACAACTGCAGAGCAACAGTCCTCACTGAAACAGCCCCTCCTAACTTTAATTTTATAAGTGTCTGCAGGACTGTTAGGAGAGATGGAGGTGTAGCTGCTCTGTTTAAAGATGTTTATCAATGCAAGCAAGTGTCATTTGGTCAGTACTTGTCTTTTGAATATCTAGGTATTGTGCTGAAAGGTGCCCCACGCATTCTGTTTATTATCATTTACAGGCCCCCAAAATACTCCCCAGCCTTTGTTGAAGAGTTCACAGAACTGTTATCAATGATTTCCTCAGAGTTTGACTGTTTTGCTATTGCAGGGGATTTTAATATTCACATAGACAATGCTGAAATCAAAACTACAAAAGAAATTGTAACTGTTTTAAACACTTTTGACCTGATTCAGCATGTGCATGGACTCACACACAATCGTGGACACACTCTAGATTTACTCATAAGTAGAGGTCTAAACATTTCATCCATTGTCATTAAGGATGTAGCTCTGTCTGATCACTTCTGTATTTTCTTTGATATATTGATCTCTGTCACCACTGAATCTAGATCTGTCTCTGTCAGAAAGAGATGCATTAATGAGAACACTAGTGTGCTATTTATGAAGGCAATATCTTTAACACCGAGCATTTCTGCAGACTCTGTTGATCTTCTCCTGGATTAATTTGACTCAAAAGTTAAGAATGTTATTGATGATATTGCACCGATAAAGGTCAGCAAGAAGAATGGCAGACAAAAATCATTTTGGAGAAAATCAACAGCAGTTCAGAATATGAAAAGACAATGCAGAAAAGCTGAGCGGATGTGGCGGAAGACGAAACTAGAAATACTCTATAGCATCTATAAAGACAGCCTTCATGCTTTCAATTTGGAACTAGCCACAGCTAGACAGACCTTCTTCTCAAACCTTATAAACAGTAACTTAAACAACACTCGCACTCTTTTTGCTACTGTTGAGAGACTGACAAACCCCCCAAGTCAGATTCTCAGTGAAATGCTCTCTGACAGCAAATGCAATGAGTTTGCTTCCTTCTTTTCAGAGAAGATCAGTAATATCAGGAAGAAGATTGGCACATCTTCCTGTAATACGGAGGTCACACAGATTCGACAGCAATCTCAAAAAGAAGTGACTATGTCTGTTTTTAAAACAATTGATAGCAAAATTTTGGAAGAAATAGTACAGCATCTTAAATCGTCAACCTGCTATCTTGACACACTTCCCACATCTTTTTCAAAAGTGTGCTTAACTGTTTAGAAGCAGATCTCTTAGAAGTGGTAAACACCTCACTTCTTTCTGGGACTTTTCCAAACTCCTGAAAACTGCAGTTGTTAAGCCCTTCTGAAAAAGCGCAATCTTGATAACACTGTGTTGAGCAACTATAGACCAATATCAAATCTTCCTTTCATAGGTAAGATTATTGAAAAGGTAGTTTTAATCAGCTGAACAACTACTTAAACTCAAATGGATACCTGGATAATTTTCAATCTGGTTTCCGCGTGCATCACAGCACAGAGACAGCACTCATTAAGATAATAAATGATATTCGCTTTAATTCTGATTCTGGCAAAATATCAGTGCTGGTACTACTAGATCTTAGTGCTGCGCTTGACACTGTCGATCATTGGCACTCAAATGGTTCAGGTCATACTTAGAAGGGAGAGGTTATTATGTGAGTATAGGAGAGCATAAGTCTAAGTGGGACGCCCATGACATGCGGAGTCCCACAAGGCTCTATTCTTGCACCGCTCTTGTTTAGCCTGTATATGCTCCCACTAAGTCAGATAATGAGGAAGAACCAAATTGCCTATCACAGCTATGCTTATGATACCCAGATTTACCTAGCGTTATCTCCAAATGACTATAGCCCCATTGACTCCCTCTGCCAATGCATTGATGAAATTAACAGTTGGATGTGCCAAAACTTTCTTCAGTTAAACAAGGAGAAAACTGAAGTCATTGCATTTGGAAACAAAGATGAAGTTCTCAAGGTGAATGCATACCTTGACTCTAGGGGTCAAACAACTAAAAATCAAGTCAGAAATCTTGGGGTGATTCTGGAGACAGACCTTAGCTTTAGTAGTCATGTCAAAGCAGTAACTAAATCAGCATACTATCATCTCAAAAACATTGCAAGAATTAGATGTTTTGTTTCCAGTCAAGATTTGGAGAAACTTGTTCATGCCTTTATCACCAGCAGGGTGGATTATTGTAATGGTCTCCTCACCGGCCTTCCAAAGAAGACCATTAGACAGCTGCAGCTCATCCAGAACGCTGCTGCCAGGATTCTGACTAGAACCAGAAAATCTGAGCACATCACACCAGTCCTCAGGTCCTTACACTGGCTTCCAGTTACATTTAGGATTGATTTTAAAGTACTTTTACTCGTTTATAAGTCACTCAATGGTATAGGACCTAAATATATGGCAGATATGCTCACTGAATATAAACCTAACAGACCACTCAGATCATTAGGATCGAGTCAGTTAGAAATACCAAGGGTTCACACAAAACAAGGAGTCCGCTTAGCTATTATGCCGCCCGCAGCTGGAACCAGCTTCCAGAAGAGATCAAATGTGCTAAAACATTAGCCACATTTAAATCCAGACTCAAAACTCATCTATTTAGCTGTGCATTTGTTGAATGAGCACTGTGCTACGTCCGAACTGACTGCATTATTTTATGTATAATCCTTTTCTATTTAACTGTTTTAAATTTCATTTTAAATCAATTTCTATATCATTTTAAATTTCCTTATTTTATTATTTTTAACTCCTTGTTTTTATTGCTGTGAATGATTATTTCACTTTCTTTTATGTAAAGCACTTTGAATTACCACTGTGTATGAAATGTGCTATACAAATAAACTTGCCTTGCCTTGCCTTGCCTAAACATTTCCCCTAGGGGGTGTCTCTGCTGCCATTTTGAAATGTGTTCCACTTTGTGAACTGGAGGAGGGATGTTTATACGTAAGGGAAAAAAACATATTCCGGAAATGCAGAACCAGAAGTTCACATAATTTTGGCAGCTGTATTACAAAAAGCTGACAAACACCGTCGGGTCTAATAACATGGGTGTATATAGACAGAGCATGTCTAAGGCTAGGCAATGCTTAGCCTAGACTTCCCCTGGCCACGGGTTGGAAATTAATGCCATGAAATTTGTCAAACGATGTCCTTGCACAATTGAACTAAATCTTTTACAGCTGTCCAGAATTAAATGTAAATGAAATTAAATGTGTAAATTGTGGCATTAAATGTAGATCTGCTCATGTCGCATCATATTTCTTTTTACAAGTCTTTACAGTGTTGTGCATTATAACCAATGACATTTCTGCTTATTCTGTTTTCAATTATGCTTAAATACAATAGCCAATCAGAGGCGTTCAGATTATTTATCACTGAAAGGCTTGATTTTTGTTACTACCTTTGGAAGAACACAGGTCCTGGAGGGTGAGCAGGAGAGAACAGTGATCTATTAAGCAATCTGGACTGTCTATTGTAGTCTTCTGGTGTCTTAATTGGTCTCTGCATCCAAAGAGATACAGATATACAGTAGATGAACACATGACAAACTCGATGGCAGCCCATGCTGGGGTGTTCCTTCTGAAGTTCACTATCATTTATACATTTTTTAGCATGTTCAGCTCCAGTTTATTATGACTGCACCAGACAGCCTGACATTCAACCTCCTGTCTGAATGCAGACCCATCGTTGTCCTGGATAAGACCAATGAACATGGTGTTGTCTATGTACTTCAGGAGCTTGACAGTCAGATGTGTACAGGAATAAGACTAGTTGGGAGAGCACACATCCATAAAGGAAATGCTCATTACTCACTGTGCTCATTGTGCAGGTAAGATGTAACTTTTCCAAGTCTCACTAGCTGCTTCCTGCCTATCAGGATGTTGGTGATCCACTGGCAGTTGAAGGTGGGCACAGAGAGTTTGGTCAGTTTTCCATCTTAAAAAAATATATCTAAACTGAGACCTATGCTCTCAATGTCAAATGCAGAAATGTTAATTCATGCTTTTATGACCTCAAGGTTAGATTTTTGCAATGCTTTATTAGTTGATTGTTCTGCACGCTTAATAAACAAACTACAGATGGTCCAAAATGCAGCAGCTAGAGTTCTTACTAGAACCAGGAACTATGACCACATTAGCCCAGTTCTGTCAACACTGCAATGGCTCCCTATTAAAATTTGTATAGATTTTTAAATCTTGTTAATTACTTATAAAGCCCTGAATGGCTTAGCTCCTCAGTACTTGAGCGAGCTCTTATCGCATTATAGTCCTTCACGTCCGCTACAATCTCAAAACTCTTGCCATTTGATAATACCTAGAATATCAAAATCAACTGCCGGTGGCAGATCCTTTTTCTATTTAGTGCCCAATCTCTGGAACAATCTACCTAACACTGTTCAGGAGGCAGACACACTCAGTTTAAATCTAGATTAAAGACCCATCTCTTTAACCTGGCATACACATAACACACTAATACGCTTGTCATATTCAAATCCGTTAAAGGATTTTTATGCTACACTAATTAGGTTAACTGGAACCAGGAACACTTCCCATAAAACACGATGTACTTGTTACATCGTAAGAAGATTGACATCTACGCTAAAATTAGTATTTTTCTTTCTTATTCCGAGGTCAACGTAGCCACCCGATCTGGTCCTTATCCAGCTCAGATGATCACTGCAGTCACCAGATCCAGTCCGTATCCAGATCACATGGTGGATCAGCACCTAGAGACGACTTCTACAGCTCTGAATGTCAGCAGAGACCAGGGCACCTAGATGAGCCCCAGAGACAGATCTCCAGTGAGGACCTCGTCACCAAGACAGCCATCGGGAAAAGACCAGTGGAGCAGCTAATTGCCCTTACAATCTGAATTTGCTGCAGTTGGAACAAACTACTGGTTCGTCTGGCAAGAGGGGAACTGGCCCCCCGACTGAGACTGGTTTCTCCCAATGTTTTTTTCTCCGTTCTATCACCGATGGAGTTTTGGTTCCTTGCCGCTGTCGCCTCTGGCTTGCTTAGTTGGGGACACTTCATTTCCAGCGATATCACAGACTTGATTTTGCACAGATACTATTTAAACTGAACTGAGCTGGACGATGACATCACTGAATTCAATAATGAAATGCCTTTAACTGAAAAATGGGTTTAATATTGTCATTTTACATTAGTGATACACTATTTTCCTATTTTGATATTGTGCAGTTGCTTTGACGCAATTTGTATTGTTTAAAGCGCTATATAAATAAAGGTGACGACTTGACAGGAGGAAGTTTAAAATGATGGTGTCAAATTTTGAATTGTTTCCACAAACAGGATTTTTGCATAAGTCCCTGGTTTGTCCAGATGTTGTAGGACAGGGCTTCTCAAAGTCCGGATCCGGACCGGGAGGGAATTCAATCCGGACCCACCTCCACTTGATATGTCAAGCGCAATCGTATCACTCAGACCTCCGTGCGGCGCGCGTGGCACACACACACACACACACACACACACACATGGGCGCATGAACCAGTGTTGCAGTGATTACAGATTCTTTTGTAAGACAAAGCACATAGCAACTAGCGACATTTTGGATAAACCTTAGATTTCATTCAGTAGAATAATGTCACCGGTTTCGCCCCGCGAGCGAGGTTTCGCATTCCCGACGCAGTCTTTCTCCACCGGCAGAGTTAGCAGCGTATTCAAAGAACCGAACCGAACCGTAGCAGACTTCTGAATGAACGAGTACAAAACAGCGTTTCCAAAAACCTCTCACTGTTGACTGTCTAGCATATTAACATGAATGTAGTTTGTCTATAAAGGGTTGAAATATGCATAGTTTGGACGTTTGTGCTCCATGAAATATATATAAAAAAAATTATAATTAAAGATTTTGACAATTCAGTTGAAGCGACTGCAGGTTACATTGAAGTACTATTTCAGAAACATAAAATATGTGGGCCTAAATGAGAACTGCCTTATTGGGCATTTAGCTGTATAAAAATGCAGTACTGTTGAGTAACCCTTATGAAAAATAACCATGGTTTTATTATAATAAAAGTGTAGTAATTTTTTTTTTCTTTTGCATATTGATTACAATTTATATAACCAGTTTCACTACAAATACCATGGCTAAACTATGGTTAGTGTAGCAAGGCCATGGTTAATTTGTGGTTTTCATGGTTTAAGTATAGTAACCAAGTTTTTTTGTTTTATTTGTATAAAACTTTGGTTAATTTTCAAAAACGCAAGTATGACCTGATGACGTCATAAATATGATAATTAAGCATAGATCAAGTTGAATTGTTATATAAAGTTAAAAGCATGTTTAGAAAAACAAGTTTTGTAATAACAATTATTTCGGACCTTTTGACGTTGATGATAATTCCGATTCGGACCTTTGAATGTAAACTTTGAGAACCCCTGTTGTAGGATGTAGTGCAGTCCCATGTTGACTGCATCATACAATGATGAAGGGGTCCAGCAAGATTCCAGTGGTTCTCCTTTAGGTGGGACTCTTAAATTACCTAATGACCACAGGCATTAATCTGTGGTCATAAGGTCATTCGAGACTTCAGAATTTCAGCAACAGGTTTGTAGTCATTCATTTTGGAGCGTTTGATGTAGGAAGGGACTTCACACAGCTCCAGTGATCTTTTGAAGATCTGATAGATAATGAGTGTCAGCTGATCTGCATAGACTTTCAGACATGTGGGTGAGACATTATCTGGGTCTGGTGCCATCCTTGTCTTCTGTTTCCATGCATTCTCCACCCACATTGCCCTCCACTAATATTGGCACCTTTTGTAAATATGAACAAATGCGGCTGTGAAAATAAATCTGCATTATTCATCCTTTTGAAATTTCACTAAAAACAACCACAAAATTCTAACCTACCATTGAAGTTGTGAAATAAATGCTTTCTATAGTTCATGTTGTTATCAGACATCAGAAGTCTACAGAGGTTCGGACTGCAGGAAGGATTATCGGTGCTCCCTTGCTGAACCTCCAAGAACTGCAAACATCCATAGAGAGGTAAAGGGCTCAGAATATCACTCCTGATTCCTCACATCCAAGCCATCTCTTTTTTTAACTTAAGCCATCTGGCTGGTGCTACAGAGCACCGAATACCAGGACAGCCAGGCACAAAAACTGTTTCTTCCCCCAGGCAATCTACCTCACGAATAGTAAAATTTTCCCCCATTCATCAATTTTTGCAACTTTTTGAGGGTTTTTTGCTTCTTCCGTGTACCTATACGGTATAGCCACAAGTTTCTCCTACTGCTACGCAACTCTGAAGGTGGCATGGTGGATCCTCTGATGGCGTTTCCAGCAGATGTTCTGCCGGACTCTACTGAAGTGAATCGAGAATGGATATCCAAGCCGAAAAAGATGGGGAAAGAGGAGGAGTCGCAGTGGCGTGCGCCAGAGGTTGAAGAGACAAGGCCATTGTCGCATGCCTCTCTCTACGATTATGTTGGCTAATGTTCAGTCGCTCAGTAAAAAATTATATGAGCTTCGGGCAAATGTTAAGTTCCTTAAGGAGTATAGCAAAGCATGCCTTCTTGCTTTTATGGAAACATAGCTTAAGGAGCAAGATTCTCATTCCGATTTGGAAATTGATGGCTTTGAATTGAACCCTATCGCTTGGACAGATATTCATGACGGGTAAACCACTTGGTGGAGGTTTATGTCTCTATGTGAACAAAAACGTGTAATGCGGTGGTCGTTCGGGAGACCTTGTGTACACCTGACATCGAACTTTTATATGTTTTGCCTATGACCCTATTATTTACCAAGAGACTTCCCGCAGCTGTTTGTTAAACTTGTTTATATTCACCCGAAGGCTAATGTTTATACGGCAACTCGAACTGTCGCAAAAACTTCAAAGGATGACGCAAGATGCACCGAACTTCGTTATAGGTGATTTTTATCATTGTAAAATGGGGAAGTTCTTGAGTGTTTTTTATCAGTATGTGGCCTGTTTTATACATTATAATAAATGCCCTGATTTATGTTATGATCTGTGAAGGGAACGTATAAATCTTTTTGTAGAGCTCCTTTTGGTATGTCAGTTCACAATGTTGTGTACTTGGTGCCGTTATAAAAAACGGTCTTTAAGAAAATCAAGCCGGACTGCCGGTTAGTTACGGTGTGGTCGGAGGAATCTATTAACTTTCTGCAGGACTGTTTTAGCTGTATACATTGGGATGTGTTTATAAATGCTTGTGTTGATTTGGATGAACTTACAGAGACTTTGTCAGCTTATGTTACTTTTGAGGACCTTGTTATCCCCAAGAAAGGAATTTGAATCTTTCCAAACAATAAACCACACTAAAAATATTCAGAGGAATATTTGTTTTAATCAAGGTGCTGTGACCCAGAATAAGGTATTACAAAAACAGGTTAAGAAAGAACTTAAATTGGCATGGCTTAGTTACAAGAAAAAAGTGGAGTATATGTTTAGTACTGGAAATTCTCGTTCTGCATGGGAGGGGCTAAAGTCCATGATGGGGATGCATTCCAAGAAATGTTATATTTCTCTTGACGGCAAGCTTGATTTTGATCTTGCCAATGATTTTAATGTTTTTTATAATCGTTTTAATGTTCATAATTTTAGTCAGGAATTGTCAGCATTTAAAAATGTTTCCTTTAAGTAAAATAGTGTAAATGTTGATAAGGATACCGTCTTAACTTTTCCAGGGTGTTAAAGAGAGGAAAAGTCCAGGCCCTGATTGTATTGGATGCCGCATTATCAAAAATTTTGCAGAAAACTTGGCAGATATTTATGTCACTGCACCTTCATAAGGTTCCTCATCTCTGACCCATTAGGGGTGTTGATGATGCGATAAGTACTCTAATAAACATGATTTTAACACATCTTGAGGGTGCAGAAACTTTTGTGTGATTAGTTTTTATTGATTTTTCATCTGCCCTTTATTGTATCCAGCCACATATCTTAGCACCAAGGTTAAATAGGTTTTTATAATATTGATTCTGGGCTGATATGTTGGCTGATGGATTTTATTTACTGATAGGTCTCAATGTGTAAGTAAATCTGATGTTCTTTTTTCTTCGACTGGACTGGGTCATCGCAAGTATGTGCTCTTTCACCTCTTTTATTTTTGCTTTATACTAATGAGTGTCAAACGCAACTAGAGAGGCATCATATCATTAAATTTGTGGATGATTCAGTGATTGTTTCAATTTTAAATAGTGAGGATATAGATCATGGTCCTGTATTAACAGATGCTATTGATTGATGTAAATTGTCCTTTTTGGACATTAATGTACTTAAAACCATAACTCCTACATGGCATCACATACTGACAAAAAATGTATAGACTGAATGCACTGTAAGTCACTTTGGATAAAAGCGTCTGCTAAATGCATAAATGTAAATGTAAAACTAAAGAGATAAATAATAATAATAATAATAAATGTTATTTATAAAGCACTTTACATTTTAAAGAAAATCTCAAAGTGCTACAAAAGTGTCGTAATAAAATAAAACAGTTAATTAAGCAATTTAAGAAGTCAATTAAAAACAACTACCAACTAAGATTAACACAATTTAAGCACTAAAAGAAACATAAAAATCAGTCATTTGTGAAGCCCTCAGATGTTCAAGAAGGGACATTGAAGGACTTTTTAAAAAGGTACGTTTTTAAACTTATTTTAAAACCATCAGTCGTTTGTGGAGCCCTCAGATGTTCAGGGAGGGCATTCCACAGGCGAGGGGCGGCGGCACAAAAGGCTCTGTCCCCAATTGTGCGAGTCTTGGTCCTTGGAGGAAGGAGCCTGTGAGTGTTTGTGGAACGGAGAGAACGTGCTGCGATCTGTGGAGTAAGAAGTTCTTTAAGGTAGGAGGGAGCATTTCCATGGATACACTGATGTGTGAGGAGAAAGACTTTATATTCAATCCGAGCAGAAATTGGAAGCCAATGTAGAGATTGAAGAATTGGAGTAATGTGTTCGTATTTACGCACCCTCATCAGAATCCTGGCAGCACTGTTCTGTATATACTGGAGCTTCTGGATGCTCTTGTCGGGAATCCCAATGAGTAGAGCATTACAGTAGTCCAGTCTGGAGGAGACAAAGGCATGGACGAGTTTTTCTGCATCATGTATGGTGAGTGAGGGGCGGAGTCTGGCTATATTCCTGAGGTGATGAAAAGATGTTTTGCAAAGATGTTTGATATGGGCCTCAAAGTTTATAAGAGGGTCAAACCTGACGCCGAGATTTGTAACTACTGTTGATAGGGGAATGTGCTGCCCTGAAAATGTAATACAGTTTATGGTCGATGTTCTAGTCTGATGAGGGGAACCAATGAGAATAGCTTCTGTTTTGGAACTGTTCAACTGGAGAAAGTTTTGATTCATCCACTCCCTTATCTCCTCCAGACAGGCAGTGAGTGTGGTTAGAGTTGTTGAAGATGATAAAAGAGATGTTTATATATTTTAGAAAGAATCCTATGGTCATCTCTCCTGTGGTTATAAATGATCACGTTGTTGAGGTTGTACATCAATTTAAATAACTTGATACTGTAATAGATGAAAAGTTTACCTTTGAGGGTCATGTGGATGCTGTGTGTAAGAAAGCCCGCCAGCGTATGTTCTATCTGCGAAAGCTTTGTAGGTTTAAAGTGGACAGTACTTTCATGAAGATGTTTTACTCTCGTTGTATTGAATCTGTCATTACTTTCTCATTTGTGTGTTGGTATGGATCACTTAATGGTGAAAACAGAAACAGACTGCAAGGTGTTGTTAAAGTGTGTGGTAAGGTTGTTGGCACCACTTTAAATTATTTGTATCACTTGTATGAGGCCAGGACTTTGAAGAAGGCTTAGTTAATTAGGAATAATCCCTTGCAGTATGTTTTTAAGTTGCTTCCTTCTACTCGCAGATATTATTTGCCTTTATGTAGTACCAATAAGTTATTAAAAATTATTTCATACCAGCTGCCATAATTTTTTTATTACAAATAATTGTTACAATGTATATTATTAATGGATGTCATTGTTTTTGTTTTTGTTTGTGTGTTGTGGTACTTGTTTGTTGTTACACATGGTTTATTGCTGGCTGTGAATTACCCTTCGGGGATAATACATTTGACTAACTAACTAACTAAAATAAATTCCTTGTATGTGCAAACATACTTGGCAATAAAGCTCTTTCTGACTTCTGACTTAAAGATGTACAAATGCACAAATCCGTACTGATGAATATTAAAACCATGGCATTAATATTGTTAGTAAAATTGACATTGTTGGCTAATGTGTTTCTGTTCATGAGGTTTTATATATTATTTTTATATTTTGTATAAAATGGCTAAGTTTAGGTTTGAGGGAAGGGTTAAGGCATCCAAAATGTATCTACCCTTCTTCCTTTCATTGCAAAAACACTTGAATGAGCTGTGTTCAACCAATTATTTTCATATCACTGCTATGCTGATGATACTAAACTCTACCTCTCATTCCATCCTGATGATCCGATGATAGCTGCTTGCATCTCAGATTGTCTAACAGATATTTCTTGCTGGTTGAAGGACAATCACTTTCAACTCAGCCTTGCCAAGACAGAACTGCTTGTGGTACCACCAAACCCGTCATATCATCACAATTTCACCATGCAGTTAGGTACATCAACCATAACTCCTTCAAAAACAGCCATAAATCTTAAAGTTATGATGATCAGCTGACTTACTCAGACCATATTTGCTACCCGGTTCAAGGTCAACTACCCGGTTCTGCAGATTTGCTTTATTTAACATCAAGGAGATCAGTCAATTTCTTTCGGAACATGCTTCAAAACACCTTGTTCAAACTCTTTTTCTGTCCAGGCTGGACTATTGCAATGCTCTCTTATCAGGACTTCCAGCCAGTTCTGTCAAACCTTTACAATTAATCCAGAACAGTAGCAAAGATTAATTTGTAATGATCCAAAAATAATGCATGTCACACATCTGTTTATCAATTTACACTGGGTACCTGCCCACATAAAATTCAAGGCATTAATGTTTGCCTGCAAAACCACCATCGGCCCTGCACCCCTTTACCTATAAAGTCAGTACTAAAGTCAGTATATGTGCCTCTAGAAGCTCGCGTTCTGCAAATGAACGTCGCTTTATTGTTCATCCCAAAGAGGCACAAAATTACTTTAAAATACTTTTACATTAAATGTTCCCTGTTGGTGGAATGACCTGTCCAACTCAATCTGAGCAGCTGAGTCCTTAGCATCTTCAAGAATCGGCTAAAAACAAATCTCTTCTTTCTTTATTTGACCTTTTAAGTCTAGTCAAGTCAAGTCACCTTTATTTATATAGTGCTTTAAACAATTCAAATTATAACAAAGCAACTGCACAATATCAAAATTGGAAAATAGTGTGTCAATAATGTAAAATGACAAGATTTAACACTCAGTTTTCAGTTGAAGGCATTTCAATATTGAATTTAGTGATGGTATCATCCAGGGGTGCTTTCCCAAAAGCAACTACGGCCGCAAGTACTGTTGTTACCAATAGAGTTCAATGGGACTTGCTGCCATAGTTAGCTAACAATGCTTTTGGGAAATGCACCCCAGCTCAGTTCAGTTTAAATAGTATCTGTGCAATCAATTCGATGATATCGCTGGAAATGAAGTGTCCCCAATTAAGCAAGCAACAGGCGACAGCGACAAGGAACCAAAACTCAGTCGATGACAGAATGGAGAAAAAAACCTTGGGAGAAACCAGGCTCAGTCGGGGGGCCAGTTCCCCTCTGGCCGGACAAACCAGCAGTTAGTTACAACTGCAGCAAAGTCAGATTGTAAGGGTTCTACTGGTTCCAGTGGTCTTTTTCCCGTTGGCTGTCTAGGTGATGGGGTCCTCACTGTCTCTGGGGCTAATCTACGTGTCCTGGACTTGATGTTCAGGGCTGTAGGGGCTGTAGAGATTATCTCTAGGTGCTGAACCACCATCTGATCTGGATACAGACTAGATCTGGTGACTGCAGTGATCTTCTGGGCTGGATAAGGACCGGATCTGGTGTCTATGGCGACCTCGGAATAAGAAAGAAACAGACTAATATTAGCATAGATGTCAATCTTCTTACGATGTAACAAGTACATTGTGTTTTATGGAAAGTGTTCTCGGTTCCGGTTGACCTAATTAATGCAGCCTAACTATCCTTTAACGGATTTAAATATTAGAAGAGTATTCGTGTGTTATGTGTACGCCAGGTTAAAGGTATGGGTCTTTAATCAAGATTTACACTGACAGTGTGTCTGCTTCCCGAACATTGTTAGGTAGATTGTTCCAGAGTTTGGCCACTAAATAGAAAAATGATCTGCCGCCGGCAGTTGATTTTGATATTCTGGGTATTATCAAATGGCCAGAGTTTTGAGAATGAAGTGGACGTGGAGGACTATAATGGGACAAGAGCTCACTCAAGTACTGAGGAACTAAAACATTCAGGATTTAAAAGTAATTAACAAGATTTTAATATATATATATGGTGTTTAATAGAGAGCCAGTGCAGTATTGACAGAACCTGGCTAATGTATTCATACGTCCTGGTTCTAGTAAGGACTCTAGTTGCTGCATTTTGAACCAAATGTAGTTTGTTTACTAAGCGTGCAGAACATCCACCCAATAAAGCATTACAATAATCTAATCTTGAGGTCATAAACGCATTAATTATCATTAATTGTAACCCGAGGTTGTGGGTTCAAGCCTCGGCTCCGGCAGGAATTGTCCACGACTGAGGTGAGACCCTTGAGCAAGGCAGCGAACCCGCAACTGTTTCCCAGGCACCGCATCGTCGGCTGCCCACTACTCCAAGTGTGTGTGTACTTGGATGGGTTAAATGCAGAGAACACATTTCACTGTTGGTTATACTCTGTATAATTGTGTATGTGACAAAAAAAAATTATACAATTTTATCCGATTATGGTAAAATGCTTAAATATCGGGTGAAATATCGGTAAACCGATGTATCTCTCAATCTCTAATTTAAATTTTCCAATCTTATTCAGAAAAAAAAGCAAGTTATCTAGCCAGCGCCTCCAAGTCATTCAAAGCACATTTCAGCTTCCAGTTTTAGCACAAACGGTTTTATATTTATCACACATTTATCTTAATTTTTTTAATTTATATTGTGGACTGCATGATGTTTTTATGTGTCAAATCGTGTTTATTTGAGAAGGCTAAACTGATCAAACATACGCTCAACTCATTGTCTGGCGCTGGCCACTTGGTATTTAAAAAATAAACAAAAATACAACTTGAATTTAACAAACATAAAATGTTCCATTCATGTTTTCCTTTCAAGGGAACTACGTTGCGTAAAACACGCTTTTGGAACGCTTTGCGTGATAAGTCTTGAAGCACATGTGTAATCAATCCAAGGTGTAATTGGGACGTCAGAGCGGGTGACGTCACGAACCAGGAGGCTATAAAGCCTGCCCAAACGAAGCTGTCACTAGCTTTTTGTGTCTTCACAAGTGCTCTATGTGAATCTGTCTGTCTTATTAGGTGTTCCTGTGGCTCAGTGGTTAGATCATTGCGTTAGCAGTTCAAAGGTTGTGGGTTCGATTCCCAGGGAACACACATATTGACAAAAAAAAAAATGTATAGCCTGAATTTAGAATATAGCCTGTAAGTCGCTTTGGATAAAAGTGTCTGATAAATGTAAATGAGTTGTCTGTCTTACGTTATAAAGAAAGATAGTTATGACGAGCAAGCAACAGCAAGCCTTGAAGATGTGTGTTCGTCCCTGCCCGTGTTATTTAACAGGTGGGGATACACACATTCTTTGTGTTGCTTGTTTGGGAGAAGAGCACACACAGTCAGCGCTTGAGAGCGATATGCTTCCCTTAAGGACGCTCCAATCCCGACTGGCGTTCTTTCGCGAGGACGCTCAGGCTCGCATTCCCCAGGGCTCTGGTCCCACTGCTGCTGAGGCACAGCAAAGGCTGCAGTCCTGGGGTTCGCAAATGGATCTGTCAGCGGAGGTAGAGACGGGCACCGCCTTATCTCTGCCTTCACCTGACAGATTCAGTGCTTCGTATCAGGGTTGGGAAGCACGCGCTGCGGTTTCTTCCGCCCGATCGAGGCACAAACACTGCAGCTATCTGATTCTGAGGAATTAGATGCTGCCAATGCAAGAGACACTGAGGATTCGCCACCTCAGTCTCGTGCTTATGAGGAGCTGGTTGAGGTTGTGACGAGAGCGGTTGAGAAATTATGTATTGATTGGCCAGCAGAAAGGGAAGATGTTCGTTCAAAAGGTAAACTTGCCGAACGCTTTTTGCCTTCTCGTGCACAACCTCAAATGCCGGGGATTACTACTTTTTCCTGATCTCCACACCGAGGTGTGGAGATCATGGGAGAAACCGGTTTCTTATAGGGTTTATAGTACACAAGCATCACACTATTCCTCTATATATAAAAAAAAAAAAAAAAAAAAAAAAAAACGGTTATGGAGAGATGCCTAAGGTGTAGGAGCTATCTCTCCCCTGATTCATCCTCATCCATTAAATCCCCGGTATTACCCAATAAACCAGTGAGAATTACATCAGCACTGGTGGGAAAGGCTTATTCAGCGGCTGGTCAGGCAGCAGCATGTTTACACACGATGTCGCTGTTGCAAGCCTACCAGGCTGAGTTATTAATAGATCTCGATGAGGGCAAGGGTATTAGTCCGAACACAGTTTGCGAACTGCATCGGGCCACTTATGGTTAAATTTGAGTAACATCAAGGAAAAATTATAAAAAACTTCCTTATGGATGCTCCCATTTCTCCCTCTGGCCTCTTTTAATAAAAGAGTGAATTTGATTGTCGAGAGATTTCAGGAATCAGCTAAGCAAGCGGCTGCATTCTAGAAACTCCTCCCCCGCCGTATTCATATCTCCGGGGCTGCTCCCACTCAATCATCTAAATCCAGATCCTCCCACCGTGCCACACAAAAAAAGAGCGTTGCTTATCGTGCTCCCCCACATAAAGACTGGGAACATGGTAAACACACTCAACCGCAACCTTCAAAGAGTAAAACAGATCTGAGGACTGTTATTAATTCTAAGAAGGCTGCGGGGAAATGGTCCTGATGCCCGAGGGCTCAGGCCAGTGAGGACTTCCCCCTCGAAGTAGAACGGTTAACACCTCTTTTTACGGTGCCCGTCTCCCTTCGATGTCCTCAAGGGACCGTTCTGCCAACCCTCCCACCTCGTTTGCCTCAGGGCGCAGCGGTCTCCGGCGAGCCCATATCTCAGGGTCCACCCGGAAACGTAGTGCCCTTTGGAATCCCCGCCCCCTCCGAGGAGGGTTTTAAAGCGGTCAGTACAAAAGCTTCCTGCTGGTTCGCTGTTTCTGGACGTCGATCTGAATGCACAACTAGACAGAGCATGGCTTATCTTGCTTCCCCCCCCAAAGAATGGGGACACGGGAAGCGTGCTCAACCGCAGCCGTCAAAGTGTATAACGGATCTGAGGACCGTTATTATTTCTAGGCGGCGGCGGGATTTCTGAGTGCTTATTTCTGGGTGCTTCAGGGCGCAGCGGTCTCCGGCGAGCGCATATCTCAAGGTCCACCCGGAGGGTTTTAGAGCGGTCAGTGCAGATGGTTCCTGTCGGTTCGCCGTTTCAGAACGTCATTCTGACTGCACAACTACATATAAATCCAGAAACCAGTCTCGAGAGGCTGGTACCGCTAGTAGAATTTTGACAGCGTGGAAACTTCTGCCAAATATATCTCATTGGATCCTGCAGACTATAGAAAAAGGGCATCAATACCCCCCAGCAGGTTCTGGTAATGGAACAAGAAGTGAAAACTCTGTTAGAGATGGGGCCATAGAATATGTACCTCACTCCAACAGGGAAACCGGGCTTTAGAGCTGGTATTTCATAGTTCCAAAGAAGGATGGGGGGGTTGCGTCCCATTTTAGATCTTCAAGTTCTGAACGACTCCGTCATGCAGCTCAAGTTCAAAATGTTCACTGTCAAACAGTTTCAGAGACTGTTAGGTCTTATGGCAGCAGCATCCAGCGTGATAGCTTTTGGACTGTTGTACATGAGACACATGCAGTGGTGGCTCAGGACCAAAGGGTTTCCCCAAGGGTCAACCCCTTTTCACATAATCAAGCAACTGAGGCGATGCTTACGTGTTTTGGTAATGTGGAAGGGGTCATTGTCCCGCGGTGGCCGGGCAGAGTATGGTTCCCAGATATAATATCCCTTCTCGACGGGCCTCCTCTGGAGCTCCCCATCAGGAGGGACCTTCTGTCCCAAGTGGGGGGCTCGAGATTTCACTCCCAACCAGAACTGTGGAAATTGTGAGCTTGGCCTCTGAGGGGGCCCAGCTCATAGACTCAGGTTTCTCTACCGAGGTTGTTGAGACCATTCTCCACTCCAGAGCTCCCTCCACGAGGAAACTGTATGCCTTGAAGTGGAGAGTTTTCACTTCATGATGTAGTGACCATCAGCTGGACTCACTAACTGCTAACTGCCCAGTTGGTACAGTGCTAGAGTTCCTGCAAGAGCGCTTCACTGCAGGGCTAACCCCGTCCACTTTAAAGGTTTATGCGGTTGCCATAAGTGCTTACCACATTCCTTTGGGTGGAATATCATTGGGGAAGACCCCCTGGTATCTAGTTTTCCTCCATGGTACTTGAGGCTCTGTCCTCCTCCTTTCAGAATGTGGACCAGGGAAGGCACAATTTGCTTTGCCCAGTGCGGGCATTAGATGCTTATATCCACAGAGCTGCCCTGTGGCATATAAATGAACAGCTGTTCATATGTCTTGACCTCCTAACAAGGGGTCCCTTGCATCTAAGCAAAGGATGAGCAAGTGGGTGGTCGAGGCCATCTCACTTGCTTATGAGTCAGCCGGCCACCTCCTCCTATCGCTGTCCGGTCCCACTCGACCAGGTGTATGGCGGCCTCCAAGGCCCTGATATCAGGAGTTGCTCTCCAAGAGGTTTGTGATGCGGCAGGCTGTTCCTCAACACACACATTCGTCAGATTTTATTCTTGAACCTGGACTCTACCCCAGGTTCCCAAGTGCTCTCGTCCTAGTGCTACTCATAAGATTCACACAGAACAGGGTGATGTTGTAATGACGTTCCCAAAGCGTGTTTTACGCAACGGAGTTCCCTTGAAAGGGAACGATCGGTTACGACTGTAACCTCGGTTGCCTGAAGAGGGAACGAACGTTGTGTGTAAGCAACTTGCTCAGACTTTTAAGCTAGTGACAGCTTCGTTTGGGCAGGCTTTATAGCCTCCTGGTTCGTGACGTCACCCGCTCTGACGTCCCAATTACACCTTGGATTGATTACACATGTGCTTCAAGACTTATCACGCAAAGGGTTCCCTAAGCGTGTTTTACACAACGTTCGTTCCCTCTTCAGGCAACCGAGGTTACAGTCGTAACCTAACATTCTAAATTAACTTAATAAAGAAACGAAACTAAATATAACCACTTTGCCATTAAGAACCAAAACTTAACTTTTTAATGGCTGCAACAGCAGCTGTGTAATGGGAAGAGAGAAAGAGAGAAAAAAGACACGGGCTTGGGTCTGACTCGGGCAAAGAATTCTGATAGGGTATGGCGCAAATCACAAAATCCTACTGACCTTAATTTTTATCAATCACTCCTCTCTGACTTCTCTGCTAATGTCTCCACTGCTAAAAGGACATACTATCATGACAAAATTAACAATTCGCCTAATTCTCGCATGCTCTTTAAAACATTTTCCTCCCTCCTTTGTCTTCCTTCTCCCCCTCCTTCATCAACTCTAACAGCTGACGACTTTGGCACATTCTTCATTAATAAAATTGCAAACCTCACTGCACAATTTTCCACACCACAATCTGTAAAACACATCTTACCAGCAAACATAAACTCGTTCACATACTTCTCTCCACTCTCTGAGGCAGAAATCTCTAAACTCATCCTTTCCAGTCATCCTACTACTTGTCCGCTTGATCCTATTCCATCTCATCTCCTTCAAGCTATTTCTCCTGCAGTTGTTTCTGCACTCACTCACATCGTTAACATATCCCTTCACACTGGAATTTTTCCCTCAGCATTTAAACAGGCTTATATAACCCCACTTCTTAAGAAACCCACTCTTAACCCAACTCTTTAAGGGAACTATAGACCGGTTTCCCTTCTACCTTTCATTGCAAAAACACTTGAACGAGTTGTCTTCAACCAAGTCACTGCCTTTCTCACACAGAACAACCTCCTGGACAGTAACCAATCTGGCTTCAGAAGTGGACATTCCACCAAGACTGCCTTGCTCTCAGTTATTGAAGACCTAAGACTTGCAAGAATGGCTTCCAAGTCTTCATTACTTATATTGCTGGATCTGTCTGCTGCTTTTGATACGGTCAACCACCAGATCCTCCTGTCAAACCTATTAAGAAAGGACATCTCAGGAACCGCACTCCAGTGGTTTGACTCTTACCTCTCAGATAGGTCCTTCAAAGTATCTTGGAGAGGTGAAGTATCCAAGTCGCAACATCTAGCTACAGGGGTGCCACAGGGCTCAGTTCTTGGACCACTTCTCTTTTCTGTCTACATGGCTTCACTAGGTTCTGTCATTCAGAAACATGGCTTTTCATATCACTGCTATGCTGATGACAATCAACTCTACCTCTCATTCCATCCTGATGATCTGACGATAGCTGCTCGCATCTCAGCATGTCTAGCAGACATTTCTTGCTGGATGAAAGACCATCACCTTCAACTCAACCTAGATAAGACAGAACTGCTTGTGGTTTCAGCAAACCCATCATTTCATCACAATTTCACCTTCCAATTAGGCTCATCAACCATAACTCCATCAAAAACAGCCAGAAACCTTGGAGTTGTGATTGATGATAAGCTGAATTTCACAGACCACATTACTAAAACTTGCCGGTCCTGTAGATTTGCATTATATAATATTAAGAAGATCAGGCCCTTTCTCTCGGAACATGCAACACAACTCCTTGTCCAGGCTCTTGTTATGTCCAGACTTGACTATTGCAATGCTCTCTTGGCAGGTTCCATCAAACCTCTACAATTAATCCAAAACGCTGCTGCAAGATTAATCTTTAATGAGCCGAAAAGAACGCACGTCACACCTCTGTTCATCACTTTATTAGTATTACATTTTTTATTATTTGTATTTGCCACGTTTTTCAGGAAAAACAAATCACAACTTTAAAATGTGTGGTCTAATGTTAGATAATCGAAAGTTTGCAAGTTTGAGTCTCAGCCCGGTAGGGATTGTCGGTGGGGGGAGTTAATGTACAGCGCTCTTACCACCTTCAATACTACGATGAGGTGTCCTTAAGCAAGGCACCGAACCCCAACTGCTCCCCGGGCGTCGCAGCATAAAATGGCTGCCCACTGCTCCGGGTGTGTGTTCACGCCGGAGTAAAAGTGTGTGTTTACTGCTGTGTGTGTGCACTTGGATGGGTAAATTCAGAGCACTAATGGCTGTATGTAACGTCACGTCACTAAAAAGAATACCAGTCATTTATTAATTGTTAATAATAAGCCCCCACAAAAAAAAACTAAGTTTTATTTAGATTAAAAAAAACATGGAATTATAATTTATATTTCTGTATTGTGTTATATCTTTTAAATTAGTAACTGGTGTGTGACGAGTGTTGTGGAACAGGCCTGCTCTGGGTCAGAAGGTACAGGGCCCGCTGTCTCCTCCTCACCTTCACCTCCGCTGGTCTTCCGGAGAGTTCTGCTGCATCATAAAGATTTCAGAGCTCAGAAACATGATCAGCCCAAAGAAGTGCTGCACACAGGAAAAAATTATACACACACTGCACAGAAATGTAGCTGCACGTACAAACATTTCAGTTAATAAGACATGACTTTACTTTCTTGAATTTTATAAAGCTGTATAATGTGGTGAACATATGTGCAATAAAAAATGTATTCTCATTCATTTTGGGAGTATATGAAAGATTACTCTCCTCTCCATCTGTAGCTGGTGTGTGGCGAGCGCACTGGCACCGTTGTCCTGTGGCAGCCATCGCATCATCCAAGTGGATGCTGCACACTGGTGGTGGTTGAGGAGAGACCCCCCCACATGATTGTAAAGCGCTTTGGGTGTACAACAATACACAAAAAGCGCTATATAAATGCATCATTCATTCATTCATTCATTTTAAAATAATGATATCACACAGAAAATCAAAAAATGCTTCCTTAACAACATTGTACTTTTAAGCTTTTCGCAGTTTGGATTGGACCAAAGGTCATCTTGCACAGCAGATTCAGTATGTCCCAGTTTCAGAATGAAATGCATGAACCAAGGGATGACATTGAAGATGACTACATGACAAAAAAAATATTTAATTTTTCTTTCTTTCTTTCTTTCATTCTAAAATACATATACTGCTCCTAATTATTAATTCCGTATAACATCACCTGTCTATATTGTTTGAAACTCTCTAAAACTTTTCAAATTCCATAATTATAATCAAAAGCAACACAGCAGTTCTGTTTTAATGATTTTTAATTCAATCTAGTCCCATCCAAACATGTATCTATTTAAAGAGTGTGCCAGTGTTCTTGTCTTCAAATCTTCAAAGAGAACTCTGACACTGCATCTGCTGGGCAGGAGTGTGTGTGTGTGTGTGTGTGTGTGTGTGTGTGTGTGTGTGTGTGTGTGTGTGTGTGTGTGTGTGTGTGTGTGTGTGTGTGTGTGTGTGTGTGTGTGTGTGTGTGGTGAGTGAGATGTAGATGTAGATGTAGTGTACAGTTTTGGTTTGACTCAGAGGTTTCTGTGACACCACAGGCTCTCAGAGATAGAGGTTTTGTGTAGGATGAGTCTTCTTTAACATTTGCTCTCCTACTCCTGTGTCTTTCTTATTCTGCCCTGCTCTTTTGACACATTTTTTTTCTATCTTCAAACTCTTATACTCTTTCTCACTCCATGGTTTCATATCTAATTTTCTCCAACCCATGTGTAAAGAAAAACACCTTTTTGTGTGAATTTAGTTGATTCCTCTCTGCTAGTTGTTGTACTCTACAATTACTCATTCATTTTCACAGATGTAGTTCATTACAATTATTTGACAACTGATGCAGTGAACAGGGAGAGGAAATGACAGTGTTTAAGACATTTTATTCTGTTGTTTTTGTCTTGACGCTTATTATCTGGTGTATATTTAGCCCTATGTTTAATTAGTTATTGGTCGATTGTTGTCTTAGAATATGCACATGTATGTACATTTGTATTGAACATTTATGGAGCAGCAGAATTTGTGTGGAAAATAAATCAAACAAGTTCTATTTCATTTCGTTTAAAAATCATGTAAATGTATGAGGTGGCAAGGGGGCCCTTTTTACCCCACACACAGGGTAAAAGGCTGACCAGCATGGGACAAAAGGCACATAGTATTGATTTAAATACTTTAGCTGATATATTTAATAATGTTCCTTCTTAAAATCAAAGTGTGTACTGTTTTCCACGTATTTTTATAAATAAAATATTTATTTCATTTTTGTTCAATAAATATACTGTAATTAAAATATTTTAAAGGATTTTAAAAAGTAAAGATTCAGAAAGCATAGAAGGAGGTCCCATAATAATTTAATATAAATGTATAGTAGTATCAACAATTATTATTTTTTATTATATTATATTATTAATGTCATACTTGTAAATATGATAGATTCATTATAAACATGGAGATTATTTCTTAGGTGAACACGCAACAATATTTGATATTAACCGTTTGAATCTAACCATGTCATGTCAACAAATGGAAAAGTCAGCATCTATTTATTATCATGTTAATTATTGTGCCCCAACAGCAGGGGTGCTTTTTACAGATACTTTGACATATTATTTTGTTATTGAAAAACTGTTGCTTTAATTATCTTAAACAAAACTGAAACTGAAAAAGAAGACATTTGACAAAAAATTCTCATTTGCTACTTAAATCTATGTTTTAAAAAACATCAGATATTAGATCAAGTTAGCGCAGAATCAGCCAAATTTGCACGTGCGTCTTAAAAAGCTAATGTTTTGGAGAGTGCTACACCATGTTTTTGTACCATCTAGTGCAGGGGTAGGCAACGTCGGTTCTGGAGTGCCGCTGTCCTGTAGAGTTTAGCTCCAACCCTAATCAAACACACCTGAACCAGCTAATCAAGGTCTTCAGAATTACTAGGGATACAGGCAGGTGAGGTTTTTTTCAGGGTTGCATTGTTTTCCTTCTCACGTCCGATGTTACCAGGTGCTGTCCATGGCGGTGGTGCTGAATTGGTTGATATCAATGTCCTGAGAATTGATCATTCACTCTATGTAGGTGCATTATGTGAGAAAGATGTGTTCTTTATAAAATAAATTGCATTTATCAGGACTTGTGGGGCCTTATACAAACAATCCCAATTGCAAACTAAATCCAACCCTGGGTATTTTATAAAATGTTTAAATGAGTGAGCGAACCCACAACCTCATGCCCAAACATATCATTCCTCAACCCACTACATCAACTAACTAGCAGTATGCCTTCACAGGCCTTTGAAGGGGTAATTTACAGTATATTCTTATAATATATTTACCATAGTGACTTCATTTACTTCACAACCATGGTTGATTGCCCAGCAGCCACATCAGATTATTGGAGTAAATTACTAATTTCTGTCCTTAGATGACAAGCTCAATTAAAGTGCCACATGCAAAACATAATCTACTATAGAGGAGAAAAAAGGGAGAAAGAGGGGAGCCCCCAGCACCTAAAATTCGGGGCTGATGGGGTAGCTCTTTGAACAGAATTCATTAGGTTTTTGCTGCTATGGTTGTTTCTGCAATTTGAGTGTCAGGGATCCACTGGATTGAGCTCACGATAATAGGCAGATGTAGGGTTATTCGGGCTCAGCAATGGAGATCTCAGAGGAGTGGAGGGGATAGAGAGAGTTGGCGTTTAAGAACAGTTGTAATGATTGGCCTTCTCGGATGGTAACGTTACAATTGATTAAAATGGGGTCAGATTAAACTCTGTGAGGTTGGGAACATTTAAAAAGATGACACACACAGTACAACAGTTATGAAGTGAATAAACAAAGTACATTTACAATTTCCACATGGAACCTAAAACAACAAAACAAACCTTAGAAAACTTAAGCTTTTAAAAGCATAGAGCTCATGAGTTCCATACCAGTAAACAGTCCCTAGAAGTCTTGGCATGGTTAAATTCCCAATGTGAATGTGTGTGCCAGTTTATATACAAAGTATACTTTATGCTGTAAGGTGCTGTAAGATGGCCTGCAGCAGCCATTGGCAGATGAAAAAATCATTTAAAGCATCTGTATTCTCATTCCTAAGGAGTGGACCAGGAGAGTTTGGGTGAATATGAGAGTATGAGCTATGGACGTTCCAGGAGGCTTTCAGACATGGAACCATCCACAAGCAGCAATGAAAGAGTTTTGCTTTGGTTCAAGGTACCCGAGGATAAGGATGACATGTTCTGTGTGCCATGTGATGTTCCCACCATTGACTGTATTGGGAGCAAGGTCAAGCAAGGAATTGTGGATAGAGCCCTACATTTCAGCCTCAGGCTTGTTTTAGGCTTTTCCTTATTTTGATATTTTAGACATCCATCAATTAGTTATGAAAACAAATTGCCGTGCTGGAAACAACACGAGACAATGCTACCGCGACTGTCAAGAGTGCCTCGATGGTATTTAGTCTCCAGCAGCATGCGTGCCATCAGCATAGCTGATGAGTTCTGCAGTCAAATGCACGCAATAAGCTAAAGCTTGCCACAAAGCACTGGCAAAAGTAATTACCATGAATGTGTCAGGGGGAATAGTAAGGATATATTTGAATTAACTGCTAACAAACTAGTGTTTTCTGTGTCAGTGTCGCAAAGATGAAGTTGCAGATCCTGATTCACCACCTCCTCATTAAATGCGCCTTTAGAGAGAAGTGCATCTTTACGGATTATGATTATAATTAAAGAGTTTTTCTTTTTCGATTCGTTTTATTTTGTTAAGTAGTAATTTAAAGCTTTCTATAGATATAATTGTATGAGTTTCGGTTAGCTTTTTGTGAAGTGCTCCTGTATAAGACCGAGATGGCAGAAAGTGCATCATGTTTGTTTTCTTCATTTTATAAAAGCAAAACGTTTCGTTGATATTGATCATTACAAAACAAAAAAATATATATTTAACGAAACAAAAATGCTCCAAATGTTTATCTAAAATAACAATAAAATAACGAAACAAAATATAATATTTTTTTTCCATTACATACAAAGTGGAACTATTTTAATAGCTGAAACAGTAGTATAAGCTGTTTTGGGAGAAAGGGAAAAAAAGAGGTCGATAATTCTAAAAAGCTGTGGGCCTGGCGTCTAAGAGCCTAAATTTGAGGCCTGTGCAGGACTCTATTTGTGGGGAGTTGGAGCTGGTGGCAGAGCTTACCAAAGCTGAATTTACCATCTGATCCGGAGTTAAGAAGACTGTAAGAGACAGATTAACTTTTGTCCTGAGGGTTGTGCTGATATTGTAGATAAAGGCCTTACAATGGCAGAAATATTTTTTAATGAAAATATGCATTACTTTTATGTTACTTTTACTTATATGGGCTGGGCTTGCTTGTTTGTTGTTGATGTAAAAAAGTTATATTTTTCACAAATGTAGCGTTTTCGCACCAAACGTGAAATGACTCAAGAGTGCAGCTCAAACAAAGCTTTCTGCTGTGCTGGTATTCTGGATTACAGAAGAAAAGGAAGCAGAAGTTCGGCTGCACTTATGCTTCTACATATTAAACTTTGTCTCTCCCTTTCTCCTGGTTTGGTGTGTCACTGTAAAAAAATCACATCAAAGCATCTTTTCTTTAAGCAAGATCAAGTATAATGGGGCCTCATTTATAAAATGTTGCGCAGAAACCATCCTAAATTTGATCTTATGATAATTTCTCAGATATGCGTACGTGCGATTCATAGAATGAACGTACAAACAGAAATTGCGCATACGCCTCTCTTTCAAATGTGAAATATGAATCGCAAATGATCTTAAACTTGCGCGCAAGCTCAGTGTGCAATGACCTTTACTTTGTTTCCCTGAGTGCGAACAAGATTCTGCATAGCAGTTTATACACTCTCTGTTGCTTCCTGGGCTCATGCCTGACTTCTGAAAATCGGAGGTTTGATGCTGCCATCAGAAAGTTATATGGATATATACCACGCAGCACCTTGGTAGAATCGCTTTAGCGCCATCAACCAATAAATTAGAGTGATTCTATTGGGGTTTCAACCATCTAACATGGGTTATATTTTTTAACTTCCCCAACTTCTTCCCCCTCATCCATTTTTTTGTGTATGATTTTTGGGTTTTCAGTGTATATGAGGCTACCCAGCATGACGCCAGAAACAGAAACCAAGCACAGAAACAGAAACCAAGCACAACAAAATGTCTCTCGTTGCTTGTTTTGACTGGTTAGTACACAAACTCTAATTAACGTTGTTTGAAATGAACGTAGAAAAGATGCTTTACCATTGCACACCTGATTAGAAACAATCATTAAACTATGTAATACAAAACTGTTAAAAAATGGTTAATACATTCAAATGTTCTGCCAGAGTGGACACATCACCATAATAGTGACTTATGTGAAACAGCTATGCTCATGATTATGCCACAAAGCAATAAAGTTGGACATTTTATGTCAAAAATGGCCCCTTCATCGCCAAAGGACTTACTAGTTCTATTTTTTATTTTCAGAAAATCATCTAAAACCCTGTAAATTGTTTACAGTATAATTATGTTTTTGAAACCGGAGTATATATCACTATCTATCTACATGTTTATCACGTATGTAAATGCATATGCTCAGAACTGAGAGTGTGTGTGTTTGAGAGCGATAGCATGAGTAGGAGTGTGTGTAATTACCCGTCTGTTACTGCATGTGTATGTGTGTTTATCCCTTTCACAGTGAGTAAGGCGAGTGGGCGACAGCAGCAACTGGTCTGCCTGTGTTGTTGCACAGCAGACATGCCTCACACTGCACGATATTACTCATTTCCTCAGCCTTGTGTCCATGCACACACGCACAAACTCTCACACTTTTTCACAGTCAGCCTCACAGCCTTTAGACATGATGTGACACCACATTTTGTCCGTAGATTTGCACACACCATCGCCTTACTGGTGTGTCTGTATGTGTGTGTTTGTGTGTAGAAGAGCTGCAGGTGTGATGGACTGCAGTAGTAAGTGGTGTCACGTGGATATCTGCTCAGCACACCCCATCAAGGTCAGTCGGATCAGGTCAGCAGTGCTTTTCCTTTTGATCTCAATCATATTCATCAAAACTGTTTACTCTGTGTGTGCTTGAGACGTGCCTGGAAGTCAGAAGACAAATGTATTTTTTCTTGAATCTGTGCTTTTCAATGTGTAACATATTTGACTCTGCAATTATGTAGTGTATTTTGGTGGGGTTATTTTATTTTTATTTTTTTTGTAAGAGTCATCGAACATGTCTTTCCACTAGTGTGTATGGCACAAAGTATTTTCACTAGAACTTGAGTTAGCATTAAAATAAGAAGCTGGTGAGAATGAATGGACTTTGAAACTTATGAAATAATTAAATGTGCCTGGAATAGATACTAGTCGTGTTGGTCAGATTGATTCTGTCCATGTGTTTTTTTTTCTACCGTGACTGTTTAAATGTCAGAATGCCTAAGCTTTCCAAAGATCCAGAAACATCATGTAATATTGATTTAATTTTTCACAACAAGAAGGGCTGTAAAATGATTAGGAGTAAGCATAGGGATTGTGGTATAGGGTGTTGAATATATTTGTAGCGACTTTCAAAAACAAGATGTGCAGAGATAATTGTGGCATGTATACAGCTATCAGGAGGTATGTCATTTTTTATTGAATTTATAAACTCTTCCCCTAGGGATAGTAACAACTCAAAATAGAAAATACATAAATAGCAGTTTACATAATTTGTTGCTTTCTATGTCTAGCTTTTATGTTTTATATATTTTCTGTTTAGAATGAAAACATTACCATTCATTTATATTTGTATTTATATTAGGGGTGGGCATAGATTAATTTTTTTAATCTAGATTAATCTAGATTAATCTTGGAATTAATCTAGATTAATCTAGATTAAAATGGCTCATTTGAATTCTGCCGAAGGCATTCAGAATATGTGTTCTACCCAAATAATGACTAAAAGTAAGTCTTTGAGAACGGGTTTCTCAAGCCAGGTGGCGCATTAGACCAGGGGCTCATTTCCTGTTTCCAAAATGCATCACAAACTGCTTGAGAAAGCTGTTCTACTATGATAATTGGTGATGAAAATAAACTATGTTCAATAAGATGTACTTGTGTTTACTAACTGTTTATTCAGTTAAACAATAATTTTGAACTGTAGGCCTACATAAGAGGTCGTGATGAACTGTTTACAGTTTCCATTGGGAAGCTTCTTAAAAATAAATTTTCCCTGAAGCAAACCCGGCGGCTTCATAGCTGCATCCATGTTAGCACGTCACGTTTGATGTGGTAATTTCACAGTAACGTTAGGCATACACACAGGTTCGAAGCAGAGGGTGACACGGGAGTGAATTATCAAGTTCACATGAGACCTAAAGCGCATCCTGTTTGCTTAAAAGCGCAACGTTTCGTTGTTATTTTGAGTGCACACAAATAAATGTAGAGTCTTTACAGATTTGAAAGATGTATTAGGCTACTTTTATCTGTATGACCAAAAATGACGGAGATTTTAAGAGCAAGTGAACGCACCGGAGCCTGTCCTGCAGCAAACGCGCTTCCACACAAACACTTCAATAGCGCACATTTCTCTAGGTTAACATCATATTGAGCGGCCATGTAAAGTTGCTACTATATACATCTTTCAGATGAAAATCCATATTTGAGGTTGATGAATGATAGGTGAGCGTTTGGATGTCCTGCCCGATTGTATTACCACACAGACCAGCCGTTAACAATCTGTTCATCACGGACTGCGAGCCTCTAGTTCGAAGACTCGTTCTCGCCCCTACAGTGCAATTCGGCTAGGTATACATCCGCGCTAAAATATCAGGGTGAAAGTCATCATAGCTTGCGTAGAATAGACCCAGCTCCCAACCAAACTTTGAGAATAGATTAACGGCGATATTTTTTTTATCACCGATAAGAGTCTCACGTTAACGCCGATAACGGCCCACCACTAATTTATATATTTATTAATTCATTCATGGAGTAATATGATTATGTTTATTCCAGGATTTCCTTACTTGTGTCATGTATTGCACTATTAAAATGTATTTATGCAGCATTGAGAGATAAACATTATGGGCAGTTTAATTACTTTACATACTACAATCCAGTGTGTAAACACTATCAGAAATAATTAAGCATTTGTAAACACTTGACAAATCATATTGTGTCTTATAAAGCTAATGCTCAGTTCCCTACATATTTTTAATATGTTCTCCAAACATTCACACTAGCACTTTAGTTCACATGAATAGAAGGAACTTTTTGTCTAACTTTGCTTGAAGTTGTTTTAGCAGCTTGCTCTTGGGTGATGAGTACAGTTTGTCATGTAAACCGTTTGTCGGCCTATATTTTCAGATAAAATCCCTATATAACCCTCTCAGCTCTCTTTGGTCACTGTAGATGTATGGACTCAGTTTCCATGGAGACAACAGCAGGGTATTGGGTTCAATCCATGCAGACAGTGTGGTAGACAGAGGCGTTGAAAAAGAGACCAGATGTGCTGGCAGTGTATTGCAGTCAAATATAAGCGTCTAATTTAGAGTGCTGGATTGACATTAGAGAAAGTTCCCCACAAGAAGGTGTGAATGAAACAAGAAAGCTTCACTGCTTTAAACCTTTCAGCCTTCTTGTGTGTGTGTGTGTGTGGGTTAAATGCCTCTGCATTTGTGATCTTTAATCGTTAGGTAACTTTCCCAATGACTACAGTAAGTTCTGGAATAAGTCCGGAGATTCCCATCACAGCTTATTAAACAGAAGCAACCTATTTAAAAACTGGCATGTAGTCTCTTGTCATACTTGTATGTGTGTGGGTGAGAAAATCTTGAGTGTTTGTCTATCAGTATATATTTTTGTGTGTTTGTTGGTAGCACAACAGCAACATGGTGATAATCATGTGGATGTTATATTTAGAACAGTTGGAAAATGTATTTATCCCAGTATAAAGCTTTCAGATGTTCCAGTCTGCAAATAGATAACCAATAAGTCATAGTCAAAGTCTGCTTTATTCTCAATTCTGCCACATAGTAGAATGTACTATGTTACATGTGGAATGTAAATATACAAATAAATGCACACGAAATATAACATAAAATACAACTAAACAAATAAGGACATGCAAAAAAAAAGCACACAGAGAAGAAGGTAATCATATGTAGTGGCCCCTGACCATGTATGGACAATCTTTAAAATGTTTGATGAACTAAATCTTTGGTAAATCTTCTTAGGTACTGCAGTGACATTCAGAAATACGTTTTATCTGTGAATCAAGTAAGCTGATTAGGGCCACTGCAAGAGGTCAGTACTATTTTAATTTAGTTATTTATTTAGTTATATTATATACATATATATATATATATTAGGGGTTGCACAGACTAGTCGAGTGCTCTGCCATGACGCTTTAAGCTTGAAGTTGACTAGTCGCTGGTCCTATAGAGGGCGTAATAGGATAATAAATCCACATTTACGCTCCGTTTCCAAACAGTTAAAATTACAAACTAATTCATACTCTGAATGCGCTCCACAAGACGTGTGATTATATTACTGGATGCTCGAAATTGAACGGCAGATGCAGGTTTTAAACAGCTTATTGTCCAGGTAAGTTAATCACATTCTAAACTAATGCACTGCTGCACTGTAACGCACACACATAGCTACAGACAGTAGTGCCCAGGAACACATCTAACTCAGCAAAATCAGGACGTGCAGTGCGTACAACATCACACGTAGATCGCGCGCACATAATCATTCAGCGTGAAAATGTATTGTTAACACTGTTTTGTGATTTCTCTGTAAAATAGCTTAGAAACTGAAAAGTTCAAACATATATTTCTTAATAACTAAATCCCACAGCTTCACTACTAGTAGAGAGACGCTGTAGGTAGAATTAATTCACATGCGCAACCGCTCTCACTAATGCATGCATTCATATGAATGTAATCTTTACTGTACTACTTATCTGTATCTGATTTAGAAACGAGCAGGAATCTGTGAGAAATATAACGACCCAAAGACTAAAAATAAGCTGTTAGAGGTGCAATAGTCATGTGGGCAGTGCTGTGTCATATTTCAAAGCTGTGCACAAGGCATTTGTCACAGCTCCAGACTTATTTGTTCATTAATGACGTCATCAGCGACTAGTCGACTTCGACTTGACTTTCATCACATAAAAGTCGACTTTAAAAAATCAGAAGTCGTTCAACCCCTAATATATATATATATTTTTTTTTGCCCTTTTCTCTCTCAGGTGAGCAGGAGTTCTGAACGTGGCCGTGTGTAACACTTGGTGTGCGTGATGCTGATCAGCAGAAGAACATGTCTTTTTCCTAGCCCTATGTTCTTCTCAGCCCATGTAACCTAGAGTGGCCCAGAAGGCCCGGGGGACTGTCCCATGTATCCTAGCCCAGACCGCAGCAAGGAGTGTCTCCCCCCAAAAAAGCGTGACTCCCGACAGGGCTCGGCAGATCAGCCGGCCCCAGAGGATGACTTCAAACCACCTGTCCCTTTTCGAAGCCGAAGGCAGCACCTCTCCACAGAGGGTCACCGAGAGAGCGGCGATCTTCTACCACCCACTCTACCCATGCTGCCATCCCTTCCTCTGTCATCGCCTTGGCAGGGGTCCTATACTCCCTCCGTGCATCCCTCATACCTGCCGGTTCAGGTGGGAGAGAGGAGAGGGTCATCTTCGGCATCCTGGAGAGAGGCATTGTGTGGACGGGGTGTGGATGGAGGATTGGAGCACACCATTGCCCATCACTCTCGTTGGCTGAGCAGCAACATCCCCCCAATTAGTGTGCAACCGCTCATCTCTGTGCCCATGTTCAAAAGTGTCTATGCTGGCGAATCCAGAGAAATGTGGTCCTACGGCCACAGTCGACGAGACTATAGCTCATCTCTCTTCTCCCCTCACCTCTTTCCACAGCCTACAGTTTATCCCAATAACACTCTCCCAGACAGCAGACTCAGGTACCAAGGCAGACGGCTCAATGGTGTTGAAGGCACAGATAGCAGGTCTGGGCCTAGCAGAGGGATGCCCTCTTGCGATGACCGTGGAAATGACAATGTGACCAGGTTAGACAGTCCACTTGCCAATGGCAGGAGAAGACAGGAGAACACAACAAGACAGACCACCAGAAGAGGCCTTCTGCCACGAGAGAGCACAAGTGCACATACCTCACCATGGGACAGGGACCCTTGGGGAACACCCAAAATGCCAATACCCCCCTTGCCAAATGCAAGGACAGGAAAGGCAATGACTTCTCAGGACCATTTCGGTGGTAGTGCCTCTCAGGCTGGAGCTCAGATCTACTATGCTGTGGGGTCCCTTTGCCAATCTGCTCTTCATAACTCTCAAAAGTACCCACAATTTAGTCATTCTCTGCCCTGCTCCCAGAGAAAGTCCCATCACTTCCTGCAAAGCCAACACAACAGCCATGGGGTTAAGACAGAATGGGATCCCTCAGCAGTGTCCTACCACCCTCCCATCGCTGTGATCACTGGCCCTGACCCACCCCCTTCTGCAGTCCTACCTCATTTTGCCGAAGGTTCCCTGATCGAGCTGGCCGGCGGCCATCTGAAGAGGGTGGAGGAGCTGAAGACAGAGGATTTTGTACGCAGTGCTGACACCTTGCCTGAGTTTCACCTGAGCACCTGCACTATTCTGTTAATCTCACCTGGACCCACGTACGGCTTCAACCACTTGCAGGTCTTGCTCACAGACCACAACACTCAGGTGAGTTTAGCACAAGTATGTACAGAAATAAAAAATACTGCAAACTCAAGTCAATGCAAATTTATTAAAGTTTATTTTTTATTAGTGTGAAGACCAACATGCAATACTCAGATTGCACCATGTGAATATCATGACCAAGTCACTTGCTGTATTTACTTGTAAAATCATACTGTACAGTCTTATAGTCTTATTTATTGTCTGTGGTTATATGTTTGTTTTTGCACAGTCAGGAGCAGTGCTCCTAATTTTGGTGTATGCCAAATACAATGACAATAGAGGCATTCAATTCAATTAAATTCATGCTGTACAAGGATAAAATAAAATACAGCCAGCTACGCTAACACAACTAAACTATGGCTATGGCTACATTGATCAGCATACACTTGAAAACGGTGTTTTCGTTTTAAAATGCTCTCCGTTCACACTAGCATTTTCAAGAGTTTTCCAAAAGTTTCTCATCCACACTGAAATGTCAGAAAACATTACATTTGCTTTACTGTGCATGCATAAAGCCTTAAAAAGCTGACTGAGATGATACAGATGGAATAGACATGATTTACGTTTTCATGCAATTTTTCTGCCAGAATCACTTTATTGACGAAAATATCTCACTATTCGCTGACGTGTCCAGGTCGCACTCACTCACAATTGTATGTCTGATCTAAAACGCAACTGCTCACATATTTTGCCTCAAACAACAATCGCGAGTACATTTTTTGGGAACCAGGATTGTGACATGAAATGTGTACCAAGTAAGATCTATAGTAAATCTATAGCAATAGTGTGAAAGTGAACAGCACATAACAGGCATGATACCGGTATAAACATAGATGTCTATTAGTACAATATATGTGACATGAATAAAAATGAGTCATCGTTTTCAAAAGCCTCTGTTTTTACAGTCCACGCTACAATGCGAAAACGTTTTCAAATTTACCCATTTTAGAGAGCATTTTCCTTGATAAAAACACCATCTCAGTGTGGATGGAAGGCCAAAACGGAGAGAAAAAGATGTATTTTCAAACAAAAACGTATTATTGTGGACAAGGCCTATGACGCCTTTGAAACATATTGAACAACCTATAAAAACAAAAAAAACATTGTGCAGGTTGAATTGGCCTAAATAATTACCAAAATGGGCAGTAGAGGAGCCAAATAAATTCTGGTTTTCTTGTTCAGCTGAAGGAAGTTCTTTTCCTTCCAATATTTGACATTGTCCAGACATCTGAAAAGGTTACTTAAAGTCTCACTGAAGTACCTTGACATGTGCAGTTATTTTGTGTTGACATAATTTCTACTGAAACAGGAGCATATCAAGTGGCTCATCACATAGCATTGGTATTATTTCTTCTGCTCATCAGTGCCGTTTATAACGTAGAAGATGCCTAACCATTTGTAATGTTTTAAATAGAGTGTAGAATATGATCTGCTCTGTGCTGTCATGTCTCTGGACTAGACCACACTGTGCACCCTTTGGAGGTTTGTGTGATACTGACACGAAACCAGACATGCCCTGTAATGGAGCGCGTATGAATTGCTCCCTATCCCCTATATAGTTACACTATGTACCAGTAACATTATAGAACATAGTAGAATCTGCCTAGTGACAGATTTCAGAGGAAGCTTTAATTTCTGCTTATAATGTAAGTGATGGGAAGATTCTGAAGGATGTCATCAAAATCCTTGATATTTAGTGGAAGAGAGAAAGAGTAAATTGTGCATGCTTATAACTTGTGATATTTTAAATTGTTTGGATCACATAGCCTTAACATATAGACATAGTCATGATATGTTAATAATATGTCAGATCAACAGCTACTATTAGGGTATTGTTGCAATTCATATGATGGGGTATAATTTTGACATCAGGACATTCAAATTTAAATTTTTGGCATGAATTCATTAGATGCCTTTGGAGTGAGAATCTGTTGCTTTTTTATTATAGATGTCAATTTGAGGAAAGGAATCGGGAAAGTCACTTTATGAACTGACAGCCTCTACTCTTCAACATATTACCTCATTAATTTTGGCTTGAGCTATATTTGGAGCTTGCAACAAAATAAAGGATTTTTTACAATGAGAAATCGCAACAATTTTGTTTTGTCAGAGTTTTGGCTGTCATAAAACTCCATAGCGATGATAGCTAAAAAAACAAATGACTTGTGAACAAATTATGTTTTCTGACAAAGGATTATTGAGCTAAACATGTAGTCATAAGAACTGCCACTTGAAATGTATTTCAATTACAGTGCACATACAAGTGCGAATCTTTAGCGCAAATCCTTTTCTTAGTGAGAATTCTTCTGTGTGAAGTGTCATCATGGGTGGCTTTGCAACCTTACCGAAATGTACATCCTTGTTCCACAGCAGGAGCTGCTCACAGTCCTAGCGGAGTATCCTTTCTTCGTCCGGGACCGCGGCTGGTCTTCTTGCAGTCCCCAGCGGAGCGCCCAGCTGTATGGCCTGCAGTGCCGTCAGCTCAGCACCGGCGACGTGTGTCTGGCGCTGACTCCCACACCTGCTTCACCTCACTCCGGCAGTCAGGTGCAGCGTCCGCACATATGCTCAGAGGAGGTGGAGGTGGCCAAGAGGATGCCCCATGCACCTCCAACTCCGCCAGCGGGACAGGCTGCTCCTTCCGGTCTGCCAAGCGAGTGGCCCTGCGCCCGCAAGAGACGTTGGTCTGCCCCTGAACTCCAGCCAGGAATCAAGATTAGCACCCATTTACCTCAAGGCTCGAAGCACGAGAGACAGCAGTAAGGTTTCGAATCGACACCACAGGAATGTCGAGAGTCTGATTATTGGTAACCTCACAGATACCATGGAATAGCTAGTAAATTGTTCCCCATCTTTCCTCCACTGTTAAATGTGATTTCAGAAAGTAGAAAAACACATGCTAGCCAGTTCCAAAATATACAGTGAAACAATCAAAAATCACTTCTTTGTGATGCCACGCACCTTTTAATTATGCTAATCTCAAGCCTTTTTCTGCAGGGTATGTCTTTTTAATCTGTATTATAACAAACCAATACTACTGGATGAAAAAAAGACAAAAGTACACAAATATATCATATTACGAGTGTTCTGTGAATATGCTACAGGAAATAGTATACTGTTAAATTCGTAATAACGTCTCATTTCACGCTTATGAACTGCGTACCTTCAGTCTAGCAGGCAAGCTGAATGTATAAAGCAGCCTTCAACCAGGCTTTCAGTGTGGGGTCAATATGCTCGTTCACTTTAGCATTACCATCCAGCCTGTTCTTACCAAGGGAAGAGACACTAACGTGGGAATGAAACCACACGCGACCCTGGGCCTGGTGTTTTTAAAGAGTGATGGTGCTAATGACACATCAGAAAAGTCCTCTTTCCCTTTGACATTTCCTTGAAAAAGGACAGAAATCTAGTGTTTTGAAATCAGATACGGGTATATCTACTCATGATTAAGCACACTCTATCACTTTATTTTTCTCTATTTTTTTGCGGTTTCTCAAATAACGTTCGCTTTTAGTTTTTTGTTTCTTTATAAATGTTCTAATTGCTCTAAAAATTTGTATTTTTAAAGTTGTGAGACTGTAATACAATGTTCGCTAGAAATAAAAGATCAGCTTTCTAGATTTATGTATCGAATTCTATATTTAGCATCTTAATGAGACGACAAATGAGAACAATATTGCAGCAATATTCTGATGTATGGTATTTAAAAACCTTGAGATGTTACCATGCATTAGTTGCTTTTATTAGGGTTCGGACATGAAAAACCCGAAAAAGCCACGCATGACATTTTGAAACAGCAATTTCCAGGCTTGAAAAAAAAATTCTAATTAAAAAGTAGTGGAATTTTATATCACAAATCGCTGTAATAGAGTTTTAACTAATCCTGTCTAGAATTTCGTGGGGGATTGCATGTAGCCGATATAACTATAGTTTTACTCATCCCCGCAGCTTTCAAGTTTACAATGAGGGAAATTCCTGCAAACATGTATTCAATATAGCAAGTAGGTTATATGGGTAATTAAATCCTCACAAACTAGCAGATTAAATCAGTCATTTGAAAACAGCGTGAGTTATTCAGCTGGACCACGTCTTCTCTCTTTCACTCCCTCAAAGCAGCTTCACATCAGCGCATCTCGTCTGCAATACAGCTGCTGCACACTGATCCAAGACTTTCGCTCGCATTTCGGGACAGTTGAAAGAATTGTCACTTGCTTAAATGGGTCATTGTTGCATCATCACAAAAATGTATAATTTGCATGTCTTTTTAAGCGAATCGGTACTCGCGCGCTCCAGAGGCGGTTTAAGGCTGAGCGCTCGCTCACAGTCACATCCAAAACTGCCTCGCACGAGTATAATATTTAGTTATTTCTCGTAGTTTGTTGTTAAGCTTAAGTGGCCAGATACACAAAATTATGCAAAAACGGCCATCCTGGCGAGTATCCAGGTTTTTTCTTAAGTAAATGTGAACAGTTGAAAAAGAAAACCATGTGTATAGGTTATTGGATCCCATGCATTATGTCTTGTGAGAGCAGAGCAGTTCACATGTTGTGCCTTTTGCACACAAAGGTTCTTTATGTCAAATGTAGATGTGCCGCAAGAGCGGTCATTATAAAGGAGTTTTCATATATGCACACTATAGGTCAGCACAAACGTCTTTCATTGGCGCTTGAGGAGGGGGATCCGTCAAAATGAGGTGACGGATCGGATTTCGGAGGTGCCGGATCCGGATCCGGATCCGGCTTGTTCCAGCACAAATCAAGCCCTGGATGTTACTATGGCTATCGTCACACTGTTAGTGTGAAATGTCCTGTTCACACAGTAGCTTACGAGAGTAGAATACTCTCTGTATCATTGTGTATATTACCTGTAACCATAGCAAGGGTGGCTAAGTAAATATCAACGATGGTGACGTGCAAAAATGTATTTGTCGTCTCACATTTAACACAACGTAAATTCAATTGTGGCCATTTCATCTGTTGAATCTTGAATAAATGGCAGCTTTTCTCAGTAAAGAGCAGAGCATTCAAGTCCGGTGGAGAAGAGCAACTGGATTCAAGCCTTCAGATGATGCACAGCTCATATCTGCATCTTTTATTTGGTCGTCACCCTTGTAAACAACCGAAATGTGTGTGAATGTTTGAATGTTTGAACTGTTTGAATGGCCCAGATGTAGGACTGACCAGCGGACTGCTGTGTGAATGTGGCCCATAAGCAGCCTGGCGACATGTCAAGTGTATGGAAAATAAATCATGCAGTCATTACACCTGGGCAATGTTAAATGTAATTTAAGCTTGTAACGCTGGCTTGCCTTAAGGATGTGCAGAAATCATGCCACAGTGAATATAATCATTATTTTATTTTAAATGCAATGCACTTGGATTTGTTTAAAAAAATACAATGCCAGAATTAATCTGCAGCTTCATAAGTAATCTGCTCCAATATATTTGGGATGGGCCAGCATCAGGATAACCTTGGGCAGGACGTTTTGACCTCCTGAGACCCTGGATCCTCATATGAGGACATAATATTTTAGTGAATTTCTCTGAGATTATACATGCCACAGTTTTAAACTGTACAGAGCACATTTAGGGCTTTTCAGAGATACCAAATGTTTGGATGTTTAACCATGACCACTCCCTCTCATTGGTCTTCAAAAATGTCTGATATTAATTTAGTGACACATGGAAATATGATAATATTTTGTAATTATCGTTTAAATCTGACTCATTTTAAAACTGTGTGTCATAAATCAAAATCTCAGGAAAATTTTATGGGGTTTCAAATCAAACTATGACTTTCTGTCACTGATTTTATATGTTCACTGTAGAGGACACCGGGACTAAAAGCGTGTTTATCACGCATTTTGGGAGACGCAACAAATGAATAGGGAAATAAATTATATTTCAATATTCAAATGAAATATTATATATTATTATAAAAATCTTTTAAATTATTATTCCCATTATTACACTTCTTTTTGCATTATATGTTGCCCCAAAAACACATTAATATACAAATTAGAGTTAGTTTATAGATACATTGTATATAAGGACAAAAAAAACGTTAATGGACATTTTACACACATTTTGCCGAAATAATTTTTTTATATCAAATCATTCTGTTATAACAGTAGAATCAGTAGAATCATCTTTATACAAAATTTGGTAAAAAAAATAATATAAATTCTGAAAACTAAAAATGTATCAGTGATTTAAAAAAAAATCTATTGTTTTTGCCTATGCATGTTCATTCATGTCACTTTATTTTTTTTAAAAGTGGCATTTCAATGTCCTCTACCGAGGACATAGCAAAACTTATGAAAGAATTATATATTTTTTAATGCTCTAAACTATGCAAAGACATGAAAAAATTTAATAAATCCGTGTCTCAGTAGGTTAAATTTGATTTATTTATAATTTAAAGGGTTAAACAAGGATTCCTAATTTTCTATTTGCTGTCCTTCATCTGACTCCGTCTCTAAAGCGTCTGAAGGATCAGATTGCTCTTCACTCTTATGAGTGCATTGCATTAAACACTGCCTACGTGTAACGGCTGCATTCAGTGTGGCATGAGTTCTCTTGAGTACAAGCTGTATTTTCTAACATGAGTCATATTTTACTTCTGAAATAACCAGGTGATACAGAAGAATAACCAAACTCTTTAATTTAATTTAATTTTTGAAGCACAATTTTACAAGAAATCAAAAAAGATATAAATCTAATTGAATCGGTATCATGATTAGTAATATTAGTAAGATTATAAAGGACATAAAGTTTAATACAGTCAATGCAAAGTTAACATTGCAGATTCCTTCTTTCTACTGATGTTAGATACAAACACTTCCATTTGTATTATTATTATTTGTATTATTATAATTTATTAATATCGTTGTTGGTGGATTCCTACACAGGGATGGTGAAACGTGTGCTGTTCTGATTAAGGTATGTTTATTCATTGGTTTTCCTGTGTGGCGGTGATTGCTTCATCTCCACGTTATTAGGTGCATTATGCCTGCGGAGACACTCTACAGCAAACAGAGGAATCACCTACACACAGAGATAGAGTGAGAGAAAGAAAGAAAACATTGATTTACTGTGTGATTACTCCACAATGCCCTCTATTGGTAGTAAACTGCTGCTTCAAAAAAATCCCTGAATCAAAATTATTCTGGGGTTGGAAAAACAACAACATCATGTCAATCAATCAGTTTTAATGATCATGGTTTGGAGGGGGTTCAATTTTAGCATACATGCATTTCAATTTTACTATATTTTGCTTCATAATAAATCAAATAGATGGAAAAAAATAATGAATAGCCAAATGCATAAGCAAAAACACAAACAAAATAGGCATATTCACATATATGAATAAATTTAAGTTAAATTGTTTTTAATTGAATATACCTATATATGGTAAAACTTTATTTTGATAGTCCACTTTAGACATTCTACTTACTATAAGTAACTCTACAACTACATGTCAACTATTAGTCTTTAGAGCATAGGTCATTAACAGGCGGACCGCGGTCCGGACCCAAAAGCCGTCCCACACAGACCCGGACCTACAGCCAAAATATAAGGTTATATTTTATTATAAAACCTGACGGGGTGCTTCTATTTCAACCGGCGCAGCTTTTGTAATCTTTACTGTAGTGGTAGTTGAAACGCACAGACCAATTGCATGCAAGTTAAGCCATCCCACGTGATACCACTCAGCCAATCATGTCTGGTAAACATTGCGACTCGAGAGAGTGCAGACAGATGAGAGAGTTCACGGCTAGTAACACATGAAAAGACGATAGAAAGAAAAAGAAAGATAGCGATACATGTAGAAAACAAAAGGAGAGATACAGACGACTGCGCCGGAGAAAGTTGAGAAACAGGCGAGTGAGACGGAGAAAGGGAGATAAAAATAAGGAACAAATGTGTTCTCCAAAAGTGGAGGAGTGGGATATAAGAGCGGTAGAAACTGGTTATATTCTAAAACTGTTCAATTGTTAAGATGTGTTGAAATTAATTATTTGTAAAATGGTTGCGATTGTTGAGTCAAGATATAAAACAGAAAAGGAGAAATTCAAGCTTTCCCTCCCTTTATTTTATTTGTCTGAAGTTAAGCACTTTATTTCAACATACACAATTTTCACATTTTATTTATTTTCTCTTATTTTGAAATACAGCCCTACTTTTATTTTGTTAATGAAAAAAACATACATATCTACAGTCATACATATATGTCCAGTTCTATGTAACATGACAATAAATATTGTCAACAAGTTTTTTAATTGTTCTGAATTAATTTGATTAGGCAGGTATTTATTACATGCAGATGCTGAAACAACAACTAGGCTACTTATAAATATATAAAAGCTATAAAATGTATAAGCTATCACACTAAATAGTAAGACATTATGATTTTCCGGACCTTTGCTTCAAGAAATTTTCTCTAACTGGACCTCTATACATTTTAGTGGAATACCCCTGCTTTAGAGCATTATTAGACTCTCTGCTTAATATCTAACACTATTTTATGGTTGCCCAACAGACATTTTACTGACTATGAATAATTTTGTAAGTGCCTGATAAATTATTGGTAACACTTTAGTATAGGGACTGATTCTCACTATCAACTAGTTAGACATATTAGAATGACTATTATTAACATCGGCTATTTATTAGAGCTTATAAAGCACATATTGTGCATGATCATATTCTACATCACTAATCCTACACAATTCTTAAACTTAACAACTACCTTACTAACTAGTAATAAGCAGCAAATTAGGAGTGTACTGGGGTAAAAGGCATTGTTAAATATTTGTTAATAGCGAGAATTGGACCTTAAAATAAAGTGTGACCAATTGATATTACTAATCTTAACCTACTAAGACTCTAATAAGAGTTAGTTCACATGTAGTTGCATAGCTACTTAGAGTTATGTAAATGTGTATGTGTGCATGTGTGTATGTATATATTTTATATATTTGTGTGTGTGTGTGTGTACAGAGCTAGGTAGCAACTGATTACATGTAATCCAGATTATGTGATTGTTAAAAACAAAAAGCATCAAATTATTAAAACCATACATTTTCACTTACTGTTTCACTTGTGTATAAAGTTAGGTGACAAAGTGATTTGATAATTAAAAAATAATTATTTAAAATAAATCAAACCTTTACTTGGTATTCACTAAAAATGACAAATAATAACATGACTGAGTAAATACTGAATTTATATTAGGAACTAATTTGTGCATATTTATAATTTTTTTATCTATTGTATTTTATATTATTATTTGTTTAACATTATGCAAACCGTCTGCAAAACAGAAATGTCAAAAGTAGTACTATACCATTTAAGTGTATTGTGCATATTACATTTTAATCTATTATATTTTGTATTATTGGTTATTTTTTATGAACATTACATTATGTTACTACTTTAAAAAAAAATCTGTCACTGTACTTTGTGTATGCAAAACAAAAATGTTAAAAGTAGCACTTTACTATTTAAATAATTTGTATTTTATAAACTTTTATTTATTGTGCATATTTGTTCCATTTTAATCTATTGTATTGTATTTTACATTACTGATTATTATTACTCTGACTTGTCTCAGACTTGGTCATTGGACTCGTCAATAGTTCTAGTTGGTCTCGACTGAGTCCAATTATAAATGCTCTTTCAAACAAAACCATAAATATGGCTCGCTTGTTCAAAAAATGGGTAATGTAATTGGTTTAGCTCCATCTAGAACGGGTATTGCCATTGGTCGCCTGGTGAATGCACAGCTGCGTCATATGCCTGGCTCCGAGCGTGTGCACTGTGCGGAGACATAAATAATTTTATTGTGGCCACAGATACAATCTCGGCGAGTTGCAAAATACAGTTTGGTTTTACAAAGTTCGTTTGAGTTTTCCCTCTCACTTTCCTTTGCTTTTAAATAGCTTATAAATGCCTGTATGCATTTTTCTTTTACTTTCATTTCCGGTCAATTGCTGATCTATAACTTACAGCGACAGATTTTCTCCATTAATCATGGGACTTTTATTAAAAAATCGAATAAAAATATACTATTACCTATAGTATATACTATACTACATGTATAAATGTTAAAAACCTGAATATCAGCATGTATAACCCCTGTACATGTATGAATAAGAGCAAAATGAATAATGTGAATGAATCAGGTCGTGATTCTGGTTTTCTTGCTGCTCAGTGGTGCGTGGTCTCTGTTCCTGCTGCTCATCTCTATCAAGCACACCTGTTCCACATCATGCAATCAACTCACCTGCCAGTTCTACTTTTCAGTCTACCAGTCCTGCCAACTTTGCCAGCCCAGCCAAGTGTCTGTATTTTGTCCTAGGAATTGAGAAATTCCCTGTCTTGTCTGACTGCAAAATTGCCAACTAGACTCCTGAACCTTGGAACACAGTGCTGGAACTGAGGACCACTCTTCCCAGATTACTGCAGAAATTCACTCTGAACTGTACTTGTAAATAAACTCCTTAGAGCTGCACCTTTCTTGGACATCTGGCTGGGACACAGCCGATCCCTGTACAGCCTGGCCCCCCATGCAGCCTGTCCCTTCTCCATCAGCTGGGAGACTGGGTCAGGACCAGCACCGCTCTCCAGAAGATTTTGGATCCTCCTCCAGCCCTGGAGCAACCCCCAGCCCCTGACCTGCACCTCAGGGAGTGTCATAAGGCGTCCTTTGTGTGGTCTGTCTTTGCTCTCTCCCACCTATGCCACAGAAAGATCTAAGATTGCCTACCTCATCGGGTTGCTGCCCCAGTTGGAGTCTCAGCCCACAGGAGACAGGACCAGGTTACCCTATGTTGCTTTGCTGCTGGAGGTGGCGCTTGACACACCAGGAGACTCTCTCTCCACCAAGGACTCCGGGGTGGAGACATGAGTTCACCACTTCTTGATGGACGTTTGGACTGGTCTGTGTTTATCAATGGTTTAAGTGAAGATTAAAGGATGAACTGGTGACACACCCTGAACCTGAATCTGGATAATCTCATTCTTTTAAGTGAACAATCGCTGGTCGACTCAGCCGGCTCCACCGCCCGTGAAAGATTACTCCAGCTGCGTCGTCCTGTACTTCTGCAGGAGCCCGTCGGCGAGAGGAGTTCCCGGAGTGGGAGCCCATTGCCCGTCTCTGAAACCGATTCGTTGCCTCTTTTGGGCGGTCAAAGAGCCCATTAACCGATGCCGTTATACTGGATCCCGCCGGGGAGAAACCTTTTGGATCTCAAAAGATTTCTCACTCATTCTCAGACCTACACGGCAGTTTGTTGTGGAGGTGGGCGCCTCGGATGTGGGAGTGGGGGCAGTCCTGTCCCAGCGGTCACCAGAGGATAACAAACTTCATCCTTGTGCCTTTCTATCCATCGTTTATCTCCACAGAGAAACTATGATGTCGGGAACCGGGAACTGCTGGCCGTGAAGATGGCTCGGTGGCGGCGAGGCATCAGCCGTTCGTGGTTTGGACCGACCATAGAAACCTGGAGTACATCCGCTCGGGCGGCTGAATCCTCGTCAAGCCAGGTGGGCTCTCTTCTTTTGCCACCGGCCGGTCCAGGAATGTGGCGCTGTCTCGGCTGTTCGAAGGAGGAGACTGTTGCAGAACCCGACACCATAATACCCAGAACCTGTATCATTGGGGCAGCCATTTGGGAGATTGAGGGGAGGCTCTGCAGAACCAGCCTCCAGGTGCCCCAGCCGCCTGTGCCTCTCTCTGTCCGTCCATCTGTATTACAGTGGGGTCACTCCTCCAGACTCTCATGCCATCCTGGTGGGCTGGCCTTCCTCCAGCGATTCTGGTGGCCAGAGATGAGAACCGATGTCAGACCTTTGTCTCTGCCTGTCCCGTCTGTGCAGAACAAAGGTCCAACCGCCTCCTCCAGGGTACCTGCAGCCGCTGCCCCCTGTGGTCTCACCTGTCGTTGGATTTTGTATCCGGGCTACCACCCTCGAAAGGCGACTGGGTCTTACTGTGGTGGATCGTTTTAGTTGCACGTTATCTGCCTCTGCCCAAACTGCCCACAGCTAAGGAGACTCGGAACTCCTGGTCTCTGTGGTGTTCACGGTCCACGGCCTGCCCTTGGACATCGTCTGGACAGAGGTCCAATTCACCTCAGCCGTCAAGTCATTCTGCCGAGCCATCGGGGACCGTTAGCCTGACCTCTGGGTTCCATCCTCAAGCTAACGGCGAAGAGCCAACCAGAAACTGGAGGCTTCTCCAACCCTACTTCCTGGACATCTCAGCTTCCATGGGTGGCGCTTCCCACAGCTGCCACAGGTCTGTCTCCCTTTCAATGTGTCTATGGTTTTCAACCCCGTTGTTTCCCTCTCAGAGAGAGTTGGCCGTTCCCTCCGTCCAAGCATACATCCGCAGATGTCATCGCACCTGGCACCGAGCCGGCCACCCTTCTGAGGACCTCTGCCCAGTATAGCGCCACGCCAACCGTCATCGGACTCCTGCACCTTCCTATTCCGTGGGGACAAGGTATGGCTCTCCACCGGGATCTCCGTTAAAGACCAACTCTAAGAAATTATCACCTAGATACATTGGTCCCTTGGTGATCGAGAAGGTCATCACCCTGTGACAGTCCGTCTCCGACTGCCTCCCACACTCAAGGTCCACCCTGCCTTCCATGTATCTCTGCTTCTCCTCATCAGCCCTGCTCCCTCCTCTCCCGGCCCCTCCACCCCGGCATTGATGGCCATCCGGTTCACCAGATTTTGGACTCTCGTACCGCGGCCTCATCGACTGGGAGGGCTATGGACCAGAGGGAGGAGCTGGGTTCCGGCAGCGGGTTCTGGATGCCGCCCTCATGTTGTGCCTCTCACCCTGAAAGCCTGGAGGACCGCCTGGGCGTAAGGGGGTACTGTCACGAAACCCAGTCGTGATTCTGGTTTCTTGCTGCTCTGAGATTACTGGGTGGCTTTCCTGCTCATCACCTCTATCAAGCACACCTGTTCCATCATGCAATCAACTCACCTATAAGCCAGTTCTACTTTGGCCCCTGTACCTCAGTGGAATGTGTGGTCTGTATTTTGTCAGTTTCTGAGGAATTGAGAGCTATCCACCGTTTTCCCTGTCACTGCCAGCCTGAACCTCGGACTCAGATCTCTCACCAGAACCTTGGAACACAGGTGCTGGAACCCGGACCTGACAAACCTCTATCCTGCAGAACATTCACTCATTCCATCTCTGGTTGTAAATAAACTCCAGAACTGTAACTCTGGTCTGCATTTGAGTTCTGGCCCCGGACCTGAAAAATACAGCCACCAGCTTGATGTGGAAATAAATTAAATAGCGACTCACAGGTCTGTCTCCTATGTCTGGTTTTCAATTAGTTTTATTTCCCCTATAAATCGAGAATCACAATTTGCAAATATTACGCCGCTGGTCACGCTGACTGAGAACCTCTGCAAAATGAGAATGATCCACAAGCATCTGACTCCTGCACCACTATTCCGTGGGGACAAAGGTCACCGGGATCTAAAAAATACTCTAAGATTTAAACATCTTTTTACTAGAATGCCATGTTTTTTTGCCGTTTCATACACTGCAAGCGCAGCGCTACCACTCAATCGCTCCATGTATTTACCGTTTGTGACTCTCCTTCGGGTTGCATCAGAACATTGCTGGGCCTATGGCCTCTGGTGTCTGTCATTTTGGTTTGAATTATGAGATTTTAAGCATTTTCTGACATTCTGCATAAGAGGTTGCTTGGTCTGGGATTTCTGCATCTTTTCTGCAAAGATATTTAGTGATCTGTTTAACATTTACATAATGATGACAACATATGTGGTCGCTTAGGATAATTTTATTTAACTAGAGTGTTCATAAAGAAAAGTAGCGTGAATCATGTTGTAGTTACATTTTCAAGTTGACTAGTTAAAATCATGCAAAATCGAGAATTGGTCAAATGTTCTAAGAAAATCAAGATTTTATTATTTTACCATATTGCCCAACAATAAAACAAATAAAAAACTTTTTTACATTTGTTCTCTAACTGAACACCTGTAACACTGTCTGTATCCACCTGGGGGATGTATATATAAATATCCTGCCAGCAAAATTGACATTTTATCAATACTTACATTCAGGTTATAATTTTTTGTCAGTATGTGTTCCTGAATCGAACCCACAACCAGCTGTTTGAACTGCATACACACAGACCTGAATTGCTATGCGGCTTGTGAGGGTTATAACCGCCTGACAGAGTTCTCAAGCGTCCTGGAGGCTGTCTGAGTTCAGCTACCTTATCAAACACACCTAATCTGTGACTTTCAGGCAGGTATTTTGAGGCAAGGAGCTTAATTCCAGGACATACAAGGACTGAGTTAACACCCTCTTTAATAACAAGTTCAAGAATGGAACATGTTGATTTTTTATATGCCTTTTCCTTTGGCAGAATGTGATTGTTAAACTATAAAGAAAATGTGAAGTTGCACTTCAGCTTATATGACTTTAGTGAAATTGCTCAAAGTAAATACAATTTAAAAAAAAGTTTGTTTTAAAATGATTAATTTTCATTTACATGAAAATGAATAATTCATTTTTTTATGATTTAATTAATTGTCAGCTTTTCATTAAACTGACTCAGTTTCCTTGAACCCTAGTTTGGGAAACTTTGACGTAATATAATGTTTAATGCACTTCATGTTGTAAAATTACAATGAATGGAAAAAGTTTTCTTAATCTTTACATTTTTTACTTCATTTTGGTACAAGATAATGTTATTTAAATCAATGTGATAAACGAGTTAAATCAGCAGTTATCTAAAATTAATCTGATTATATTACCTAGACTGTGTAATGTAACGGATTACGTTACTGACTACGATTTGTGTCATGTAATCTGGAATCAGTAACGGATTACATTTTGTAAGCAATCTATCCAGCTCTGTATATGTAAATAAATATTGTCTCAGGTTACCATGGTTCCCCTAAGAATAGAAAATGCTCCTCTAGAGGCGCTAGAACACTGAAGCATGAATAAAAACACACAATGCACACATTGTGGAAGCCTATGACTAAAATAGCTAGGAATAAAAGCGCCTGTGGAACACGTCATCCTCTTTTTTCAAAGGGGACGTGTTAGATTTTCAAAAGGAAGAACGACACATGTATATAATTTATCTAATGGGAAAACATTCTCTCTCTTCTCTTCTTCTACTTTGGCCTCAAGCAGCATGACACAACAGGATGACAGGAATGCCTGAAGCCCAAGACGCGGCTCTCTATTCTCAGGAACCATGGTTAAATGCTGAGGGCCCCTGAACTCTCGTCCTCTAGAGGGCGCTATGGGAATGCTATCAGGGATAGAGTCCAAAAGCTGGAATCTAAGTCGGACAGGGAACACCATCCTTGCCAAGCAGAACTAGGGTCAAAACCCTTCTTTGGGCAAGCTCAAGAATGGGAACTCACCAGAGTATGGCTCTTGGAGGTCTCAAAGCTCTCTAGATTGAGGAGACTTCACTGGCGCATGAACAGCTAGTGAGGCTCAGGAAAGAGCATGCAGTACTGCCTAGCTCTGGAGAGTGGAGGCTTAGGCAGAATGACTCTCTAAACAGAGAAAAACTAGCACTCGATCCAGGTAGGGCAGCTTCTCAATTCCAGTTGCCCCCGTACATTCATTTTTTCAGACTTTCGAAAGTGCCCTAAAGTGGACATCACATTCCATGATTCCAGTTTGTTAATGAGCGAATTCATAATTGTGTAGATTTTTGTATATATTTAAAACACACACTCGTCTGTGGTGCGATGTTAATCAATGAATTCTGAAGTGAAGTAAACTTCAGCAGTTTCTGCTCAGGATACATGGACACTCTGTAGAGCATGTCAATGAACACGCTTGTGAGCTGATTATCTGAATCAGGTGTGTTAACTAAGAGAAACATGCATATGCAGAGGCGCGGACTGAAATTGAGAACCGCTGAGGTAGGGAACTCTCAGAGTGGAGGTCTCAGCATAATGACTCTCTAAGTAGACCTGGCTACTCAGCCAGGCAGTTAGTGAGGCTCAAGAGCCTGTACATAGTACTCACAGGTGGGCTTGAGGTGGAAGCTTCCTCAGGAGGCGTTGGGAGAGTGGCGAGTCTCACCCTCAGCTAGGGCAGCTCACAAGGAAGACACCGTGGCCTCAGAGCAGAGGCTTGTGTGGACTCTTCTTATGAGAGGAAGCCTAACACTTCCAGGTAGGAGAACTCTTAGAGTGGAGGTCTCAGCATAACAACTCTCTAATTGAGAGGAGACCTGGCTACTCCAGAGGCAGTTAGTGATGCTCAAAAGAGACCACATTCTCCTATTACCAGAGGGGCAGAAGATTGGAGGCCTCAGCAGGGGCGACTCTCTAAGCAGAAGAAGCCTCAACACTCTAGTTGGGGGCTCTTAAGAGTGGAGGTCTCAGCATACCGTCTCAGCGAGGAGACCGGACTACACTCAGCGCTAATAACAGCTTGAGGCTCACAATAGAGACTACACACCAATAGTGCGGTCTAAGGAGCTCTGGAGAGCTGGGGCTTCAGTAGAATGCCTGGTAACACTTGATCCTGATTCAGGAGCTCTGAGTGGAGGTCTCAGCATAACGACTCTAGAGAGGAGACTTCTACACAATCAGCGCTATGAACAGCAAGGCTCACAGAGCACACCAATAGTGCTAAGCGGAGCTCTGGAGAGCGGAGGCTTCAGAATGACTCTTTAAGCGAGAGCCTAGCAACACTCAATCCAGGTAGGGAACTCTAGTGGAAGTCTCAGCCTCTGCGAGGAGACCTGACTTCACTCAGGCGCCAACAGCTAGAGCTCACGAGCCTACCCAGTGCAGTCTGGGGCTGGGAGTGGAGGCTTCAGCAGAATGACTCTCTGAGAGGAAGCCTAGCAAATCCTCAATCCAGGTAGGGGAACTCTGAGTGAAGTCTCAGCATCTCTCAGGAGGGGACCTGACACTCAGCACCATGACAGCTAGAGGCCACAGAGCCTACATACTGTCAGGAGCCTGGAGAGCTGGGGATTCAGTAGAATGCCTAGTAATACTTGATCCTGATTCAGGAGCTCAGTGGAGGTCTCAGCATAATGACTCTCTAAGTGAGAGGAGACCTGACTACACTCAGTGCTAGAGAAAGCTAGCAAGGCTCAAAAGAGCCTACACACCAATAGTGGTCTCTGAGGCAGAGGCTTCAGCAGAATGACTCTCTTAAGAGAGGAAGCCTAGCAACACTCAATCCAGGTAGGGGAACTCTTAAGAGTGGAGGTCTCAGCATACCGACTCTCTAAGCGAGAGGAGACCTGACTACACTCAGCGCTAGAGAAAGCTAGCAAGGCTCAAAATAGAGCCATACACCAATGCTAAGCGGAGCTCTGGAGAGCAGAGGCTTCAGCAGAATGACTCTCTTAAATGAGAGGAAGCCTAACACTCGATCCAGGTAGGGGAACTCTTAAGAGTGGAGGTCTCAGCATAACGACTCTCTAATTGAGAGGAGACCTGGCTACACACAACACCAGAGGCAGTTAGTGATGCTCAAAAAGAGACCACATTCTCCTATTACTGCCAGAGACGGAGCTCTGAAAAGTGGAGGCCTCAGCAGGACGACTCTCTAAACGAGAGGAAGCCTAACAACACTCAACCCTAGTTGGGGGGCTCTTAAGAGTGGAGGTCTCAGCATGCTGACTCTCTAAAGCGAGAGGAGACCGGACTACACTCAGCGCTAAAGACAGCTAAGCGAGGCTCACAATAGAGACTACACACCAATAGTGCGGTCTAAGCGGAGCTCTGGAGAGCTGGGGCTTCAGTAGAATGCCTAGTAACACTTGATCCTGATTCAGGAGCTCTTAAGAGTGGAGGTCTCAGCATAACGACTCTCTAAAGCGAGAGGAGACCTAACTACACTCAATCGCTAGAAAGCTAGCAAGGCTCAAAATAGAGCCTACACACCAATAGTGCGGTCTAAGCGGAGCTCTGGAGAGCAGAGGCTTCAGCAGAATGACTCTCTTAAACGAGAGGAAGCCTAGCAACACTCACTCCAGGTAGGGGAACTCTTAAGAGTGGAAGTATCAGCATAACGACTCTCTAAAGCCAGAGGAGACCTGACTTCACTCAGCGCTAGCGACAGCTAGTGAGGCTCACAATAGAGCCTTCATACTAACGGTGCAGTCTAAGCGGAGCTCTGGAGAGCAGAGGCTTCAGCAGAATGACTCTCTTAAACGAGAGGAAGCCTAGCAACACTCAATCCAGGTAGAGGAACTCTTAAGTGTGGAAGTATCAGCATAACGACTCTCTAAAGCCAGAGGAGACCTGACTTCACTCAGCGCTAGCGACAGCTAGTGAGGCTCACAATAGAGCCTACATACTAATAGTAGCAGTCTAAGCGGAGCTCTGGAAAGCGGATGCTTCAGCAAAATGCCTCTTAAACGAGAGGAAGCCTAGCAACACTGATTCAGGAGCTCTTAAGAGTGGAAGTCTCAGCATAACGACTCTCTAAAGTGAGAGGAGACCTGACTACACCCAGTGCTAGAGACAGCTAGCGAGGTTTCCAATAGAGCCTACACACACCAATAGTGCTGTCTAAGCGGAGCTCTGGAGAGCTGAGGCTTCAGCAGAATGACTTTCTTAAACGAGAGGAAGCCTAGCAACACTCAATCCAGGTAGGGGAACTCTTAAGAGTGGAGGTCTCAGCATAACGACTCTCTAAAGCGAGAGGAGACCTGACTACACTCAGCGCTAGAGAAAGCTAGCAAGGCTCAAAATAGAGCCTACACACCAATAGTGCGGTCTAAGCGGAGCTCTGGAGAGCAGAGGCTTCAGCAGAATGACTCTCTTAAACGAGAGGAAGCCTAGCAACACTCAATCCAGGTAGGGGAACTCTTAAGAGTGGAAGTATCAGCATAACGACTCTCTAAAGCCAGGAGACCTGGACTTCACTCAGCACCAGAGGCAGCTAGTGATGCTCACAATAGAGCCTTCTCCTATTACTGCAGTCTGAGTGGAGCTCTGGAAAGTGGAGGCTCAGCAAAATGACTCTCTTAAGCGAGAGGAAGCCTAACAACACTCAACTCCAGGTAGAGGGCTCTTACAGTGGAAGTCTCAGCATAACGACTCTCTAAAGTGAGAGGAGACCTGACTACACACCCAGCGCTAGAGACAGCTAGCGAGGGTTTCCAATAGAGCCTACATACTAATAGTGCTGTCCTAAGCGGAGCTCTGGAGAGCTGAGGCTTCAACAGAATGACTCTTCTTAAAGCGAGAGGAAGCCTAGCAACACTCAATCCAGGTAGGGAACTCTTAAGAGTGGAAGTCTCAGCATAACGACTCTCTAAAGCGGGAGGAGACCTGACTTCACTCAGCGCTAGCGACAGCTAGCAAGGCTCAAAATAGAGCCTACACACCAATAGTGCTGTCTAAGCGGAGCTCTGGAGAGCGGAGGCTTCAGCAGAATGACTCTCTTAAAGCGAGAGGAAGCCTAGCGATACTCAATCCAGGTAGGGAAGCTCTTAAGAGTGGTCTCAGCATACCGACTCTCTAAAGCCAGAGGAGACCTGACTGTACTCAGCGCTACAGACAGCTAGCGAGGCTCACAATAGAGTCTACATACTAATAGTGCTTTCTAAGCAGAGCTCTGGAGAGCGGAGGTTTCAAGCAGAATGACTCTCTTAAATGAGGAAGCCTAGCAACACTCAATCAGGTAGAGGAACTCTTAAGTGTGGAAGTATCAGCATAACGACTCTCTAAAGCCAGAGGAGACCTGACTTCACTCAGCGCTAGAGACAGCTAGCGAGGTTTCCAATAGAGCCTACATACTAATAGTGCTGTCCAAGCGGAGCTCTGGAGAGCTGAGGCTTCAGCAGAATGACTTTCTTAAACGAGAGGAAGCCTAGCAACACTCAATCCAAGTAGGGGAACTCTTAAGAGTGGAAGTCTCAGCATAACGACTCTCTAAAGCGGGAGGAGACCTGACTTCACTCAGCGCTAGCGACAGCTAGCGAGGCTCACAACAGAGCCTACATACTAGTAGTGCTGTCTAAGCGGAGCTCTGGAGAGCGGAGGCTTCAGCAGAATGACTCTCTTAAACGAGAGGAAACCTAGCGATACTCAATCCGAGAAGCTCTTAAGAGAGGGGGTCTCAGCATACCGTCTCTCTAAACGAGAGGAGACCTGACTGTACTTCAGCGCTACAGACAGCTAGCGAGGCTCACAATAGAGTCTACATACTAATAGTGCTTTCTAAGCAGAGCTCTGGAGAGCGGAGGTTTCAGCAGAATGACTCTCTTAAATGAGAGGAAGCCTAGCAACACTCAGTCCAGGTAGAGGAACTCTTAAGTGTGGAAGTATCAGCATAACGACTCTCTAAAGCCAGAGGAGACCTGACTTCACTCAGCGCTAGCGACAGCTAGTGAGGCTCACAATAGAGCCTTCATACTAACGGTGCAGTCTAAGCGGAGCTCTGGAAAGCGGAGGCTTCAGCAAAATGACTCTCTTAAACGAGAGGAAGCCTAGCAACACTCACTCCAGGTAGAGGAGCTCTTACGAGTGGAAGTCAGCATAACGACTCTCCAAAGTGAGAGGAGACCTGACTACACCCAGCGCTAGAGACAGCTAGCGAGGTTTCCAATAGAGCCTACATACTAATAGTGCTGTCCAAGCGGAGCTCTGGAGAGCTGAGGCTTCAGCAGAATGACTTTCTTAAACGAGAGGAAGCCTAGCAACACTCAATCCAGGTAGGGGAACTCTTAAGAGTGGAAGTCTCAGCATAACGACTCTCTAAAGCGGGAGGAGACCTGACTTCACTCAGCGCTAGCGACAGCTAGCGAGGCTCACAATAGAGCCTACATACTAGTAGTGCTGTCTAAGCGGAGCTCTGGAGAGCGGAGGCTTCAGCAGAATGACTCTCTTAAACGAGAGGAAACCTAGCGATACTCAATCCGAGAAGCTCTTAAGAGAGGGGGTCTCAGCATACCGTCTCTCTAAACGAGAGGAGACCTGACTGTACTTCAGCGCTACAGACAGCTAGCGAGGCTCACAATAGAGTCTACATACTAATAGTGCTTTCTAAGCAGAGCTCTGGAGAGCGGAGGTTTCAGCAGAATGACTCTCTTAAACGAGAGGAAGCCTAGCAACACTCAGTCCAGGTAGAGGAACTCTTAAGAGTGGAAGTCTCAGCATAACGACTCTCTAAAGCGAGAGGAGACCTGGCTACACTCAGCGCTAGAGATAGCTAGTGTGGCTCACAATAGAGCCTACATACTAATAATGCTGCCTCAGTGGAGCTCTGGAGAACGGAGGCTTCAGCAGAATGACTCTCTTAAATGAGAGGAAGCCTAGCAAAACTCAATCCAGGTAGGGTAACTATTAAGAGTGGAAGTCTCAGCATAACGACTCTCTAAGCGAGAGGAGACCTGACTACAATCAGCGCTAGAGACAGCTAGTGAGGCTCACAATAGAGCCTTCATACTAACGGTGCAGTCTAAGCGGAGCTCTGGAGAGCAGAGGCTTCAGCAGAATGACTCTCTTAAACGAGAGGAAGCCTAGCAACACTCACTCCAGGTAGAGGAGCTCTTACGAGTGGAAGTCATCATAACGACTCTCCAAAGTGAGAGGAGACCTGACTACACCCAGCGCTAGAGACAGCTAGCGAGGTTTCCAATAGAGCCTACATACTAATAGTGCTGTCCAAGCGGAGCTCTGGAGAGCTGAGGCTTCAGCAGAATGACTCTCTTAAATGAGAGGAAGCCTAGCAAAACTCAATCCAGGTAGGGGAACTATTAAGAGTGGAAGTCTCAGCATATGACTCTCCAAAGTGAGAGGAGACCTGACTACACCTCTAGCGAGGTTTCCAATAGAGCCTACATACTAATAGTGCTGTCCAAGCGGAGCTCTGGAGAGTGGAGGCTTCAGCAGAATGACTCTCTTAAACGTGAGGAAGCCTAGCAACACTCAATCCAGGTTAAAAAAAATCTTTTTTTTTTAAGCTCGCAAGCGCCCCTAGGGGGCATCGACGCATATCCGTGCTCGCGCTTCCCTTCGATGTCAGCATTATTAGCATGCTTGTACCGATGGATGCGGGCTGAATATGGTTTATCCCATGCCTACATGATCTCACTATGAAGATCTGGAAGGAATGGGAGGCTCACGGGAGATGTGAGGTTATGTCCAGAGAGAGATCGCTCATCAAGTCAACTGCGAGCCACTCCCCTTTTTTTGTGCCTCCACTGTAGGTCTAACCTCCAGCAGCTATACGCACGCGGGACAGACAAGCTGAGAAGGCTCAGAAATATCCTCTCCACCTTCATCAGCCCACCATGAGCCAGCAAAGCACTTCCTGCTGGATCAGAATATGTAACAGACAATATATCTTCCTCCAGCAGTTTACTCTCGTCAGCCGCTGATGAGCGCGAGATGAAAAATCTCTCTCTTAGACTCGTCAGCAATCTCCAGCCGCGATCGCCGTGATCTCAGGTCTCCTCGCTGCCTCCGCAATGGCTGGACCCGAGCCGCGGGGGGCAGATGATTGCCCCAATTCTCTCGAGAAAAGGGACATACTAGAGCGGAGCTTTCCCAGAGAGAAAGGCTCACAATGAACGCACCCCATTCCCTTGAGAACAGAGCGCGCGTGCTCTTCGCCCAAACACATAACGCATAAATCGTGTGTGTCATCTGGTGTCAGAAAATGCTGACACGGATCGGCACACCTCCTAAAGCGTTTCTCAACAGACATAGTTACTCACACTTCAGAAAAAAAGTCCCTTGAAGAAAAAAAAAGAGGATGACGTGTTCCACAGGCGACCTTTTATTGCCGCAGACGCTCATTTGCTTACGTCATAGGCTTCCACCTGCCAATGTCAAGTGCATTGTGTGTTTTTATTCATGCTTCAGAGACCGGTCACGCTGAAGGCATTCCCATAGCGCCCTCTAGAGGACGCAGTGTAGAGTTCCCTTCGGAAGGGAAGTATATATTTCCTAAGTGTCATGTGCCATAATGATGAGAAAATGTATCATAATTATGACAATGACCAAGTATAAGATATTATGTGATAATACAGACTTAGAATTTAATAATAATGAGAACATTTCCCAAAATCAAGACATAAGTTCTCATAAAAATTACTAATTATGTTTTGTCATTATCATATAATCGAAAAAAGTAATAATTATAAAAAATATGGTAACACTTTATAATAACTGCACGCTATGAATCATTAGGTAAGAATTAGTAAATAGTCAGTTCATCCTTAATAAAGCATTGTCCCAACATTAATAGGCACTAGTAAGCTGTTTATAAATACAGCTATAAATTATTGAATCTACTATTGATTTATAAATTTAAATTTAAATGAGGGTTAGGGTTAGGGTTAGCATATCTTTTAAAAAAGAGATTTAAAGACCCAGTTATCTTCCTAGCAGAAAAAATAAACAAACACTACACAGAGGGATAAAGAACTCAGAACTATTTATTTAAAAATGCAAAAAATATATATATTTTTCACTTTTAATCAACTGTAAAGTTGTACAGTTTAATTTTTTGCCTCTTGAAAATATCTTTGTGTTCTGTATCTCTCTGTGCTGTGTTTGTTTATTTTTTCTGTTAGGAAGATAACTGAGTAGATAGTAGGTAACTGGCCCTGATCTCACTTCCTGTTTGGCCGTGGCCGTGCTGCTGAGAGGTTTGCGTTTGTAGCTCCGTGTAGCTTCGTTTTTCTGTTGAATCTCTATCTTACTTTCTCTCTCTGTTTAAGTAGTAAAATATAACTTAATTCCACCATATTTTTGATATTATATATAAAGCTAATCTGACTAATTTGATTGTTCACTTTTAGCATTTGTTAGCCGGTTAGCTTGTCATTCGTGTTTCTACTCCCGTCTATTACTGTTTTCTTCTTTTTTATCGCTCCGTTTCTTTTCACTCTCGCTCCGTTTTTCACAAGTTCATCAAACAACAGTGGTAAACAGTGGTAAGTGGTAAGTTAAGCTGGAATCATTCATCAATCACGGTGAGTAATGGCTTCTTCTCCTGCTATTTTGTTTTGCACTGTTTGCCACACGTATATTTTATCTCTCTCTGTCGGCGATGAGGGATTCATTTGTGATAAATGCAGGGAAATAGTTAGGCTGACAGAGAAGATTTCAGAACTAGAGACACGCATCCAAACTTTAGTTGAGGATAGTAAGAATGTGAGGGCTGGAGATACAGCTTTGGATGCGACTAGCTCAGCGAGTCATGTACATTGTTCGGTTCAGGATGAGTCCGTGCAGCAGGGCAAGTGGGTGACTGTGAGGCGGCATAGTCGCAGATCAAAACACCGCTCTTCCGTTCCGATCAGAACATCAAACAGGTTCTCCCCACGCAGTGAAGCACCCACTGAGAAACCTGATGAAAGTGCTCTAGTTATTGGCGATTCTATTGTACGGAACATGAAAATAGATACACCAGCCACCACAGTCCATTGTTTACCGGGAGCCAGAGCACCTAACATCTTGGCAAATTTAAAAGTGCTGGCTAATGCTATACGTAAATTCAGTAAGATTGTTATTCACGTCGGCACAAATGATGTTCGACTTCACCAGTACGAGATCACTAAAAATAATGTTAAAGAGGTGTGTGAACTTGCAAATATGATGTCAGACACTGTAATAAGCTCTGGCCCGCTCCCTGCTGACCGGGGCAATGAGATTCATAGCAGACTGTTGTCTCTCAATGGCTGGATATCTAAGTGGTGCCTGCAGAATAACATAGGTTTTTAAAGACAACTGGACTAGTTTTTGGGGAAGACCTGACCTGTTGAAAAGAGATGGTCTTCATCCCTCCTGGGGTGGTGCCGCTCTTCTCTCTAGAAATATGGCACGTAGTCTTAGAGTTCGTACTTGACTAACTGGGGCCCAGGTCAGGAAGCAGACAGACTGGCTAAACCGACCATCTGCTAGCCACCTCACGTCACAGAAGTCAGTTAATTCCCAGCACATAAAGACCCTTTCACCTAGATATCACACTATAGAGACTGTTTATGTTCCCCGAACTAGAAAAATACAAAAAAAAACGTCCAAATCAGTCTATAAGTAACAAATTAATTGATGTTTAACAAATGAAAAATATATATAACACAGAGAAACAAATGATACAGCTTGGCTTATTGAATATCAGGTAACTTTCTACGAAAGCGCTTTTTGTAAATGATATGATCACTGATCATAAACTAGACGTGCTATGTTTGACAGAAATCAGGCTAAAACCAAATGAATACATTATTTTAAACGAGTCTGCCCCCCAAGATTACTGTTACAAAAATGAGCCGCATCCAAAAGGCAAAGGGGGAGGTGTTGCTACAATTTATAGCAATACTCTCAGTATTTCTCAGAAGACAGGCTTTAAGTATAACTCCTTTGAAGTAATGGTGCTTCATATAACATTATCTAGAGAAAAAAGTATTAATGATAAATCCCCTGTGATGTTTATACTGGCTACTGTATACAGGCCACCAGGGCACCATACAGATTGTATTAAAGAATTTTCAGATTTTCTATCTGAGTTAGTGCTGGCTGCAGATAAAGACTTAATTGTTGGTGATTTTAATATGCACATTGATAATGTAAAATATGCATTAGGATCAGCATTCATAGACATTCTGAACTCTATCGATATTAGACAAAACGTGTCAGGACCTACTCATTGTCGAAATCATACTTTAGATTTAATACTGTCACATGGAATTGATGGTAATAGTGTTGAAGTTCTGCAGCAAAGTGATGATATATCAGATCACTATCTAGTCTTGTGTAAACTCCATATAGCTAAAGCTGTACATTCAACTCCTTCTTACAAATATGGTAGAACCATCACTTCTACCACAAAAGGCTGCTTTTTAAGTAATCTTCCTGATTTATCTCAGTTCCTCAGCATATCCAACAGCGCAGAAAAACTTGATGATGTAACAGAAATGGATTTTCTCTTTTATAGCATTTTAGATACGGTTGCTCCTTTAAGCTTAAGGAAGATTAAGGAAAAGAGTCCAACACCGTGATATAATGAGTACACTCGCACCCTAAAAGAGCAGCCCGGAAAATGGAGCGCAGCTGGAGGAAAACAAAACAAGTACTGATAGTGATATCTCATAGTCTTGAGACTGCTCTCATTAGAGTAACAAATGACCTGCTCTTATCATCTGATCGTGGTTGTATCTCTCTATTAGTGCTCCTGGATCTTAGTGCTGCGTTCAACACTATCGACCACAACATTCTTTTGAATAGACTTGAAAACTCTGTTGGCATTAGTGGACGTGCATTTGCACAGTTCAAATCATACTTATCTGACCACCATCAATTCGTAGCAGTGAATGAAGAGGTATCATATCAATCACAAGCGCAGTAAGGAGTACCTCATGGCTCAGTACTAGGGCCGTTACTTTTCATTCTTTACATGTTACCCTTAGGAAATATACTCAGGGAACAAGGGGTTAGCTTTCACTGGTATGCTGATGATACTCAGCTCTATTTTTCTTAACGGCCCAGTGAAACACACCAAATTGAGAAACTTATGGAATGCATAGTCGATATAAATAACTTGATGACGAATAATTTCTTTCTACTAAATTCTGAAAAACAGAGGTGTTAATTATCTGACCTAAAAACCACACAAGTAATAACCCAGAACACTGTCTAACACTTGATGGCTGCTCTATCGATTCTTCATCATCAGTCAGGAACCTAGGTGTGCTATTTGATAGCAATCTCTCCTTTGACAGCCACGTTTCTAGCATTTGTAAAACTGAATTTTTTCATCTGAAAAATATATCTAAACTAAAACATATGCTCTCAATGTCAAATGCAGAAATGGTTATTTATGCGTTTATGACCTCAAGGTTAGATTATTGTAGTGCTTTATTAGGTGGTTATTCTGCACGCTTAATAAACAAACAGATGGTACAAAATGCAGCAGCTAGAGTTCTTACTAGAACCAGGAAGTATGACCACATTAGTCCGGTTATGTCAACTGGCTCCCTATTAAACATCGTATAGATTTTAAAATCTTGTTAATTACTTATAAAGCCCCAAATGGTTTACCTCCTCAGTACTTGAGCAAGCTCTTAGCGCATTATAGTCCTTCACGTCTGCTAGGATCTCAAACCTCTGGCCATTTGATAATACCTAGAATATCAAAATCAACTGCCGGTGGCAGATCCTTTTTCTATTTAGCGCCCAAACTCTGGAACAATCTACCTAACACTATTCAGGAGGCAGACACACACTCTGTCAGTTTAAATATAGATTAAAGACCAATCTATTTAACCTGGCGTACACTTAACACACTAATACGCTTCTAATATTCAAATCCGTTAAAGGATTGTTAGGCTAAATTAATTAGGTCAACCAGAACAGGGAACACTTCCCATAACACACAATGTACTTGTTACATTGTAAGAAGATTGACATCTACGCTAATATTAATCATTTTCTTTCTTATTCTGAGGTCACCGTAGACCACCCAATCCAGTTCTTATCTAGCCCAGATGATCACTGCAGTCAGCAGATCCAGTCCGTATCCAGATCAGATGGTGGATCAGCACCTAGAGATGACCTCTACAGCCCTGAACGTCAGCGGAGACCAGGACACCTAGATGAGCCCCAGAGATAGATCTCCAGTGAGGACCTCGTCACCTAGACAGCCAACGGGAATAGACCACTGGAAGCAGTGGAGCCCTTACAATCGGATTTTGCTGCAGTTGGAACAAACTACTGGTTCGTCTGGCCAGAACTGAACTGGCTCCCCGACTGAGCCTGGTTTCTCACAATGTTTTTTCTCCGTTCTGTGACCGATGGAGTTTTGGTTCCTTGCCGTTGTCGCCTCTGACTTGCTTAGTTGGGGACACATCATTTCCAGCAATATCACCGACTTGATTGCACAGATACTATTTAAACTGAACTAAGCTGGACGATGACATCACTGAATTCAATAATGAAATGCCTTTAACTGAAAAAACGGGCGTTTAATCTTGTCATTTTACATTAGTGATACACTAATTTCCGATTTTGATATTGTGCAGTTGTTTGACACAATTTGTATTATTAAAAGCGCTATATAAATAAAGGTGACTTGACTTGACTTGAGTAGGAAGATAACCCAAGTGCAGTTTATTTACAAAGAGTAATCTAAACAAAGACAGACTTGACATGAACAGACTCAACTCACCAACAGCAGATTACAACTTCAATAAACCACAAGGAACAAAGACAACGATATGGCTACTTATAACAAACAAGACTGGACATATGACAAGAACCAGCCAATGGGAAACAAGACACATGACTAAGACAACCAATGAAAACATGACACAATGAACAAGAGAACCAATGGGATAAATACATGAGAGCAAGGGAAGCATGAAACAAACAAGAACCGTAACTAACCTTCAAAACAAAACACATGAAAACAAGAACATTAAACTGAACCCAAAACAGACCTTACATATTCCCCCCTCAAAAAAGGCTCCTCCAGATGCCTAAACTACCCAAAACAGAACCAAAAACTCCAGGAGGGTGGTGCAGGGGAACAGGACCAGGAGCGAGGAGCAATGGCGTAGCAGACAGAGCAGGGAGCCATGGCGGTGCAGGCAGAGCAGGGAATTCATGTACAGCCTCTGTGGCCATGACAGGACAGACAGTGAGCTCATGAACGGCCTCCGTGGTCGTGACAGGACAGATAGTGAGCTCTTGAATGGCCTCCGTGGCCGTGATATGACAGACAGTGAGTTCAAAAGTGGGCGCCACCACCTCGGGAGGTTCTGCAGCGTAAGCCGCCACCTCTGGTGGTTCTGCAGTGGACACCGCCTACTCTGGAGGCACTGGAGTGAATTAATGAACAGGAGATGCCTCAGGAGCAGATTCATGGACAGGAGCAGACTCGTGGACAGGAGAGGCCTCAGGTGCAAACTAGTGGACAGGAGAGGCCTAAGGAGCAGACTCATGGACAGAAGAGGCCTCAGGCGCAGACTCATGGACAGGAGAGGGCTCAGGAGCAGCCAGCATAACAGGAATCACTGAGGTTAGGGAACAGTCTCTGTGACAGCCAGTGCTGAGGCCCTGGGGATGCCAGGTGCTCGCACCGAAATCAGTGGTGGGTCCATCACACTGGCAATAAGTCCTGGCCCAAGCTCCTCATCTGCAGGAGCTCAGGTGCTATAGCCCACCCCCACCCCCAAAAAAAATCCTTAGGGGAAATATTAGCGACAGCCGTGACATGGCGAGGCTCAGGCGTGGTGGCCATCTTGGCCGGGGAATCAAGCGTGGCGGCCATCTTGGCCAGGGACTCAGGCATGGCATGAGCAGACACAGAAATGGCAGCCATGTTATGACTAAACCCTGGAAGGCAGCTGAGACCTGGTGAGACTCTGGATGATCAGCTGTCATGTGTCGAGGCTCTGGAAGATCAGCTGAGACATGATGAGATGGACATTTTCCGAGGTGACTCTTGAGTGGCGGCCATCTTGAAACAAAGCTCTTGAATGGCGGCCATGTTGTGAAGAATCTCTTAAGTGGCCAGCATGATGTGAGCAGGCTCTGGCTTGGGAGGCATAGCGTGAGCAGGCCCTGGAGTAGCAAACATGACGTTAGCAGACTCTGGCTTGGCAGACATGATCTGATCAGGCTTTAAATTAGTAGACATGACATGAGTAAACTTTGACTTAACTGGCATGACGTGAGCAGGTCCTGGAGCTGCAGGCATGCCATTTGCAGGCTTTGACATAGCAGGCATGACGTGAGCAGGCTCTGGCTAGGAGGTATAACGTGAGCAGGCCCTGAAGTAGAAGACATGACTTTAGCAGGCTTTGGCATAGCAGACATGATGTGAGCAGGCTGTGGCTTTGGCAGGCATGACATGAGCAGACCTTAGCTTGGCAGGCATGACGTGAGCAGGCTTAGAGGAAGTATCGTGTTCCGCCTCCATGACACCCACAGTAAAAGATGATCCACAGAGTAATAGGGCATAATCAATGTACTCAGCCAGGGGAAAAGGGATCTTACCACCTGGCAATCCAGAACGAATGGCTTCATTCAGACCCACTTGAAACATGTCTTTAAAGTCCCACCTCGTTAAAGTCCACTTCATTGCAAAGTTCAATAAACTCAACAACATAGTCCTCAATGGCCCGGTGACTTTGACGAAGGCGAAGGAGAGATACTGCTGGGTTCATGGTGCTGGTTGTGTATTCTGTAATGAGTCTACTCGAGTTGAGCGTAGTGAGAACCCATGTGCAGTTTATTTACAGTGTGTAATCCAAACATCCAAACAAAGACACACTTGGCTTGACTTGAACAGATTTAACTCACCAACAGCAGATTATAACTTCAATACACGACAAGGAACAAAGGCAACGATATGGTGTTCCTGTGGCTCAGTGGTAGAGCATTGTGTTAGCAATGCAAAAGGTTGTGGGTTCTCCAAAAAAAATTATTGCCTGAAGTATACTGTATAGTAAGTTGCTTTGGATAAAAGCATCTGCTAAGTGCATAAATGTATAACAAACAAGACTGGACACATGACAAGAACCATCAAATGGGACACATGACTAAGAAAACCAATGAGAACATGACACAATGAACAAGAGAACCAATAGGATAAATACATGAGGGCAAGGGAAGCATGAAACAAACAGGAACTGTAACTAACCTTTAAAATAAAAAACATGAAACAGAACCCAAAAACAGACTTTACATATTCCCCCCTCAAAAAAAGGCTCCTCCAGATGCCTAAACTACCCAAAACAGACCTTACATGAGCTCACAAAAATAGATGGCTAGCAACTACTAAACGTTATATAACTACTTGACTTAATTGTGAATTAGAGCAGGAATGTGTGTTAATAAAGCATTTATTAAGACAGTGAGCTGCTATTATCAAAAAAGTCTAAATAATAAGATTTATAAATGTGCATTTAAATAGTATTTTAATCATTTACTTACACTTTCTAAATGATCTTATGAACCACTGACAACTCCTAAATAACTGGTTTGTAAATAACGTAATAATTTAGAAATTATAAATTGATTGTTAATAAAGTATGACAATTCTATTATTAAACATTATAGATATGCTCAAGAACAAAACATTTATAGCTGTATTTATAAACTGCTTACTAATGGCTATTAATGTTGGAACAATGCTTTATGAAGGATTAATTGACTATTGACTAATGCTTAATTAATGATTCATAGTGTGCCGTTATTATAAAGTGTTGCCAAAATGTTGTGCAATTATATATATAAAACATTATAATGACAAATGTTCTTATAATTATGGAATACCATTTGTTTTGCTTATTCTGTATGCACAATGGTACCAAGTACTACAGCACCTATAAGCAACAGTATCCGTTACTATGGAGATATACAGTATTATACTGCTATTTTCAAAGATGCCGACTACATAATTTAACAGAATACAGAATTTGAATCTCGGTGACTGGCAGTTTCTTGAGGCAATGCATGATGGAAACCAGTGTTGCCAGATTGGGTTGTTTGGAATCTTATTGTGTGGGTCAAAATTTGTTTGGGTGGATAGACAAAATTTGGGCTGGTTTGGGATAAAGTTTGGAGGTTTTTGAACACTTTATAGGCTAAATGGTTAACAAACGAACCCCAAGTGTGCATGTACTCCATCCAATCAGTCATCATGACGTTACACACTGCAGAGTTGGCTGATGCTGCTGCTGATGCTGATAAGCATGCACTTTAAGCCAATCAAGAGCAAAAGCAGGCAGATGCCATCACTCGAAGAGTGACAGGGTTTAGTGCAATGAGGGATCTCATTTTGAACTTGTAGCTGACTGGGCCGGTTTTGGAGAGTTTTGGGGTGAAATCTGGCAACACTGATGGGAACATGTAAGCACACTTGGTAGCTGGATACCTCGTCAGCCCATCCCACACACTGGTTAGCTTCTGTGGAGTGTGTTAGTTCATTGTTCATTATTTTTTTCCTAGAGGGACTGTTTTTCTTTTTTTTCTAACATTGTTCCAAACAGTTTGATCCATGTATTCAGCTGTAGTGAGGATAGTTCACCTAAAAATTACAATTCTGTCATTTATTACTCACCCTTATGTTATTCCAAACCTGTAAGACCTTCATTCATCTTCGGCATCGTGATACTGTCTTTATAATGGTGGCGTGCCACAGCATTATGAGGAGGAGAAGAATGGTTGAATCAAGTTTTTTGTTTGTTTGTTTTGTTTTCTTTGTGCTCAAAGAGTATTCTTGTAGCTTCACAAAATTGAAGTTGAGCCACTGATGTCACATGGACAATTTTACCGATATCCTTACTATGTTTCTGGGTCTGACAATTTTTGATCTGTCAGCTGGTCTTAAAGTTATTTAATGTTAATTCAACAACAAAAAATGAAAGAACCACTGCTCTTCACTGAATAACTTTGGTAAGAATCAATGTATATTTAATTAATATGGTGAAAACTAAGCAGTGTTTGATTGTTATATTTAATTATTCAGTTTCTGTGTAGTAGACAATTTTTTTTATCTTTTTCCGTTGTACTATTTGTGTTACTAATTTCGTAAATTTCGTGTTCCTGTGGCTCAGTGGTTAGAGCATTGCGTTAACAGCGCAAAGGTTGTGGGTTCGATTCCCAGGGAACACACATACTGACAATACAAATGTATAGCCTGAATGCACTGTAAGTCGCTTTGGATAAAAGTGTCTGCTAAATGCATAAATGTAAATGTAAATTGCAGTTTGAACAAATTGCAAATTGAACAAAACAGCATCATGTATATAGGCATAGCTTAATACAAAAATCCAAAGATCCGATCATACAGACTGTATTTAATTCAGAACACACAAGCACATGTTAAAATGAGTGTTGTGCCTGTCTGCATTTAAGAGATTGTGAATGAAAAATGGTGCATTTTAATTTTAGGTCCACAAGCCTTATCAGTGGCACACGAGACGCGGTGGTGATAATGATGTAAGCGTTGTTGTTGTACTTTATCATTTTTGTTTGCCTATCAAGTTAAACTCAAGAGATGCGCTGCTGCTGCGATTTTCATTCAAAGTATTAGAGAAACATAGAAGCTCAATGCAGAGAAGATCTTGGTTAGATTAAAACCAAAACAAGCCATTCACAGAACACATGTTCTGCTCATTCTCGGGACGGACTACTAACTTGCACTTGCGGCTCACACAAAAGTTGACAAAAGTCATGTAAAGTTAGTAGTCCGTCTTACATCATCAAAGTTAAAAGAGCTTCAAAAATGTTCGCGAGAATTTGTGTTTTTTTTTATATTCACTCATAGCACGTAACTATATCTTGTTCTTTACCAAACATTTTTTCTATCGTTATTGATGAAGGTGTACCGTAGATAAATACTGATACTGTTTTATCACCCAGGCCTAGTAACTGTTGAACTATGAAAAAAACAGAGTGAACTTTATAGTTGCTTACAAAATGCTTAATGATGTGAATAAAACATGTCATCACATTATGTATTAAAGGGATTATTATAGACTCTTCTACAGACATCAGTGTATATTTTACAAATTATTCACTGCAGGTCAAGAAAAGAAGTTTGTTTGTTGGAAAATATATGAATATTAACATATGGTAATATTATTTAATGTCTCAAAGGTGCTGGGTTGTATTCAACCCAGCATGTTAAGAGGGCACTGAACACTCACTTGTGCAGTGATGAGCTTCTTGGTCGTTGGCTGGCTGAGATCAGGGAACTCCTCTCCGAAGCACAGGTCCACTGTGTACTTTGGCTCAGGACCAGTGCCCTGCTGAAGATTTTGTAACTCTGCCAAAAACAGAGGAAACAGCGTGAGGACTGAAGAATCCCCGAAATGCAAAAAGCACTGGTTTCCCCAGGCTAAGCCCCCTCTCTTCTTCACCTTGCATGAAGATAGTCATGTCCAGGAGTTTGCAGGTCCTCTCTCTCTCCAGTTTGTTTGGTTTCTGTCTGTGCTCTGCCAGAGGGCCGTCCCAGTACACACGGCCCTGGCAGAAGCGCTTGATGAACACACCGTCTGGGGCCACCCACACCAGCACGCCTTTCTCCAGGTGCGGCAGAAGACGGGTCATGGCTTCAGAGATGCCCAGGGGCAGGTGTACGATGTCTGGACAGGGGAAGAAGACCTTCTTGGCTTCACAAGGCCCGTAGATGCGCTCGTTCCCAACCGGAGCGCAGCCCTGCAGAATAAAGCATCCGTCTGGAGACGTAGTGATGAGATTCTGCACCAGGTTACCGTGATAGAACAAACGCACCTCCAGGCGGAAGTCTGCATGCATGCACACAAAAAAATAGCATTGCTTTTGTAACACAGACTTCAGTTTTCACCATACATTGGGGCCTCATTCATGAAACATTTGTAAATATAGGAGTAAATTCTGAGTAATTAGCGAGTAAAATGGACTTTCCTGAAAACTCTCCTCCAGATTCACAAATGCTTCATAAACGTCCGATTTGATAGTTAAACATGCGTATGTTAATGAATTCCAATAATTTGTAAATAGGGCGCTTGTGCGTGCTCATGCACAATTAGCATAATCCCCACCTATGAATTACAACTGCGCAAATTGCGTGTCCAGGAACTCAATGGAATATTCTGGTCTACTTTCTCAAATTTGTCTCCAGTATATTGAATAAATGCAAAAAAAAGATGAATAGGCCATATGCCTACCAATAAATATTTAATAACATTTGTCCACCAAAGCGATTTTAGCCAGTTGAAATAATGTCAGGTGCTCTTCTGAAAACGGTCATCTGGTGGCCCTTGAGAATTGATTGGTTGCTATGATGTGGAATATCCACGGCAGTAACGTATTATCAGTATCTCATTTTGGAAAAATATTACTGAATGTAAAAATGCAGTAACCAGCAATATTAATTTCTCTATTGTTGTTCTGTTGTTTTACAAGTAGGATGATTGGTGGTGTAGTATTGTCCCGCCCCTCCTCCTTTGATTAGATGGCTGGGTAAAAAGTGACAGTGACAAGCGCTGCGTTCTACTCAAAGCTAAAAAGTTTATCAACTCTCAGCTACAAAAAAAAAAAAAAACAACAGAACAAACGAACTTGTAAAACATTATAATGGCAGTGCATCAAAAAGAACACAGAGCGTTTTATGCACCACTAACATTTGGTAAGGAGCAGGTGCACATTTATTTTGTACCAACTAACATTTTGAAAATGTGAACACTTTCATGAATCCAAATTTTATTGTCAGAACAGCTTTACAAACGATTTACACAAAAATTTGTTCTGTTCGTGTTTCATGAATGAGGCCCATTGACATTCCAACTGATGTTATACATCGTTTTCCTCCAAATGAGTAATTAAATCTTTAAAATCACAATGACTTCATAAAACGAGGAGCAGTAGAGTATGAGCTTGCTAGAAATTCTCTCACCAGTTATGGGGACCTGCGATGGGTATAGAGGAATGGAGTTTGCCCTGCCATTCACTGCAAACACACATAGTGTAACTGATAAAGAAACCTTTTGTTTGTTTGTTTTTAGTTAGTTATTGTTATTGAAAGTAAAACACTAACCACTCCATCCAGCAGCATTGTTTGAGTCACCAAGTGAACAGTCCTGCTGGATATGAAAATAAACTATTATTTTCATGTCACACAAAACTTACGCAATCCATCCAGTAGGGGGCAGCAAAATATATGTCATCCAAGTTTGCAGTCAGTGTAGTGCGTGTGGGGATTTACACAGGAGTTGTCACTGAACAGTACCTGCATGGGCAGATGCGTCACTCTCAAGGCTTTGCTGCAGTCACTGTCCAGTGATATCAGTGGGTTTCCAGCAGGATCTGGAAGACACAAGGAGTGGCTTGAAGCTGGTTTTGAGTATGACTGTGTGTATATATTTATATTAATGAGGAAGTGAGATTTAGATGGCTGAAGTTTGAGGAACACAAGTCGAGATCTGTTATAACACCTGTAGCTCTCCCTGTGTCCTCCAGGATCCGGTAGACCTTGTACGGCTCAGAGATATCCAGCTGACTGCGATCAGGAACCTCCTGGAAGTCTGTGCTCTTGTTGAGGGCACAGCGCAGACGCGTTTTCCACGTAGAGGGGTCTGCTTTGTCCCTGCCCTCTTGAAATTTACCCTTGTACATGGCCCATGCCTGAGACAGAGTGTGTGTTCAATCTGTTTTCTGTCTAAATGTATTGGTGTATAGCAGCTCTTTTTCTCTTTTTTTGTGCAAGTTGTGTACTTTTTAGTCAACTGGAATTAAATGGGAAATTCAATATAGTTTGAATGATACAAATTAATTAAACTACACGCAGATATAAGCAGATGCTTATGACTAGCTTTAAATCACCAGCAATCAAGCCACGCTATAATCAGTTCCACCAGATATTTAAAGCCAATTTTTATTGGTCAATAGTGGATCAATTGAAAGTGTTTTTAATGGTAAAAATGCACAGTATGTTTACCTTAAACAGTGCGGCGTCCTGGTTCTGTCTGTAGTCCTGTTTGGCTGCGTGTTTCCAAGGAATCCTGAACATGGTTTTCTCCTCATTTTCCCAGCTCAGTCCAGCGTATTTACCACTGTCTATCTGCGCTATGAGCCATTCTCTCAGTCGCATGTGCCTCGACCTGTCTTCCATCAATCTACAACATAACACCAGTCACATATACAAGCAGCAGTTCGAACACATTAAGACTTCTGTTCTCACAGTTCAACAATTGCATGCATTCAGACATGTGAGTGAGTGAGCTTTAAAAGTGAAAGTAAAAGTATGAAGTGAAACACTTTCGGTTTCCCATGTAATGGATGTTGCTGTTAACAATGACATGTTCACGTAAGACGGAAGTAGCACAAACTGTCCCTTAATATGCACTACTCACCTTTGCCAGCAGAAACAAGACGAGTACATTTACATTTACATTACAATCCCAGCGGGCACCTTGATGTCAATTTGACGTCCACACATTGATGTACTATTCTAGACCACCAAAATAACGACACAACAGTAATAAATGTAAGAAAGTTTTATTCATCAAGCAACAATTCAAAAATAAAACTGGATTTTGTATCCCCTGAATAGAAAGGACTAAAGTACAGTACACGTAAATCAGAGGTTAAAAACACTATGGATGATAATAAATTACAGTTCAACATTGTAAAAAAATAAAATACACGGAAAAAGGGAAATATTCCAGTATTCATTTTTGTACAAATTTTTTACAGAATGAGCATTAAATATTGTATCAATGTATCAATATAGTAGGATTCATATTGAGTAATTTCCAAAAACAATATACACATTATTTTTTAAATGTTGCTATAAGTTTGATCGCAACATATAATCATTGCTGTTAATAGTGTTCACCATCTGTTTGATTACATGACATTAACTGCTTGATTTTTACTGCCCTATGCCCTAACTTGAGATAGTCACCACTGATAAGCTATTACTAAATATAAACTTTAATTTTCTCTAAAGCTGCTTTGAAACGATTTGCATCGTGAAAAGCGCTATACAAATACAACTTTAATTAAATTATTTTTACTGTAACATTCTATCACATAAATTGGGCAATTTCACTTTTTCCAAAATGAGTATTGTATGTTTCATTCTAAATGTACAATTCAAGCATTCATGAGAATCACAATTTATCAACAACAGAGCATGTGTCAATGGCCTGAAAGTCAAACTCATGGTTTAATTATACTCTATTTAGTTTCAATGCATGGAAATGTAAAGCATAAGACTTTACCGCTGAATTCAAAAGCTTACGACACAGACATCATATGGCTTTGACAAGCAAGGTATCTGGTCTCATCACTGAATACACATTACACTGAATATCCAAGGCATTCACAGGAGGATGTATCTTCAATGGCAACAACTTCCTATTGAAGCCAAGAAAAAAATAGTTCAGAGTCATATGCACAAACAATTCTCATGATTTGACCTTACTGTTTTTGTGGTGACCACATTGATATACCACATAGATATTCTGTCAAGACCCATTCACACCAGGAAAAATAACTATAACATAACATTTTAATTGCCCAAGCTATAGTGACTATGATTTATCTATTACTGAACAATAAAAACACTTAAGAGGTCAAGCATTTAAAGCAGCATATTATTTAACTGCAGCAACCACTTAGAATGAACAGAATGTTATCATCCCTGTTTGTGGATGCTAAAATACTTGGCATTAGTCATTGTTGAAAGAGTGGGGCTTCATGGACAGGTTAGAGAAGCTCTGTGCTAATGTATAGGAATACTTTTACCCCTAACATAGATCCGGGACAGGATCCTGGAGTTTCTTGAGACAGCATCATTCTCCTTGTTCATCGAGAACCAGAGGTGCAGCTCCACTTTGAATTTGTGTTTGAGGAACTGGTACCATGACTGCAAACATAGAGGGTAAAAACAGATCCGATCAAAAGGAAAACCTCCAATTATAAGAATGTATAAAAACAAAAATGACTTCTGATCATTAGATATTCTGATATATCAAACATTTGTAAGGTATTTTCACATAAAATGTAAGTCTGTAAAGTAACTTACGTAGCCATTTCCTTTCAGATTCATAAAGAAAGCAATATTTCACACACACAAAAAAATCTAGACACATTCTGCTTTGGTAAGAAGAACCTAAAATATATGATAAAAAAAACGTTAGCCATAAAAAAACTAAGATATAATCAATTTTTGATTACCCAAAAAATGTATTTACAGATTTCTGGGAAAGAAGGAATGACAAAACCAGCATGCAGTGAATTCAGCTTGAATTATTATAATTACCAATGTACCTATTAAGACATACAGTATTTTGTACTCCTCGCATTTTGAAATGTGAGATTTCATTTGACACATCTATCACATTTTTTACAATTAAAATGTTCACATGTAAAGGATCCCTGTACTGGCTCACAGTGACACAAGGATGACTGCCAGTAAACAGTGACATTTAAAAACACTGTTGTTATATATATACATACACACATACACCTTTTTAGCTTTTCCTTGATAAAAGCAATTCACATGACTTATCTGCAGAGAGAGACAAAAACAAGCATGTGAGTGCATGGGACATGATAATTAAAAATTCTACAAAAATCCAAAGAAATATAAGTGCTCAATGAAATCAATTAAATTGTTTCTGTGTGCCTGTTTGCGCTTCAGTGAAGGCAGCGCATTAATTTAGAGGTGATTAAACTTACTGGAAGTACAAGTGCATTCAACCATTTGAACGCACAGCAGCCAATCAGAATCAAGTATTCAGACAGACCAACTGCGTTGACATTAACCACAGCTAAATGTATAATTTGAATTAACGTACATACGTATAAAGATAAATAATTAATTTTATATAGCGTTAAAGGTAAATAATTAGGACACTATGTGAATAGCACACGGCGACACTGCATGGAACTATCTGTTAAATTAGTTGACTCTAACGTTAACTGAAATTTTTGTTCGTAGGCCCAATTAATCTTGACCCAAAGTAAAGTTAACATTAGTCTGAAATTTCACTCATTTAAACAACATGTTAAGCTTTTTAGACGAAGCCTATATTGAAAAGTTCAGACTTCACGATGCCTATGATTACAAATCGGCGCTATCATCATCTGGTGAGGAGATTAACGGCCGCGTCCAAGTTAAAAAAAAACACACACATTAAAGATTAAGCTTAATAGCGATTCTAAACAACAACGGTCAAAACAAAGCTCCAAATGCCAGAAGCAATTGTTAAGAAAATATGCATTTTACATGAAGTTTAGAAACGAAGTTTATAAACTAAGTTCGGGAGGAGCACGTCAGATACTCAGGCTAATTAACACAGGTGGTACACAATCTAGGTAATCAACCCTTGGACATAAATACAGCTGTCTTACCTCCATCTAGTTGACAGTTAAGCAGCATCTGGTCCGCTCGTCTTTTACAATGTCGCGTGTCAATAATTCCTCGTCAGGGGACGAATCTATCTCTCCGGTAGCATCCCCGCAGCCAACTGGCTCCAAGTCCTTGCGCAGTCACGCAATCGAGCCCCAGGCTCCTACTCGCGGATGGCCCGCGACTCGCCGAGCCACATCGCGTCCTCCAAAACGCCCAGGCATCTGTTCGCCTTCTCCGTCGAGAACACAAGCTGATTCCCCGGTGTCTTCATACCGGTCCACCAGGCCCGTGTTTCCGCCTATCGAGAAGTGGACCGTGGCGAGTCTGAGGCAGGCATTAGCCAACTCCGACATCCAGGCTCCACGTAAATCCACTAAAGCGGAATTATATGAGTTATATAAGAATCTCAAGCCAACTACCCTCTCTAAAAACCACCCCAAAGGCTACATGAAAGCGCAAACATACGGCCTCACCCCGCTGGACTCCTCCTTCTTCCTCTCGCTCGAAGACCAGCTCCCGAAGGGCTCCTGATAGCGGGACAAGGCCATCAGCAAGCCAAGGCCGCGCCCCAGATTTCGCAGATGCAAGGCCCGCAGAGGATCCGGCTGCAGCTCAGCCTTCCGGCACAGCTTTCCAGTCAGCAATACCGAAGCCCATAACTCAAACAGGCTTCTGGCCACCTCCAGTTCCGGCTCCGCAGCCCACCCCCTTCTGCCCAGAGCCCGCAGCCCAAGTAAACGCTTGGCCACAGTGGCTGGCTTACGTAGCCCCACAACCCGGCCCAGGGCCCGTAGCCCAAGCAAGCACATGGCCGCAGTGGCCTCCCAACCCAATCCCTCAGCCTACCCCTCTCAGCTCAGGGCCGATAGCCCATGTAGACACCGGGCTGCACGGGCCGCAAAATACAGTGCCTCCGGCCGCTTACAACACTCTCCTCCAAGCAAAACCGCAATACTCGCTCTTCACCGCTACACCAATGACGCCATTGCCACAGAACCCCCGCAAGCGGCTCACAACGTCCGAGCGCAGATTTTAGCAGAAATTCAGGAAGTTGGCTCCAGAGGTGGACAAATTCCCAACCCCAGTACCTCCATATTCAGAATTAATATTTCCATAAGCCACCCGCTAAAACCCCTCCTGGACAAATCACTCGACACCATCCTCCAGGCTGTCTCCCCCAGAACACTCCAAACATACGTGACAGCATGGAAATGCTTCAAGTCGTTCCATCTCTCTCATAATATTCCGTTCCCTGAATTTTCTCTACTCTCAATAACCTCTTTTATCTCTTTTCTCAACAGCATTAAATGCCTCCAAGTCAGCTCCACCAAAGTTACATAAGCGGTATCCAATTTTTCCACAAGCTGTTGTACGGCGCTCCGTCACCCGATATTAGCAATTCTCAAACTGCTATGTTGATAAGAGCAATTCAGCGAACCCGACCTACTCGTCCCGACTCCAGGCTACCCATTACCTTAAACATCCTCACCAAGTGTATCCACACCCTCCGCACGGGTTACCAGACCCCCAGTACCGCCCGTACACTCGACACCATGTTCATTTTACCTTTTTTGGGGGGGGTTTTGAGATGCTCCGAGCTAGCCATCTCCTCCAAATTTGACCCAGCCACTAACCCCACCATCTCGGAGCTAACCAACCTCGATAGCGAAACCATCTCCTTTTTGATCAAACAAAGTAAGACAGACCAAGTCAAGAAAGGTCACTTCGTTTAAATTTCTCCCTTCGCCTATCCAACCTTACCAAGCCGTTCGCGAGTATCTTCGCCTCAGAAATTTCCAGGCTAAATCCCCCCTCGAACCCTTATTTTTAGACCATGCCAGGAATCCAGCCAGTCGCACCTGGTTCCAAAAACATCTAAAAGCTGTCCTGCTATCAGCAGGCATCTCAGCAAGAATTTTTTCTAGCCACTCTTTTCGCATCGGGGCAGCAACGTCAGCGGCCCAAAAAGGCCTCACTAAACACCAGATTCAAACCCTAGGGAGATGGTCTTCAGAAGCTTTCCAAAGCTACATCAGAACGGACCAGTCTCACATTAAATCAGCCCACCAAACTCTTGTTTCATAAAACTCGGTGCAAGCTTTCCTGGCTTTTACTTCCTTCAAATCACACGCTTGGCGAGGCTCCCCCTGCTGACACCGCAAACCATCACTTACGACCAGAGCCTCCCAGCCAAAAAACTTGCCTTTTCCATCCTGCGGCCGGAGAGTCTCACCCATCCAGGCTGCGAGCTGCCATCTCCAGTCAGGTCACGGTGAGTGCCTCCCGGCCACCCAACTTTACCTTTCCGTCTTTACCTGTTCGAAAGTGAGTCTTGATCTCCCATCGGACGCCGGCGAGGTGCTCCTGGCCAGACAACCTTACCTTTTCCACCCCACGGCCGGCGAGACTTACCCATCCAGACCGCGAGTATTTTCCTCCTGCCGGATGTCGGCGAGAGCCTCCCGGCCAGACAATCTTACTATTCTGTCTTTACCTGTCCAACGCAGCGAGTCTTGATCTCCCGTTGGACGCCGGCGAGGTACTCCCGGCCATACAATCTTACTTTCTTCTGTCTTTACCTGTCCAACACGGCGAGTCTTGATCTCCTGTTGGACGCCGGCGAGGTGCTCCCGGCCAGACAATCTTACTTTCTCTGTCTTTACCTGTCCAACACAGCAAGTCTTGATATCATGTTGGACGCCGGCGAGGTGCTCCCGGCCAGACAATCTTACTTTTCCTGTCTTTACCTGTCCAAGACAGCGAGTCTTAATCTCCCGTTGGACGCCGGCGAGGTGCTCCCAGCCAGACAAACGCTTTTCCATCTGCTCGCACCAAAATATCGAACCCCGTCGAACGCGACATACCAGGCCATTTTGGCAATCTTAGCTTTCAGTCCACCACCGGCGAGGTTCGACCACCCGGCTCACGAGTATCAATCTCACGTCGGATGCCGCAAGAGCCTCCCGGCTGGACAACCTAACCTTTTCCTCCTACGCCAGCGAAGCTAACCCATCAAACAGGTGGGCACGCCCACCAGTTGGATGTCGGCTAAGCATCCCGACCAAACTTTACCTTTCCGTCTTCACCTGTCCGACGCAGTCCGAGTCTTGATATCCCATCGGACGCCGGCGAGGTGCTCTCGGCCAGACAACCTTACCTTTTCTAGTCCCACGCTGGCGACGCTTACCCGTCCAACACAGCGGGTATTGTGCCCCCGTTGGGCGTCGACGTGAGCCTCACAGCGAGACGACTTACCGCTTCCCCCTTGGCAGACGAGACTAACCCGTTAGACTCAGTGAGCATAGGCCTCCCGTAGAGCGTCGGCGTCAGTCTCAGTCACCCACCTATTTTTTCCGTCTGACGGGCGACGAGGCCTAGCCGTCGCTGCGGTCCTCGTCCGCCCGCCGAACACCATTCAACTGTCTCTGCTATCCTCAAACCCTTTCCCCCCGCCTGAAGAGGCTTACCCGTCCAGTGTCCTAAGTCTTAAAATCTCCCATCGGATGCTGCGAGAGCCCCCCCAGTTCCGGGTTTCTCTTCTCCCTACTCGTCGGCAAAACTATCCGTCTGGCAGCGTAGCCTTGGTCTCATGTCAAGACGTTGACGCTGGTCTCCCAGTGGGCTCCTATGCTTGCCGCCCGCATGCGACGCTCATCCATTCAATACCGTGAGTCTCGATCTCCCATCGGATGTTGTGAGAGCCTCCTTGTCGGGCATCCCAAACTCTTTTTATCTGCCTAGCCGATAGGACCCACCCGTCTGACGAAGGGGTATTGTGCCCTAGTCGGAGGATTCATGGGCCCTCTCCCCAGATACCGCCCTCTGTCCTCTGATTAGCAGGGGCTGATGGCCAGTAGGGCCGGTACGCCGACTCTGTGAACTATCCCACTGCAGGCAACTCGGGTCCTCCTGGCCAGGGCTCCAACCACGCTGCTCCTCCATCGGCGGGCAGGGCTCACCCGTCCCAACGCGGTGAGCCATCGCTGGGCCTCGGTTGAGCCCTCCCCGTCCGGTCGCCCCAAAATCACGAAGTTCACTCCGGCGGTCGGTGGGGCCCACCCATGCATGCCAAACCGCTCCTCAGAGCACGTAGACCCCCCCAGCCTGCCACACAAGTTACTCCTCGGAACTAGCTCCCGCCAGATTTCAAACACGTATTTGGGGGGGAATCTTAGTCTGGTGGCTGTCCTACATTCTATTGCTTTTTGGGGGTTCTCTGGGTTCGGCCATTCCCGGCTAGGAGCCCTCCCCCAGGACAGCATGCCTACAACGTATTACCATACATGCCAAAAACGCATTACGTTTATCGTGCTAGTAAATGTAAGTGTGAAATTGTGAAATGAAGTTTAGAAACAAAGTTTATAAACTAAGTTCGGGAGGAGCACGTCAGATACTCCGGCTAATTAACACAGGTGGTACACAATCTAGGTAATCAACCCTTGGACATAAATACAGCTGTCTTACCTCCATCTAGTTGACGGTTAAGCAGCATCCCTCCACCACCCCTTCTCCACCAATATCACTAGAATTCTCATCACACGGGGGGGGTTCTCTGGGTTCGGGCCATTCCCGGCTAGGAGCCCTCCCCCAGGACAGCACGCCTACAATGTATTACCATACATGCCAAATACGCATTACGTTTATCGTGCTAGTAAATGTAAGTGTGAAATCGTGAACTGCTTATTGTTTTATTCACATCCATGAACGGTTACTGACAGTCGAATGAGTCCAGCTGCTCCACTCTGTGTGCTTGAGGAGAAGGTATCCTTCCGCCGCGCGGGATTTCCTCTAGTTCGAATTTAAAATATTCACAGTTATCATAAATGCCGTTTACTTCAACAAAGAATGTATGACGATATTATATTATGAATTTATATTTAAAGTATTATTTATACTGTCTTAACAATATTTGTATGTAAAAAAAAAGATTCAGTTTTTTTATTTAATTGTTTATTACAGTGAATTTGTTTTCAGCAAATCAGTATTTTTTTTTGATAGATGTAATAAATGTAATCACTCCACTGTTTACCTTCAATTTATAAAAAAAATTAAAAAAAAATTAAGTTTTCAAATCCGGCTGAACATCGGTTCAAAGGATGAGCCAAATGCGTTTCAAACCTTCAGTTAAGGAAATAATTATATTTAAACTTAATGAAGCTAATGACAAATTCATATCACACCATACATTTACATAAATCCTAATTAAACATACTAATCATTGATGTCAATGTGATGTCAATATGTGTTCCTGTGGCTCAGTGGTTAGAGCATTGCGTTAGCAGCGCAAAGGTTGTGGGTTCGATTCCCAGGGAACACACATACTGACAAAAAATGTATAGCCTGAATGCACTGTAAGTCGCTTTGGATAAAAGCGTCTGCCAAATGCGTAAATGTAAATATGACATCAATTGGACGTTTAAATATTGACGTTGATTTGACATAAACTGAACGTCAAACATATTGGCCTACATATATATTCAATCAATTTGAGTGTGGAATAACTTCCTATTTTTACACAATTAACCACTGGAAGAAAATGCCATCCAAGCTGAATTTAATATGATGCTATAAAGCATCTTGATCAAACCTTGACTAATATTTGACGTCAAATTGACATCAAGGTGCCCGCTGGGATTAATGCATTTAGCAGACGCTTTTATCCAAAGCTTCTTACAGTGCATTCAGGCTATACTATTCATTCACTGTGTGTATGTGTACAACCTTTTGCACTGCTAACACAATGCTCTACCACTAAGCCACAGAAACACTACATGAGTGCACCACAGGAGTACATTTACATTTACATTTATGCATTTAGCAGACGCTTTTATCCAAAGCGACTTACAATTGCATTCAGGTTATACATTTTTCATTAGTATTAGTGTGTGTTCCCTGGGAATCGAACCCACAACCTTTTGCGCTGCTGACGCAATGCTCTACCACTGAGCCACACAGGAACAGGAGCTTGTTTGCGTCATTTAATGCGGAGACACTCCTGATGCTTAACAGCCGATGCAAGCATGAAAAACACAACTGTGAATGCTGAATGCTGGGTTCAGTAAAAAAAAAAAAAATAACAAAAAACACCAATAAAAGCAAAGAGCGTTCCGCATACAGTGTATGGAGCTGTAATTGCTTATGTAAGGAGTTCTACACTCTTAATAAAACTCCCTTTACAACCAAAGAAGTGTCTGCACTCCACAATACATGTCTAATTTACACCGTGTTCACTCTTTGATTCGGCGAGTGTGCATCACAGCGTAGAACAAAAACTCACTTTTGAGCGGTATTGAGTGGATTCTAATATAATACTACTACTAATAATAATGCATAAAAAATATTAATTAATATTTAATGTATTTCAACATATCTGGTCATCATTGCTTTGGATCAATGCGAGAAACCGCTTTCTCTGCAATGGGATTTAATAAAGTCAAAGCAACAAACCACTACAACTATTAGCTACAATACAGTATTCATTAAAAAGTCTTACCAACATCAACTGCACCTTGGATGATTGAAATCATTAGATAACATTTCTCATAACATAAGATCAACTTATAACAAAAAATATCAGATACAGGATAAAATCCAAATCAGACAACAAACATTTTAAAAATATATTTGTTTGTTTGTCATTTTTCTTCATAATACACAACAAGTCCTCCAACTCATACGACCGTATAGTTCGTTTCTCCCTATCCTCAAATATGAGCGTTCCCTAAATTAGCGCCCCTACCGGCAACAGGAGATGATACAGAAATTTCTGCCTAAATGCATTGTGGGTTTCTTTTAAAATGCTTGCTATAATAGCATTTATTAACTGTGCCGACTATTCGACGTGGTTTATTGTTATAAAGATGGATTTTTGATAACTTAAGGTAGAGTTAGGGTACAGGTAGAGTTTCCACCCGTCTCGTAAAGTGACGTTAATCGATCGTCCCGTGTTTATGAATGAAATTATGTCGTGTTTCAAATCGGTACTGTACACTGTTTGTCCCATTATTTCAACATGTTTGACGTTCAGATCATTCAAGCGGACCCCGCCAGCATTATACAGTTAGTTTTCAATGTGATATTTGTTTGAAATTCGCCTGTGGTGGGAAAGGGATCATGTAAAAGTCCACACATTTACCATGTTTTTATCATAGTAACGTAGTTTTAATGTGGTATTTGTAGTTCAAACACAGTAACCACAGCACTTAGGCTACCTTATTTTGCCACAGTAAATGTGTTTTTACTGTGTACTATTTGTACTTAAAGAACACAAAACTTACAAATTTTTAACCACAGTAACATACTTTTTTGTGGTATTTGTAGTTAATCACATCACTCGCTATGCTTTTAATGCCTTTTATGTAAAAAAAATGTAATTCAATATTTTTTTTGTCTTGCAGTTTTTTCATATTCCATTCATCTCCACCCTGCTAAAAAAAGAAATAGAAGCCCAATAGAAACCATCACAGAAATTCCATTGGTTTCCATTAAAATAACATTATAAACCATTAGCCTTTTCCAGTAAAACCATAACAAAATTCATTTTGTTGTGTGTTTTTGTGGATTTCTCCAACAGGATTTAACATCCCACCAATAGAATCCAACACAAACCACTAGACACCATTATAGTTTCCATTAAAACCAATACCATTCTCATTATAACCATTAAATCCCTTACATTTTCTATCTCTCTCTGTGTCAGCTTTTCCTTTCCTATTTTTCTGAACTGTTATTCATAATTAATTGACAAATATTTGCTCTCTTTCTTCCTCTCTCTTGTTCATCATGGTATATTTTCAAAACTCAGAATCAAATTTTGATCAGTTATGTAAAAAAAGCTGCTAATATTAGCAGGTAACTTGTACTCAAAGCTCTCAATGTTGAACTTGAAGAAGCTGCCAGGCAGGCTAAAGTCCTTCAAAGGTTCAACATTTAACATTTTCTGTTTTCTGTGTTTCAGCTAAAAAGGAAGACAAAAGGAAGGCCTGTCAAAGTCTTGTCTTGCCTTGTTTGTGGAGAGGGATGAATTTGGCCATTTTGTGTGTTTATGGAGAAGACCAAAAGCTGCAAAGGAAAACATTTCCAATGGTACATCTGTGTTGGTCCTAACCCTTTGACTGAACTTTACAGCAGTTACATTTTGCACAGCATATGATGTTTCTTAAACTTTGGTTTACATATCCCACGGCCCCGTCAGGAAGACCCTCCAGCAAAGTGTTACGCCGAAGTAGAAATGATTCATAGAATTTCAGCAAATTCATATGATATTGTACAAGCGAACTCGTACAAAGTTCTAGGACTTTTACTCTTGCTGTCATTGGCCATTACCTCAACTCTCATGCAGATTGTGCCCATTATAAGTCGTCTGAGTGTTTAAATCATAAAGTTTATATTAAGTCCATTAGATTCTTTATTAACCTTTACTAATTGTGTCATCTCTTGCCGTTGCAACATGATATCAGTCCACACCTCACATTCTGCCTTTCTGTCCATGTTGATTTGAATTGAACACATCTGTTTAAGAAGCATGAGTCTGGAAATGCTAGTTTAACTTGTCATGTGACAAATCAGATCTTCAGTTACTTTGGCCAAATCAGATCACTTAAAGCTGTTCACGCCAAGAACAAAAGCTATAATGAGAACTACTGTATTTTGGCATCCACACCAACAAATTACAAAGTCCAATGTATTATTATACATGCTGCAGTTAAGTTGTTGTCTGCCACACGTCTGCTCAAGCTCTTTAAAGTCAGGTGGATCCTGATTGACTGTTTTTATTGTTCATTAGCTGGAAAGTTTATTCCAATTATATTGTTCATCTGTCTTTTTAGATGTTAAAAGAAAATTTAAATTGATTCTAATGATATTCTTACTCTGTCATTAAATGTTAAATAGTTGCGGTGTGAACTGAACGGCTACTAGTGAGGGTCAGCAAGTTCTTGTCATGATGAGCCCTCGGCAGGTAAGGTTTGTATAAAATAATAATCAATATTTATTAATCAAATCCTATGACCTGTATATTTTGGTGAATTAAATTAATTATATCTGTCTTAACTTATATGTTTAACCATCATCAGTAATTAAACATGGGGTCAATAGATATTTTCTTGTTTTACAACCAAAATGGAAGATCAAAAACACAAAGAACATCAATCACAGCAAGCCAGTCAAACCAGTCCTGTTGGGGACGAGGAAGGAATGTGGTCTTCTTGTGCCCAAACAGAAAAGACAGAGAGCTAAACATTTGCACATTTCCATTGGTATGTCTGTATTCAAGAAATGCAGTTAATGTTGTACAACATTTGACGTTTATCTCTCAAAGGATTCTTCTAGTCAGCAGTTATAATTTTTCACATATACATCTTTTCATAGCTGCTAGAATTATCAAATTAGCTGTGCATCATTTCTGGAATTTGGGAAGGAAATTACTGAATATGGTGAGTATTGACACCTGCACCTGTATTCAACAACACTATTTCTCTAAAGTTAATGTTGACATATTGTTTTGTCTGTTTGTTTGAAGGAGGATGAAGCCAGTTGATGAATATATCAATTCAATGACCACCAAATGCTGCACTACTGTCTGAACCCATCTGCTGTGAAGACTGCATTCATGAACAGCTCTACTGCGACAGCTCAGATGTTACGGCACGTAAAAGAAACTTCACAACGGAACAACTGGATTATAGTTGTGGAGGGATTCTTGTGGCCCATACCTCCAACAACTTTTAACAGGTATCAATGGTAAGTCCAGTGCAACAGTTATAAAATAATATTATATATCGTTTATTGATTTACAACACCCTAAATTATTTTGTCCCTCCAGGTGGTGTGTGAGGAAAGCACAGAGGACCATCAGAGACTCCCGCCACCTGAACCATGGACTGCTTACACCGTTACCATCAGCAGAACCCGCACTAGCTTATAAGATGAGTTCTTTCCGCAGGTAATCAGACTGAACTGAACTCATACTAGGGCTGTAGTACTCGAGTCCGGACTCGAGACGTTTTTCTATCGTCTCGGACTTGTCTTGGACTCGTTGGTATTTGGACTCGGACTTGTCTCGGACTTGGTCATCGGACTCGCCAAATGTTCAAGTTGGTCTCGACCGAGTCCAGCAATATATGCTTTTTTTTCTCTTTCAAAACAAAGACTCGCTTGTTCCGCAAATGGGTAATGTAATGGCCATTGGTTTAACTCCATCTAGAATAGGCATTGTCATTGGTCCCCTGTTAAATGCACAGCTGTGTCATATGTGTGTGCGCGCTGCGTGGAGGCATAAATTATCTTTATTTTGGCCACTGACACGCTGTCGGCAAGTTGCATTATACAGTTTGGTTGTACAAAGTTCTTTGGAGTTTTCCCTCTCACTTTCCTTCGCTTTTAAATACCTTATTAATGCCCGTGCCCATTTTGCTTTCACTTTCATTTCAGGTCAATTGCTTAACTTACAACGACACATTTTCTGCAATAAACATGGGACTTTAATTAACAAAACGAATAAAAATACACCATTACCATGCTATAAGCCTAATATAAAATTACAAACTTGCAAAATGTTTAAATGTAAAAAAAAAAAAAAAACTGACAATCATCAAACGCCGTGGCACCAAATGAATAGGGAAAAGAACGAATATGAGCAAAACGAATAAAGCCTGGATGCACGGAATACAACTGGATGTAAAATAAAATAAATTACACAAAAACGCAAATAAAGTAAAAAATAAGCAAACACTGTGGCAATGGCTGGGCGATTTATCAGATTTTATCAATTAATTCGAATTTAATGTTTTGCCACAATTAGATTTTTTTATAAATCGAGGAATCGTGATTTTGAATAGAAATATTACCAAACGCTAGAATTAGACACTTTGGTAATAACAGTAAAGAGAAAAGAACAATCCAACCGCATGTCGATGCACATGATTAATCGCTCACGTGTGATGCTCTCTAGGTGCCATTCACACAGAGTGTGTTTTTGTGTTGACGCGGGCAGTGAAATAGAAAAAATACAAGAAGATGTGAGTTAAACATCTTTTAATAACTAGAGTGCCACGTTTTTAGAAAGCGTTTCATGCACGAGACGCTGTAAGAGACGCGAGCGCAACCGTCAAACGCGTCCATGTTTACATAGAAAAAACAACGGAACAGCAGCGTAATCAAATACAAATCCTGTGAAGAACTACTACTGTATATCTGATGTTTCAGGTTTGCATCCCGGTGACAGGCTGAAAACCGCTGTTCATTGTTTTACAAAGCCTTTATAGTTAATAATAGTACTCTAGGTGTTATACCTTCATTCGTTTTGAATTGGAATTACTTGAGTTTTTTGGAGCATTTGTCTTGTATTATTTCTGAACATATAGCCTAATATGCATAATATAAGTTTGTACAAGATGTCAAGTCAAGTCAAGTCACCTTTATTTATATAGCGCTTTTAACAATACAAATTGTAACAAAGCACTGCACAATATCAAAATAGGCAAAATGTGTCAATAATGTAAAATGACAGGATTTAACACTCAATTATCTGCTGAATGCATTTCATTATTGAATTTAGTAATGGCATTGTCCAGCTTAGTTCAGATTATAATATCTGTGCAATCAAGTCGATGATTGTGCTGGAAATGAAGTGTCCCCAACTGAGCAAGCCAGAGGCGACAGCGGCAAGGAACGAAAACTCCATCGGTGACAAAATGGAGAAAAAACCTTGGGAGAAACCAGGCTCAGTCGGGGGGACAGTTCCCCTCCGGCCAGACAAATCAGTAGTTTGTTCCAACTGCAGCAAAGTCAGAGTGTAAGTGGTCCACTGGTTCCAGGGGTCTTTCCCCGATGGATGTCTAGGTGACGAGGTCCTCACTGGAGATCTGTCTCTGGGGCTCATCTATGTGTCCTAGACTCCACTGACGTTCAGGGCTGTAGAGGTTGTCTCTAGGTGCTGATCCTCCATTTATAGCAGACTTTGGTTAAGTCAGTATAATCGCTGATGGTTGGCTTCCTCTGAGGTCCTCGGAGGGGTTGTCATCGTCTCTTCTCAGGTGTTCGGTCATCTCAATCGTTTAAGGGTAGGATCCAGACTGAAGCTTGTGTAATTCCTAGCTACCACGGGATGTTAATCCCGTGGCAGTAACATAGAAACAGTAAGACAATTAGCGTAGCAGTTGTTTCATCCAGGAATAACCCTGGATGAAATTATCAGTATAACCCAAGCTAAAGCATAATGATGTGCATTTGTTCAGATAGACTGGCAGTACAAGATTGTGAGATGCATTATATGAATGCTTGGCTAAAGAGATGCGTCTTTAATCTAGATTTAAACAGAGAGAGTGTGTCTGAACCCCGAACGTTATCAGGAAGGCTATTCCAGAGTTTAGGAGCCAGATATGAAAAAGTTCTACCTCCTTTAGTGGACTTTGCTATCCTAGGTACTACCAAGAGTCCAGAGTTTTGCGACCTTAGGGAGCGGGTTGGATTGTAGCGTGATAGAAGATTAGTTAGGTACGCAGGAGCTAAATCATTTAGGGCCTTATAGGCAAGTAATAATATTTTGTAACTGATACGAAACTTAATAGGTAGCCAGTGCAGAGACTGTAAAATTAGAGTAATATGGTCATATTTTCTTGACCTGGTAAGGACTCTAGCCGCAGCATTTTGTACTATCTGTAGCTTGTTTATTGAAGATGCAGGACAACCACCTAGCAGTGCATTACAATAGTCCAGTCTAGAGGTCATGAATGCATGAACTAACTTTTCTGCATCAGAAACACTTAACATGTTCCGTAGCTTGGAAATGTTTCTAAGATGGAAGAATGCTGTTTTGTAACATTGGAAATATGATTTTCAAAAGATAGGTTGCTGTCTAATATAACACCCAGATTTTTAACTGTAGAGGAAGTAACATTACATCCGTCTAGTTGCAAATTGTAATCCAAGAGATTCTGTGTACTGTCTTTAGGTCCAATAAGTAATATCTCGGTCTTATCTGAATTTAATATGAGAAAATTACTGGTCATCCAATCTTTTGTATTTTTAAAACACTCTGTTAGCTTAGATAGTTTAGAAGTTTCATCTGGTTTTGTTGAGATATATAGTTGAGTGTCATCAGCATAACAATGGAAACTAATCCCGTATTTTCTAATAATATTACCAAGGGGCAACATATATAATGAAAATAATAGAGGACCTAGGACAGATCCTTGTGGTACTCCATACTTTACTGGTGATAATTGAGATGACTCGCTTAAATAAACAAAGTGGTAGCGATCGGACAGGTAGGATCTAAACCATCTTAAAGCCTGCCCTTGAATACCTGTATAGTTTTGTAATCGATCTATCAGTATGTCATGATCTATAGTGTCGAACGCAGCACTAAGATCAAGTAAAACTAGCAACGAGATGCAGCCTTTGTCTGACGCAAGAAGCAAGTCATTTGTAATTTTAACAAGTGCAGTTTCTGTGCTATGGCGGGGCCTGAAACCTGACTGAAATTCTTCATAGATATCATTTTTTTGCAGAAAGGAGCACAGTTGAGCAGACACTACTTTTTCTAATATTTTCGACATAAACGGAAGATTTGAAATGGGTCTGTAATTTGCCAGTTCACAAGGATCTAATTTTGGTTTCTTAATAAGAGGCTTAATAACTGCCAGCTTAAATGGTTTTGGGACGTGACCTAAAGATAACGAGGAGTTAATAATATTGAGAAGTGGTTGTTCTGCAACCGGTAACGTCTCGGTTACGTATGTAACCCTCGTTCCCTAAAGGAGGGAACGGAGACGTCACGTCGGAGGACCGACGAATTGGGATCTCGCTTAGAGAGACCTATCCACTTCGAGTGTAAACTAAATGAGCCAATGCACATTGGCATGCGATTATTGCATCCAGCTGCCGCTGATCACAGCGTGAGCATAAATAGGCAGCAGGTGCAGCGCATATTCAGGTTTTCGCTGAGGAGCCGAGCCGGGGCCCGGCCGCTCAGCGGTGGTACAGGAGCCGTGGCGACGGGACGTGGAAATACACATATGGGATCCGAACGGTCTCTACATATGGAACCCAGCCCTCTACCGGTTCTCAAGGATTCATCGAGTGAGGGCCTGTCACCGGACGCTCCGCCACGTCCAGCTGCCGAGGGGATGGAGGAGCACGACAGGGTCTACAGTGGACTCTCTGGAGCAGTTTTTAGCAAGCCGACCCGAAACCGGGGCCCCTCAGTGCTTCTACCCGTTTGAGGTGAGAACACAGGAGGAAACCGGTTCCACACGAAGGCTATAGAATCTAGCGAATGTGTTAGGGGTCGCCCAGCCCGCAGCTCTACAAATATCTGTCAGTGAGGCGCCATGAGCCAGCGCCCAGGAGGACGCTACACTTCTCGTAGAGTGAGCTCTCAACCTGAACGGGCAAGGCACACCCTGTGTCTGATAAGCCAGGGTGATGGCATCCACTATCCAGTGGGCCATCCTCTGCTTGGAGACGGCCTTCCCTTTCTGCCGGCCTCCGTGACAGACAAAGAGCTGGTCTGAGGTCCTGAAGCTTTGCGTCCTGTCAACGTAGTGTCTTAATGCTCGGACGGGACAAAGCAAAGCCAGGGCTGGGTCTGCCTCCTCCGGGGGCAGCGCTTGCAGGCTCACCACTTGGTCTCTAAATGGAGTAGTGGGAACCTTGGGCACATAGGGGCCGGGGCCTCAGGATTATCTGGGAATCACCGGTCAAACTGTAGGCACGAATCATCGACCGAAAATGTGCAGGTCCCCAACCCTCTTGATGGAGGCCAGTGCAAGCAGGAGCAGAGTTTTCATTGAAAGAAACTTGGGCTCGACTGTCTGTGGGCTCAAACGGGCCCTGTTGTAGTGCTCTAAGCACTAAGGACAGGTCCCAAGAGGGTATAGAGGGGGCGTGGAGGATTCAGCCTTCTAGCCCCTAAGGAACCTGACGACCCAGTCATGCTTCCCCACCGACTTCCCTTCCACAGGGTCGTGGTTGGCAGCAATCGCGCCACGTAGACCTTGAGGGTGGAGGGAGACAGCCTTCGCCCAACCCTTGCTGCAAGAAGGATAGCACGACTCTGATCGGGCATCTCCGGGGTCTTCTCTGTGAGAAGAGCACCATTCGACGAACAGGTTCCACTTCAAGGCGTAAGCGTGTCTCGTAGCGGTGCTCTCGTCAAGTGATGGTGTCAACTACCTCTTGGGGTAGGTCACCTAGAACCTCCGCGTCCCGGCCTAGGGACCAGACATGAAGTTTCCAGAGGTCTGGACGCTGGGTGCCATAGGTGCCCCTGCCTCTGATTCAGTAGATCCTTCCTCAGAGGAATCTGCCAGGAGGGGCTGTCACGAGGAGCATCAGCTCTGGGAACCAAGTCCTGGTAGGCCAGTATGGTGCCACGAGCAGGATCTGCTCCTCTTCCTCTGACCTTGCACAGTGTCTGTGCGAGAAGGCTCACTGGGGAAATGCATATTTGCGAAGGCCCCATGACCAGCTGTGTGCCAGTGCGTCCGTGCGAGTGTTCCATCGGTCAGGAGTAGAACAACTGGCAATGCGACGTCTCTAGGGACGTGAACAGGTCTACCTGTGCGAGTCCAAAACGCCGCCAAATCAGCTGGACCGCCTGGGGATGGAGTCTCCATTCTCCGGGAGCGCAGCTCGTGACAGCTCGTCGGCTGTCCGTTGAGCAAGCCCGGATATGAATGGCGCCAAGCGAGCTCAGATGCTTCCGACTCCAGAGGAGGAGGTGGCAGGCGGTTGTGACATGCGACGGAGCGTAGACCACCTTGTCGGTTGATGTACGCAACGGTCGCCGTGTTGTCCGTACGGACTAGTACATGCTCGCCTCGTAAGCGTCTCTTGAGACGGTTCAAGGCCAGGTGTACTGCCAGCAACTCTAGGCAGTTGATGTGCCAGTGCAGTTGGGGACCCGTCCAAACCCCTGATACTGCATGCCCGTTGAACGTGGACCCCCAGCCCTTGGCGGAGGCGTCTGTGTAAACCACAGCGTGCCTGGAGACCTGTTCCAGGGGCACTCCTGCCCGAAGGAATGAAAGGTCTGACCACGGGCCAGCCTGGCGGCAGGCTGGAGTGACTTGGACCCTCAGCGTGCCGCTCTGCCACGCCCACCTCGGGACTCGGCCATGGAGCCAGTGTTGAAGCGGTCTCATATGGAGCAGCCCCAGCGGCGTGACCGCCGCCGCAGCCGCCATATGCCCCAGGAGCCTCTGAAACTCTTTCAGTGGTGCCACCGTCCTGTTCTTGAATGTATTCAAGCAGTTCAACACCGACTGAGCGCGTTCCTGCGTGAGGCGCGCTGTCTGACTGACCGAGTCTAACTCCATACCGAGAAAAGAGATCCTCTGCACCGGGGAGAGTTTGCTCTTTTCCCAGTTGACCTGAAGGCCCAACTGGCTGAGGTGAACAGACACAGTCTGTATAGATTGGACACTGCAAGTACCTTTATCATTTAAGTGGGTAGAACAAAAGTCATCATAGCTGTTATTGGAGAATTGTCTTACTAGTCAGATAGAGCGTATCGTCCTGGTGATGTTGTCCGACAGGAGTTCCACTCAGACTCTGCTGGGGTGCAGGCCATCAGCACGGAATAGCCTAGGACGCTCCCAGAAAAGATTCCAATTATTGACAAAGAGAATTTTCTGCTCTGTACACCATGAAAACAACCATTCATTTAAAGCAAACAGTCTACTGAACCGCTCGTGTCCTCGCCGACACGTGGGGAAGAGGTCCTGACACGATGATCGCCGCCGTCATGGCGATGTGCTGCGCATCTGCCGTCGATCAGGGTCCTGAACTCCTCTTCAGTGTCTCCGCCTGCCGCAGCTTGGTGTCGTTAGCCCCGTGAATCACAACAGCTGCAACGCCTCGCCATCCTTCAGGATCGCGGGTATCTGCACAGAAACATCAAGAACACGAGCACCAGGGAGACAATGAGTGTGCACTTTACCTTCAGCTAACGTAACATGGACATGCCGGACGATTGAGTCTCCGATGACCACAGCGTCACGATCAGTCTCGCAGAGAGGGGCGAAGCGGTTCCGGGATGAGATGTCGAAGACCGGAGGGGGAGAAGTCGTCGCCCGGGGCCTGGATCGCGTCTTCCGCTGCTGCACCCAGGGTCCGTGGTTTCCCGGCGCCTGAGTGAAGGCCATCTGTGACGATCGCGTCCTGGGTGCACGGGGCCTGTGCAGAGAAACACATGGAGTAGAGGTGATGGGAGTGTTAGCAGCGCGCTGCATACTTACCCCGGACTTATGAGCGTCAGCCCGAGATGTTTCCAGCGTTGCTATCCGCTTTCCTCAGCTGGGCCTGTTTCCCAAGCGGATCCGTCTCTCCACGGCCTCCAGCTCGAGCTGCCGAATGCAGCTCGAACGTGTCCTCACCTGCACACAAAGGTAGACACAAATCCGCCATTTAAGCAAGTAACAGTGAAACAATGTTAAATGTGTGTATGCGTGTGTAAAAGGGATATTAGCTGTGTTAGCGGCACCGCGCTGGCTTTGCTAACGGGCTATAAGCTAATAGCGGACTCGGGAAATCAAAATAAAACTTGCGATAACAAGCCGCTCTGATTATTCTCGTTGCAGAATGCGATCGGGGATATATTCACACGTTATAGAAACACAAATTATTGTGTATAAAATCGGAATTTAAGATAGAAAATAGACGAAAAAGAATTGGCTTGACGGAGATTCAGCTCAGAACACGCGTCAACGACAAACCGGAAGTGATCAGCATGTTTGCCGTTGCCGTGTGACACTGTGACGTAGAAAAGATGTAGTTGTAGTTTATCTTTTCTGCAAAGATATTTAGTGATTTGTTTAACATTTACATCATGAAGACAACATCATGTGTGGTGCACTTAGAATATACTTTTCTTTAAGTAGAGGGTTAATAAAGAGAAAGTTTCTTGAATCATGTTGTAGTTACATTTTCAAGTTGACTAGATAAAATCTTACAAAATCGAGAATTGGTCAAATATAAGTGAAATTGCTAAACCTAAAATATCCTCCTGAGACGCCCCCCTAAAAAAAAAGTTTTCATGTCATTACATTGTTTAGACCATAAGAATTTTTTTTTTTTTTTTGAAAACTGTTTTATTCATATTTGATTATATGTCCTCTGTAGAGGACACAAGGACTAAAATTAAATGGCATAAATAGAAAACGGCAAAATCAATGGGAGTTTTTTTAAATCACCAAATACATTTTTAGGTTTCAGGATTTTTTTATACTAAACTTTGTTTAAGGATGATTCTCAACTATGTTTTAACATGTATAACAAAATGATTTGATATACCATTTTGTTTTATGCAATATGTGTGTAAAAAAATCCATAAACTGGTTTCCCATTAAACACAGTGCATCTATACACTATATCTAATTTGCTTATTAATATGTTGCTGTTGGGACAGAATGTTGAAAAAAAAATCATTATGGGAGTAATACATGGCCAGATTTTCATAATAATATATGATATTTCATAAGCAAGCTGTGTTCCTGTGGCTCAGTGGTAGAGCATTGCGTCACCAGTGCAAAAGGTTGTGGGTTCGATTCCCAGGGAACACACATACTAATGAAAATGTATAGCCTGAATGCACTGTAAGTTGCTTTGGATAAAAGCGTCTGCTAAATGCATAAATGTAAATATATAATTTATTTCCCTATTCAATTGTTGTCTCCCAAAATGCATAATAAACATGCTTTTAGTCCTGGTGTCATTGAACATGTATGAAATTACTGTATGTCCTGTTTCATAACAGGAAGTCATATTTGAATTTGAAAACCCATAACATTTTCCTGAGATGTTGCTTTATGACAAACAATCTGAAAATGATTCAGATTTAAAAGACATTACAGAATATAATCATATTTCCATAAGGATGTACAATTTTTCACTAAATGAAATATAGCCATCTTTAAAGACGTATGAGAGGGATTAAAAAGATTTAGTATCTCTATAAAGCCCTGAATGTGCTCTGTACAGGACATCCAGGCTTATAACTGTGACATGTAAGGTCTCAGAGAAATTCACTAAAATATAATGTCCACTACAGAGGCAAAAACTCCAAAGCTGGGTCTCAGGAGGAGAAATAAAATAGCCTAATTTGATCCTACAGTGTTGCTGCACATGCTTTTAGATCATTACAAACAATAATGCGAAATTATTATATTATAATAGAAGATATGCCGTCTCTCGTATCACATAAATTATCAATAATTAAGTATGTGGTTTTGAAGAAGATTTTTTTCTTTCTCAGTTTTGACCGTCTCATTTGGACTTGGACTTGGACTCGAACCTCTTTGGACTTGGACTTGACTCGGACTCGAACCTCTTTGGACTTGGACTTGTCTTGGACTCGACAAAGGTGGACTTGACTACAGCCCTAACTCATACCAGTAACAGCACACACACCCCACCAACCTCATATGCAGCCTGACATTCTGTTTGCACTAATTCATACTGTACTGCACTGCAAAGGTATATGTGTATTAGGGCTGCATGATATATTGCATGCGATTGTCATGCACATTTCGTCAGTAAAGCCGGTTCTGTGATGATTAATAAATCCCCATCTCCTCTTTTCAAATGGAGCGGCATTTAATACACAGAGAATTAGTTCACCGACAAGCTATGCAATATCACGTTCAATATTGCAGGCGATTCATCGCTGAGGAGATGTATTCATTATCACAGAACCGGCTTTACTGACGATGCGCATGACAATCTCATGCAATATATCGTGCAGCCCTAATGTGTACTGTGATTGTGTTAATTATTGTTTTCATTTCATGCTCTCTGTATAGTATAATATTTAGCATATATTGTTATCTATGTGTATTGAGTCCATATATATATATATATATATATATATATATATACACATGTATATGTGTTGCATATATATTCAATATTTGTCATACATACTGTCATCCTGCTGAGTTTGCACAAAAGTCTTTCACCACCTGTACACTTGCGTTCATGGTATTGTGTTTTTTTGTTGTTTTACGTGTTAGATGTTGTTAGTATAACTGTCTACGATAGAGACACACTTTTAAATATTGGTTCCTCCGTCACGCAACGCAAATCGGACTTTGAGTTCTTGAATGCCGGTGGATTGTTCACAGACACGGCATCAGAGCCCTTTGTCTGGGTCGCGCAATCGAGGAAACGCCTCCGACACCGAAAAAGAGGGAAGAGAGCTGGCGATCTCGTCAGACTGAGATGCCGTGCTTTCCGACCTCCTCTCCCAATAATTTTGGTGGCTAACGTTCAGTCACTGGATAACAAACTCTGCAAACTGCGGTCGCGCATCTCATACCAACGAGAAACAAGGGACTGCTGTGTTATTTGCCTCACAGAAACATGGATGTCTGCTATGGTTCCAGACTCAGCCATCGAGCTCACGGGCTTCTCCGTGCACCGCTGGGATAGAACAAAAGAGCTCACAGGGAAAAGCAGAGGCGGGGGTGTTTGTTTCTATATCAACAACTCATGGTGTAATGAAAGGAACATACACTCTATTAAATCCTTCTGCTCCCCTGATCTGGAATTTCATATGCTTCTGTGTCGACCATTCTGGCTACCGAGGGAATTTACAGCGATCATAATCACGGCTGTTTATATCCCCCCCAAGCCAACACAGACCAGGCACTCAGGGAACTGTACGGGAATATAAGTGAGCAGGAAACCGCGAACCCAGATGCAGCATTCATTACTATGAGGGACTTTAATAAAGCCAACTTCAGAACAATAGCTCCAAAATACTTCCAACACATCACCATCAACATGCGTGGAGATTGTATACTCGACCATTGTTACTCCCCTTTCCGGGACGCATACAAGTCCCTCCCCTGCCCACCTTTCGGCAAATCGGATCACTCTTCCGTTCTGCTCCTGCCTGCTTATAGGCAGAAACTGAAACGTGAAGCACCCGCCCTCAGGACAATACAATGCTGGTCGGACCAATCGGACGCTATACTACAGGACTGTTTTGATCACGTGGACTGGGACATGTTCCGGGCAGCGTCTGATGACGACATAGAGGCGTATTCAGATCCGATTCAACCATCCGCATCTACCCCAACCAAAAACCATGGATTAACGGCAATGTTCGATCAGCCTTGTCAGCGCGGACATCTGCCTTTAAATCCGGAAACACTGACGATCGGAAACAAGCCAGTTACGATCTCAGGAGATCCATCAAAGCAGCCAAACGACAATACAAAAACAAAGTTGAAGAACATTTCAACAACAACAATCCAAGAAGCATGTGGCAGGGCATCAACAACATCACAGGCTTTAAAGGGAATAAACCAGCTACTGTGAACATTGCCGCCTCTCTACCAGACGAGCTCAACACCTTTTATGCTCGTTTCGAGGCTGATAACACCGCCCACACAGAGAGCGCTCACACGGCTGCCGCAGAAGAGGTGATTCCACTCTCCCTTTCTGTCGCGGATGTAACCCGATCCTTCAAACGGGTGAACATCCGTAAAGCCGTGGGCCCGGATGGCATACCAGGCCATGTGCTAAAAGCATGCGCTTTCCAGCTAGCCGGGGTTTTTACAGACATTTTCAATCTGTCCCTCTCTCTGTCTGTGGTTCCCTCATGCTTCAAAAAATCTACCATTGTGCCCATACCAAAGAAAAATAAAATCACATGCTTGAATGACTGGAGGCCCGTTGCTCAGACACCCATCTTCAGCAAGTTTTTTGAGAAGCTCGTCAGAGAACACATCTGCTCCGTGCTGCCTGCTTCACTGGACCCACTACAATTTGCATACCACAGTAACCGTTCCACAGACGATGCTATTGCCTTCACCCTGCACACTGCTCTCTCCCACCTGGAAAATAAGAACACCTATGTGAGGATGTTGTTCGTGGATTATAGTTAGGCATTTAACACCATAGTGTCTGCCACACTGGTTGCAAAGCTCCAGACTCTGGGACTGAACAGATCTCTGTGCAGCTGGATCCTGGACTTCCTGACAGGCAGAAGTCAGGTTGTCAGAATGGGCAACAACACCTCATCTCCCCTGATCCTCAACACTGGTGCTCCTCAGGGCTGCGTCCTCAGCCCACTCCTGTACTCCCTGTACACACATGACTGTACAGCAACACACAGCTCCAACGTCATCGTCAAATTCGCCGATGACACAACGGTGATAGGCCTGATCACCGACAACGATGAGACGGCCTACAGAGAGGAGGTGAGTACACTGACTAAATGGTGTCAGGAGAACCACCTCTCACTCAACATCAGCAAGACCAAGGAGCTGGTGGTGGATTACAGGAGACAGAGCAGAGAACACACACCCATCACCATCGACAAGACACCTGTGGAGCAGGTTAACAGCTTTAAGTTCCTTGGCGTTCACATCACCGAGGATCTCACATGGTCTGCTCACACAGATGCAGTGCTGAAGAAGGCACATCAGCGCCTCTTCTTCCTGAGACGGCTGAGGAAGTTTGGAACGAGCCCCAGCATCCTCAGATCCTTCTACACCTGGACTGTGGAGAGCATCCTGACCGGCTGCATCACCGCCTGGTTTGGAAACAGCACCGCTGGCAACCGCAGGGCTCTGTAAAAGGTCGTGCGAACTGCCCGCCACATTGTTGGAGGTGAGCTTCCCTCCCTCCAGGACAACTACACCAGGCGGTGTACAAGGAAAACCCGGAGGATTATCAAAGACTCCAGCCACCCGTCCCACAGTCTGCTCTCTCTGCTGCCCTCAGGGAGACGTCTCCGCAGCATCCAATCCTCAAGACTAGCCGACTGAGGGACAGCTTTTTCCCTCAGGCTATCAGGCTAATGAACAGTCAGAAATAACTCACCCTACATCACACTCCCACTCACACAACATGCCATGCACTGCACTTTAACACAGTTCTACCGGACTACACGCACACACTGCACTAACACATCTGCTATCACTGGACACCATACAAGCACACCCACGACATTGCATATGCATAATCTGTTGCACCTTGCACAACTATCTGTTGCACAACCAATCTACTGTAAATTATAATCTGTTGCACCTTCACATATTACTATGCACAGATGTGGACATAATGCAGACGTGTACATATGGTGTATAATGTGTATTGGTGTATTGGTAACTAAGTATGTCTTTATAGTACACTGTGTGTACTGAGTATATGTATGTGTATTTTGCACATTGTCTTCTGTACAGTCTGTAAATATGTACTGTCCATATGTAAATTGTTGTGTTTTGTTTTTTTGTTTTTTGTTTTTTGCACTGTCTGGAGCACGCTCGTAAGAATTTCACTCACCAAGGTACTTGTGCTGTGGTGATGTGACAATAAAAGTGATTTGATTTTATTTAATTTGAACATTTGGTCATATTAATGAGTCTAGTTTATAAGGGGAAGGCTGAAAGATGCATTAGAAGAGACTGCATGGACTAAATTGCTACAAACACTTCATGCGTACCTGAGGATGATTTAGCAGGGAAAGATCAACATGAATCGTGAACTATGTTATAATGAAGATGAGCATCTACATTACTGATGTCCAACACTTGAGGACAAAGGAGATAAATTTTTTACAAGAATTTTACAAATTCAAGGTCTTTTATGTTATGATTCTTGGCACTGCAAGAATTGTATGACTTTGCACATAAACCACACACTGTCTGAACCCGGTTCTGAATGACACATTGGCCTTGTGTAATAGTACAATGATGTGTCACAATATGTATTATTTAATTTGGTGCCTTTGTTTACTGTCAGCACTGTATTCTTTTTCTTGATCTAATTAAATAAATGGAGCCCATTCCAAATGAAGATTTTGGGGTCTATTCTTGCTGACTTGAAGTTATTAAAAAATACAATCTAAAATAACCTTTCAGACATAAATTCCACTCAACATAGTTTGTTGTTCATGATGAGAATAGATCTGTGTATGTTTTGGAGACCTTCAATCCCCAGAGACCCCTGGAAGAGCAAACAAAATAATAATTAAATGACTGTAAATCAAAGTCTGATTATTGTCACGAGAGATGAGGTCGAGGACTCAAATGCAGAGAAATAGTTATTTTTAATAATAAAATAAAACAAAGAAGAACAAAAACCACCCCGAAGGGGAAAAACAAGCAGGCAGGCAGGCATAAAACTGGAGCACAGTCAACATGAAACACTCACGAACGCATTTACACATGAAAGACAACGGATCAGCACAGGACTGCAGACACAAGGAGACTATATAGGGAGACAAACGAGGGTAACGAGGGAGACACAGCTGGAGCCACTGAAACAATGATTAAGTAACAAGATGGGAGGGGACAGACAATCGACATGGGAGCACATGGCACCAAACAAACAACAAGCCATGTGCTCAACACACAGAGACATCTGGTGGCCAGCCTGGGCACACCAGCAGGACCGTGACATAACCCCTTTAAGGAGCGGATCCCAGACGCTCCACACACACTAAACAGAAAAATGTCTAGGAGGAGGTGGGCCAGGCCCGTGGAGTGGAAGAGGGCCTGGAGCAATGGGCGCACAGGGGTGCCAGGGTGGGGCTGGCCCTGGAGCGGGCTCTGTGGGTTCCCAGACCGAGCGGGGTCCAGGACGGAGTGGACTGCATGGGCTCCCAGACCGGAGCGGGCTCTGGAGCGGAGTCTGTGTGCTCCTGACTAGAGCAGGCTCTGGAGCAGACGGAACGGAGCGGGCTCTGTCGGCTCACGGGCGGAGCGGGCTCTGGAGCGGACTGCGTGGCTCACGGGCGGAGCGGGCTCTGGAGCGGACTTGTGGCTCCCGGAACGGAGCGGGCTCTGGAGCGGACTCACGGGCCGCGGACCGAGCAGAATGCGGCTCAGACCGGAGCGGAATGCTCTCTGTCGGCTCCCAGACCGGAGCGGGTTCTGGAGCGGACTTCGTGGGCTCCCGGATCGGAACGGGCTCTGGAGCGGACTCCGTGAGCTCCCGGACCGGAGCGGAATGCGTGGGCTCATGGGACGGAGCGGACTGCGTGGGCTCACGGGACGGAGCGGACTGCGTGGGCTCACGGGACGGAGCGTGCTCTGGAGCGGACTCTGTCGGCTCACGGGGCGGAGCGGGCTCTGGAGCGGACTCTGTCGGCTCACGGGGCGGAGCGGGCTCTGGAGCGGACTCTGTCGGCTCACGGGGCGGAGCGGGCTCTGGAGCGGACTCCGTGGGCTCCCGGAACGGAGTGGGGTCCTGGACTGGAGCGGACTCCGTGGGCTCCTGGATCGGAGCGGAATGTGTGGGCTACCGGATCGGAGCGGAATGCATGGGCTCCCGGATCGGAGCGGAATGCGTGGGCTCCCGGATCGGAGCGGACTCCGTGGGCTCCTGGATCGGAGCGGGCTCTGAGCGAATACGGGCTCCCGGACCGAGCGGAATGCGGGCTCCTGGATTGAGCGGAATGCGTGGGATCCCGGACCGAGCGGAATTCGTGGGCTCCCCGGATCGGAGCGAATGCGTGCTCCCGGATCGGAGCGGACTCCGTGGGCTCCCGGATCGGAGCGGGCTCTGAGCGGAATACGTGGCTCCCGGACCGGAGCGGAATGCGTGGGCTCCCGGACCGAGTGGAATGCGTGGCTCCCGGATCGGAGCGACTCTTGGGCTCCCGGATCGAGCGGGCTCTGGAGCGACTCCTTGGGCTCCCGGATCGGAGCGGGCTCTGGAGCGGACTCCTTGGGCTCCCGGATCGGAGCGGCTCTGAGCGGACTCCGTGGGCTCCCGGATCGAGCGGCTCTGGAGCGGACTCGTGGGCTCCCGGATCGAGCGGGCTCTGGAGCGGACTCGTGGCTCCCGGATCGGAGCGGGCTCTGGAGCAGACCGGGCTCCCGGATCGGAGCGGCTCTGGAGCGGAATACGGGCCCCGGATCGGAGCGGGCTCTGGAGCAGACTCCGTGGGCTCCCGGATCGGAGCGGGCTCTGGAGCGGAATACGTGGGCTCCCGGATCGGAGCGGGCTCTGGAGCAGACTCCGTGGGCTCCCGGATCGGAGCGGGCTCTGGAGCGGAATACGTGGGCTCCCGGATCAGAGCGGGCTCTGGAGCAGACTCCGTGGGCTCCCGGATCGAGCGGGCTCTGGAGCGGAATACGTGGCTCCCGGATCGGAGCGGCTCTGGAGCAGACTCCGTGGGCTCCCGGATCGAGCGGGCTCTGGAGCGGAGCAGGCTCTTCCACCATGGCCTCCAGGACCACCGGGCTGGGTTTCGTTGGAGAAAAGTCGGCTGCCCGCATACCGACCTCATGGGTGAATCCTCCAACTTACGCACCAGCCTCGGCATCCCGGGTGCGCTGCAGCTTTGACGGCCGCCATTAGGGCGCTGCAGCTCCATCTGCCGCCACTGGAGGAGCTGCAGCCTTGTCGCCCACCACCTGAGGCACACCAGCCACCTTAGCTGGGGAACGTGCCAAAGCCTCGACGAAATTCCCCAAATGTGAGGTGGTCCAGCCCACTCATCCTCCACCAGCTGAGGGGCTCATCAAGGGCGCTGTTGAAAAGGTCCTTGAGGGCCTCATCATTGTAGCCTAGCCCCTCAGCTGCACCACTGAACTCCATGGCAAAACTCCTCACGTCATTGCCCTGCTGACGGCAGGAGCTCAGGGCCTCGTACTGGAGGATGCGTTGGTATAGGGGGCTGGAGATAGTGTCGGGTGGTGGGCGGCCCAAACCCCTCCTCTGCTGAGTCCTCATCTGGGCTGATCCGTTCTGTCAGGAGAAATGAGGTCGAGGACTCAAATGCAGAGGAAATCAGGGTGTTTAATAATAAATGAAACAAATGAACAACAAAAACTACCCCGAAGGGGAAAAACAAGCAAGCAGGCAGGCAGAAGACTGGAGCACAGTCAAACATGAAACACTCACACGACGTCGACACATGAAAGACAACGGATCAGCACAGGACTGCAGACACAAGGAGACTATATAGGGAGACAAACGAGGGAGACACAGCTGGAGCCACTGAAACAATGATTAAGTAACAAGATGGGAGGGGACAGACAATCGACATGGGAGCACATGGCACCAAACAAACAACAAGCCATGTGCTCAACACACAGAGACATCTGGTGGCCAGCCTGGGCACACCAGCAGGACCGTGACAATTATAGTATCAAACAGAACATTGGCAAAACAACTACTTATGCTTTGTTTACAAAAGAATGTTATACACAGTTTTCAAACATATATGGAAAGGTGGCATAAAGGTGTTTAAAAAAGTGCTCTTAGTAAAATACCACATTTCAGCCTGCCTCTAAAATATGTCATAGATGTTTGCATAATGAACATGTTTAGATATCCCTTTGTTCAAAAAAGATAGTATTTTTCCTAATTTCGTTGTTAAACATTTTAATCTACATTACCCATAAGCATCTGCCATTTTATCTATAGAACGCAAAAACCCATTTGTAGTTCAATGAAGTTGTGCTTAGGGTTAGGGTTAGGATCTCGGTGAAGAGATGATGTCTCACGAAAGAGCAACTGGTCTTTCTATACTACTGATGTAGTAATAACAGCAAAACTTACTTTATATTTACATTTATCAGACGCTTTTATCCAAAGCAACTTACATTGCGATATTGACATTTAGGTTATGCATTTTCATTAGTATGTGTGTTCCCTGGGAATCGAACCCACAACCATTTGTGCTGAAGACGCAATGCTCTACCACTGAGCCACACAGGAACACACTTTGCAACATTAAGCGTTGTGGTGAATGGACAGACAATCATACTAAGATTTATTTGTCTCCACTCAATATAAAACTGCAACAACAGATTGCATTGTGTGGTTAACCTGATGCAACAGTAGATTTGTTGATTACAGTGATTATTTATTTATTAACAAGGGTGACTATTCAATTTAGCTTCTGTAGCATTTACAGTGCAATTATAATATATTAAAGGTATACAATTAATCACTTCTGTATTTCCTGAAAATGGACCCTACACACTTGTCAATCTTAGATGTACCAGTTAAACCACATGAATAATATATATATATATATATATATATATATATATATGAATTACACAGTTTGTAGTCATCTCACAGTGTTTATTGATATGTCAAACTTTTCCAAACATAGCGCCCAGAACAGCATTCTCTCTCCAAGCAGTTGATTATAAAAATGTATCTCCAAAGACGTAAACAATTATAGTGAAATAACAACTTCAAACAATGACTGATTAATAAAGTAATTATTAATTATATATACAATTACAAAAAATATGCAATAGAAGACCCCTTTAAAATACAGGGCCTAATATTAAAAAAGAAAAACATCATAAAATGCCAAATAATATTTTACAAACTGGAAGTTTTGAGCCTCCAATTGAAAATACATAATTTTCTTCCCTTTAATGAAGAACTAGGCAAGAAATGATTATCAACAATATTGAAATATTTTACAATTATCCTTTAAAAAATGTATATGCTGTAATCATTGTTTCCTTCTATTGTGACTATATGCAAGACAAATTCAAATGGTAAAAAGTCATAGTGATAGCGACAGGAGTGCTCAGTAGAGATGGGAGTGTTGATTATAGAGGAGAAATTAATACAGGTAGACATGCTAAGACTGGAAGTTGGCAGAAAAGGACTGAGAGCAGATGTGCCACACGAGAGAGAGAGAGAGAGAGAGAGAGAGAGATGCGGACGCTTTTGAAAGGACTGATATTGTGGAGAGTTGATGGAGTAATCGGTGAGAAATCCTGCAACACAAAAAGAAAGAGAATTTATCACATGATGAACAATGAAAATATTGACAACAAATAGCAGACAACAACATACCTATATAGCGCGCATATAATAAATAGAATGTTATCATCTGTTGGCGTGGATGCAAAATAGTTCTCATTATATTCCTTGTTCTTGGTGTAAACAGCTTTAAGTGATCTGATTTGGCCAAATTAATTGATGATCTGATTTGTCTGTCACATGACAAGTTAATTAAATTCAAGATTATTTGTATAGCGGTCTTTACGATACAATTGTTGCAAAGCAGCTTTACAGGAAATTAGGTTTCTACAATAGATTTATATATTAAAGAAACTTCATATATATAACTTATGGCAAAATTTGGTTAATTCTGTATACTGTCTGATGGTTAGGTCCTCTGAGGGGTTGGCATCATCTCTTGTCAGGTGTTTGGTCATCTCAGATCATTTAAGGGTTGGAATCAGACTGAAGATTGTCCTGTGGTAGAAACAGAGAAACAAATAGAGACATAATTAGCATAGCTGTTGTTCCATTCAAGAAAAAATTATGTGTTTAACTCAAGCTAAAGCATAATAATGTGCGTTTGATCAGATATACCTGCAGTATAAGATTGTGAGATGCATTATATGAATGCTTGGCTAAAGAGATGTGTCTTTAATATAGATTTAAACAGAGAGAGTGTGTCTGAACCCCGAACGGTATCAGGAAGGCTATTCCAGAGTTTGGAAGCTAAATATGAAAAGGTTCTCCCTCCTTTAGTGGACTTTGCTTTCCGAGGTACTACCAAGAGTCCAGAGTTTTGCGACCTTAGGGAGCGGGTTGGATTGTAGTGTGATAGAATATTAGTTAGGTACGCAGGAGCTAAATCATTTAGGGCCTTGTAGGCAAGTAATAATATTTTGTAACTGATACGAAACTTAATAGGTAGCCAGTGCAGTGACTGTAAAATTGGAGTAATATGATCATATTTTCTTGACCTTGTAAGGACTCTAGCCACAGCATTTTGTACTATCTGTAGCTTGTTTATCGAAGATGCAGGACAACCACCTAGCAGTGCATTACAATAGTCCAGTCTAGAGGTCATGAATGCATGAACTAACTTTTCTGCATCAGAAACACTTAACATGTTCCGTAGCTTGGCAATGTTTCTAAGATGGAAGAATGCTGTTTTTGTAACATGGGAAATATGGGCCTTTTTTCCTGGATGAATCTTGGCCAGAATTTCTATTTTGGTTTGATTCAAAGTACTTCGAGAGCGTTTCGAAAACATAAGGAACCGATGTCATAAACAGATCTGCACTCGCAAACAAAGCCAAATCCTATAGATATTTTAGGCAATATAGAAATCCAGGCCAGGATGGGTCTGGGAAAAATTGCATGTATGTTCATCCTATGCAACACTTACCATATTATTGCAGAAGATATACTGTATATCACACACCCCAGACTCGACTTGAGTGGAAAAGGAATCATCCGCGGTTGTGCGTGCACTTGTTTGCACATGAGCAAAGGTGTTTTTAGGATTATAACTGGCAAGCGCCAGACCACTGATTCGTCAAACTTGCATTCCAGCAGTCCATGTTCTTCTAACGTCTGTCTATTTTCAAGTAAGTAACGAATATGCTTTGGGGAAATGTATCGGAGTAAAAGTATGCATTTTAACTAGGAAATGTAGTGGAGTAAAAGTAAAAGCTGTCTTATATAAAACTCAAGTAAAGTACAAATACTCCCAAAAAATACTTAAGTACTGTAACGAAGTTTTATTACTTTGTTATATTATACCACTGCTTATCTGTCATGCTTTGCTCGGTTCTTTCTCATGAGCAATGATAAATCAAGTGTGTTAAATTAGGAAAACATAAAAAATGTGCAGAGCTGTAGATCCTCAGGGGCAGTGTTGGGTAAGTTACTATCAAAAAGTAATTAATCACAGTTACTAATTACTTCATCAATATTGTATTTAAATTACTTTACTAAATACTCAGTCTGAAAAGTAACTTAGTTACTCAACAAGTAACTTAATTATTCAAATCGCTGATTAGGCTACATCTTAAAATCCATATAAACCTTAATAGAAATTAAACTCTTTATTCTTTCAATTTGAGTCAAACATAGAATAGTTTAGCCTTTTAGCTTTAAAAGAACTGTAATACTTAAGCTTTTTTATAAAAAAATTTAACCTTCTTTGGTTAACAAATAGAGATACAAAATATCTGAATAACAAAAAAGCTTACAAGTTACACAATAAATTTCAGTTTGGCAAGATGTTCAGGAAAAGCCCAACTAGTACAATCCATACAGGTTAATGTAAAAATAACATGTTAACTAATGTAGGTAAGAATAAATGACAGAAATGATCTTCTCTGCTGAATAAAGCCATGTCAGAACGCGCTGTTCGTATGAGGTAAATTCCTCATAGTAGGTCTTCTTTCAAAAATTAGATGAATCTTGATTTTTGTTTTATCTTTTTTTTTTTTTGGTATCTAGGTGAGGGCGTTTGTGAGCAGGTGACTCCATATAATGAGCTCAGATACGGGAAAGACTGTACCTCAGTTTCATATGGATTACATAATCAGGAATCTTAGTTTTGATTTGAATTTGTTAATTTAACAGTAGAAACTTCAAGCTTTTAGATAAGGGAAAGACTACCTCTCTTTCATACTGATTACGTAATCAAGAATATTCGTTTTCGATTTGAATTCGTTCATTTAAAAGTAGACACTTCAAGCTTTTTAGATTCTATTGATCTTTAGTCTTATGTATCTGAGTATTTAAGGTTTCTCTGCGAAACAGGGAAATCTAAAAGTCAATGAGCCGGCACACAGAGGGTTAAAGCCGCTTCATTCAATTTTATCTTTAGTTGGTCAATTTAGATTTTAAATTCAATACTGATTTTAGAACTGTTGAAATCATTTACTGTATGTAACGCAAGTACTTTATAAGTAAGTGTAATTAAATTAACAGTAATCCCTTACTTTACTTTTTCAGTGGATAAGTAATTTAACTACAGTAACGAGTTACACCCAACACTGCTCAGGAGCAGGATTGATGTAAAGCATATGTTTCTATTCTCACCTCACAGCTTTCCATTTCTGTTCATCCCATTGATTCAAACTCAGTATAAAAATGTCTGGGTAAAAAATAACCCTACTGACAAACTAACTCTCTGTGAACAGCATGCTGGCTTATGCAGTTTCACCCATCAAACTGGCTTGTTTATTAAACATAACTGTCAGCTAATGCTGCTAATGTTGACAAAATCATTTGACCTCATAAGTAGATTAAATAATTTCCTTGGAACTGAACTGAACGTGTGTTTATCTGAACATCCATTTATTCCATCTGAACAGTAGTATTATTTTTGTTGTTTTTGTATAAACGTGGATAAACTACTAATTTATCTACACAGATTTGTCTATGATTTTTGGAGTTTTAAATGTTACATTATAATTTAATAATTCATGGTGTTGATATTTAATAATCCCAATTTACAGTGTTTTCAAACATCTTCATTATTCATCATAAACAGCTGAGCAAAATCATTCATTTTGAATTAATTTGTGTCCCTGCAGCACAAAAGCAGTTATAAGTCAAGTCAAGTCACCTTTATTTATATAGCGCTTTTAACAATACAAATTGCAACAAAGCGACTGCACAATATCAAAAAAGAAAAATAGTGTATCACTAATGTAAAATTACAAGATTTAACATTAAAATTTTCAGTTAAAGGCATTTCATTATTGAATTTAGTGATGGCATCATCCAGCTCAGTTCAGTTTAAATAGTATCTGTGCAATCAAGTCAGTGATATCACTGGAAATGAAGTGTCCCCAACTAAGCAAGCCAGAGGCGACAACGGCAAGGAACCAAAACTTCATCAGACAAAGAACGGAGAAAAAACCTTGGGAGAAACCAGGCTCAGTCGGGGAGCCAGTTCTCCCCTGGCCAGATGAACCAGTAGTTTGTTCCAACTGCAGCAAAGTCAGATTGTAAGGGCTCCACTGGTTCCAGTGGTCTTGTCCCGATGGCTGTCTAGGTGACAAGCTCCTCACTGGAGATCTGTCTCTGGGGCTCATCTAGGTGCCCTGTTCTCCGCTGACGTTCAGAACTGTAGAGGTCGTCTCTAGGTGATGATCCACCATCTGATCTGGATACGGACTGGATCTGGTGACTGCAGTGATCATCTGATCTGGATACGGACTGGATCTAGTGACTGCAGTGATCATCTGATCTGGATAAGGACTGGATCTGTTGACTGCAGTGATCATCTGATCTGGATAAGGACTGGATCGGGTGGCTACGGTGACCTCGGAATAAGAAAGAAACAGACTAATGTTAGCGTAGATGTCAATCTTCTTTCAATGTAACAAATGCATCGTGTTTTATGGGAAGTGTTCCCGGTTTCGGTTGACCTAATTAATGCAGCCTAACAATCCTTTAACGGATTTGAATATTAGAAGTGTATTAGTGTCTTAAGTGTACGCCAGGTTAAAGAGATGAGTTTTTAATCTAGATTTAAACTGACAGAGTGTGTCTGCCTCCCGAACAGTGTTAGGTAGATTGTTCCAGAGTTTGGGCGCTAAATAGAAAAAGGATCTGCCGCCAGCAGTTGATTTTGATATTCTAGGTATTATCAGATGGCCAGAGTTTTGAGATCGTAGTGGACGTGGAGGACTATAATGTGATAAGAGCTCGCTCAAGTACTGAGGAGCTAAACCATTCAGGGATTTATAAGTAATTAACAAGATTTTAAAATCAATACGATGTTTAATAGGGAGCCAGTGCAGTGTTGACAGAACCGGGCTAATGTGGTCATACTTCTGGTTCTAGTAAGAACTATATTTTGGACCATCTGTAGTTTGTTTATTAAGCGTGCAGAACAACCACCCAATAAAGCATTACAATAATCAAACCTTGTCATAAATGCACAAATTAACATTTCTGCATTTGACATAGGTCTCAATTTAGATATATTTTTAAGATGAAAAAATGCAGTTTTACAAATGCTAGAAATGTGGCTGTCAAAGGAGAGATTGCTATCAAATAGCACACCTAGGTTCCTGACTGATGACGAAGAATCGACAGAGCAGCCATCAAGTGTTAGACAGTGTTCTTGGTTATTACTTGTGTGTTTTTAGGTCCGATAATTAACACCTCTGTTTTTTTCAGAATTTAGTAGTAAATAAATTATTCATTATCCAGTTTTTTATATCGACTATGCATTCCATACGTTTATCAATTTGGTGCGTTTCATTGGGCCATGAAGAAATATAGAGCTGAGTATCATCAGCATAACAGTGAAAGCTAACCCCTTGTTCCCTGAGTATATTTCCCAAGGGAACATGTAAAGCGTGAAAAGTAATAAGTAGCACGGGTATATTTGTAGCAATAACCAACAAACAACACATCGTATGGGTCAAAATTATCAATTTTTCTTTTATTCCAAAAATGTTCCATGAAGACTTTTTTTTATTTCCTACCGTAAATATATCTTAACTTCATTTGTGATTAGTAATATGCATTGCTAAGAACCTAATTTGGACAACTTTAAAGGTGATTTTCTCAATATTTAGATTTGTTTGCACCCTCAGATTCCAGATTTTCAAATAGTTTTATCTCAGCCAAATATTTTCCTATCGTAACCAACCATAAATCAATGGAAAGCATATGTATTCAGCAATCATCAACGTATGACTGGTTTTGTGCTCCAGGGTCATATATTTTATATGACTTCCTTCAAATAATTTATTTAATTACACAGCCACTACACTTTGGCTCAAGACTGATTGCTCACTGAAGCTCAGCAGGGTTAAGCCTGATCAGACTCTGGATGGGAGACCTATTTCTGCTGGAAGCGTGTTAGTGAGGCCAGCTCTGAGATTATCTGTGGTCACTATAAATCCCATGGCACTTCTCGTAAAGATTAAGGTGTATGGTCTGTCCTGGCCAGATTCCCTCTGCTGGTCTTTATCAATCATAATAATAATAATACATCACATTTATATAGCACTTTTCTGCATTCACTTTCTCAAAGCGTTCTACACTGTCAGGGTATCTCCTCATCCACCACCTGGATAATGCGACGGGCAGCCATAGTGCGCCAGAACGCCCACCACACACCAGCTTACTGGTGGAGAGGAGACAGAGGGATGCAGCCAAGCAGCATATATGGGGATTGTTAGGAGGCCATGAGGGTCAGAGGCCAATGGGCAAATTTGGCCAGGATGCCAAGGTCACACCCCTACTCTTTTCGAAAGACATCCTGGGATTTTTAATGATCACAGAGAGTCAGGACCTTTGTTTAACATCTCATCCGAAGGACGGTGCTTTTTACAGTATTGTGTCCCCGTCACTACACTGGGGCGTTAGGACCCACACAGACCACAGGGTGAGCACCCCCTGCTGGCCTCACTAACACCTCTTCCAGCAGCAACCTAGTTTTCCTAGGAGGTCTCCCATCCAGGTACTGACCTGGCCTCCTAATCACCCCCATCCGCTGAACTGCTCTATCAGTCTCTCCTCTCCAGCTGTAGCCGCTCTATCATCCAGACCCGATATGATTGGACAGCGCTTAGGTACACAGTAGCACATAAGAAAATGTTTAATTCATTCATATTCATGTTCTTCTAATTCCAATGTGTCTATTGGACTGAGACACTTGTTATTTGATTTATCTGTCATTTTTTTGCAAACTAAATTATCATAATATTATACTGTATGCATAATACTCGTGCACATCATAGACTCATCTCTAAATATGTCACAAATCATGATTTAGCAGCACATGCACTCTGATCATTGGTTTGGAGCACACAGAACCTGGTTTTACCAAATGTGACATCTTTGTTGACCCTGGAACAATACTGTGATTAACCAATCAGATTTGAAAAAACTGTTTATAGTTTTAGTGAAGTTTAGGCTTACAATCAGTGTTTGGTGCTAGTACATCAGTGTCATCCATCTATCATTTTCTCTGATTTTAGGAATTACTCATGTTTAAGTTTAGGTGTAGACTAACATCAAGATTAACTTGTTGGATTAAATTGTGGTTCCAGGGTAACTCAGCAAATTCAGGACATGCGCTGTAAAACTGAAAGCCCAGATTAACTCAAGTTCAGTTTTATTTCAAGAGCACGTTTAAGCACGACACAAGGCCAACCAAAGTGCTGCACAACAAACAATAATATATAATGAGGAGAAAATAATCAGAATTAAAACCATTCAGAGACCAATACAACAACAAAAGCAGATTAAAACCGTTCAAAAGCACACATTACTACATGTTAAAAGCCAGAGAGAAAAGATATGTTTTAAGATATGACTTGAACTCAGATAAAGTTGAAGCCATACTAATGTGAACAGGCAAGTTGTTCCAGCTATATGGCTATAGATCCCCTGGTTTTTAAGGTTCAGCCAGCAGATGGAGACATTTACTGGAGGCCAAATCATCACATTCGACTCTTACAGTAATATTACACCATGCATGTCTGTACAAATCGAGAGAGAGAATGTGTGTTACTTAAAGACAGCCCCCAGACCTGTGTGCTTTTGTTCATTCATCATTTATAATCATAATCATATTACACTCACATTAAAAACAAACAAAAATATTGTTTTATTAGGATCTGGACCTTCCTGCATAGAGCACTTCACCACAAAACATATAATAAGAACAGATAATTACCAAAACACAACACAATAATCTCATTTGAGTGAGTCAATAAGAAACGATGTGCATGGTAAGTGTCACAGATTGTCTTTTTAAATGCCACAATCATATTTTGCAGTACATTTGAGATTTGACATGGTTTGTATAATCATATCGGTTTTCACCCTTTTAGCATAAGCCGGAGGAAACCCATGCATGTCAGTGATATTGTTGCTCATAGATTATTCGTGCGTATATGTGCTGAGTCATTTTTACTGTAAAGTGATGGATGACAGGAAGGGGACGGACCAAGAACAGAGACGGAGATGGAGGAGAATGTGAATGGCATTAAAATGCAGATCGAGGAGATGTGTACATGACAAAATTATAAGAGTGGAAAGAAAAGAGCACATAACGTATGCACATAACGTAAAATAAAGAACAAAAAAAAATGTTTTCTCAGGAAAATTGCTCTTGTTTTGTGGACAGTTTGATATGTTTTAGTGGAAACCAAGAAAAAAATACCGATCAAGTAAAATATACAGATCCTGTGTGTGTGTGTGAGTGAGTGTGTGTGTGTGTGTGTGTGTGTGTGAGAGAGAGAGACCGTGTGTGTGTGTGTGTGTGTGTGTGTGTGTGAGAGAGAGACCGTGTGTGTGTGTGTGTGTGTGTGTGTGAGAGAGACCGTGTGTGTGTGTGTGTGTGTGTGTGTGTGTGTGTCAGAAGCGTCACCCCTCACCCACTCCTCCATCTGCTCTGGTGGTCAGCACTGCTCTCGGTGAGCAGCAGGGGGTTGAGGACGGACGGTGGCTGCTGCTTTGCTCATATTGTGTTTTAACAATTATATTCATGTTCTAGTGAATAACACTATTGGCTTTTTAGAAAACCCATAGATGGATAAAATTTCAGGCTAAAAACAATAATCACAACCTTCACTCAAAGTCAACTCCAGTGTAGCACACAAGACTGAACCTCACAAAACAAGGTGACACCTCTCACTCAAATGCAAAGAAAAACACATCTTGTTTTAAAATCGTCCTGTTTGTTGGCCTCTTATTACATCATTTTCATGATGATGATTCCCATTTGCGTATTATAACTGATATATGGCGTGCACTCCTTAATATTCCAAAAATAAAGACACTACCTCCACCATTGCGTATAAATAAATGTACATAATATGTATTTGTTACAGTAAGGAGAGCGAGGTTGTTGTGTGTGACAGGAGCAGGGAAATCTAACGAAGGGGCGGAGTGAGGCTGCTGTGAAGATAGTAATTAAGGGTTGTCTTCTCTGGAAAAGGCCTTGGAGAGTTGACTTTGTTTCTGCTGGAGTGCTCGGGGGGCATGCAGGGCTAAGGAAAGGAAAAGCCCAAACCTCTCCATTGTGAGGAAGAGAGGACGGGAGGGGATGGGTGGTGTAGAAAGAACAGAGAAAGAGATGATGTCACCTCTGCTCCTCCACCAATCAGAGGTGTGTGGGCGGAGCTCCGGCTTAGGCAGAAGGGTGTGTTTCCCTCACTGCAGCATCCCAACAGCCTTCACCCAGCGGATGGGCTGAACAGAGAGAAAGAGACAGACACAGAGGAGACGGAGAACAAGGCGTGTCACCGTACCAACAGAGAGGAGCCAGAGTTCTGCCCAAAATCTCTACTCTGCCTGTGCAGGTACAAGTATTTGATCTTTCCACAGAGGTGTGTGTGTGTGTGTTGTGTGTTGTGTGTTGTGTGTGTGATGGAAATACTTTGGTGACAAGGTGCCAAACACAGCCTGAACACACCTTGGCCTTGTGTGTGTGTGTGTGTGTGTGTGTGTGTGTGTGAAAGAGCTCGGTAGATTGAAGTCTTGTGCGCTTGGAGACAGATAGAACTCTTATCAGAAATAAAAGGGTGTTTTCTTCATTGCAGTGTGCTGTTATTATGTCGAATAATTGGAAATAATTTTGATGGAATCATTCAGAATCGTTCATTTTAAACATTGTTTCATACGTATTAATTTAAAAGCAGGACAATTGCTATTCCATTAAATTCATGGGAGCGGTTTGTTGAACAGTAAGATTGTAGCTTATTTGTTGTGTATAATGCAGTCTGTAGTCTAATGCACCTCCTCCTGCTGTGTAACATGAACTAAAATAACATCAGATAATCTGAGTGAAAGATGGACTTCATGTATCTTCAAAATAAAAAAAATAGCTTTTTATGTCTCCGCCTATCTCTCCGTGTGTGTGTGTGTGTGTCACTAGCAGGTGAACTGGCTCAGCCATTGTTTCTTCATGTGGCATGGTTGTTATGATATATAACTATATGAACGGATAATAATATATTAGTAATAACATATTTTTTTAAATCAAATCCCCCAGGATTACCTAAATTTCACTTTGATTTCACTGTCCTTAATTATAATATGGCAAAATGCTGAATCATAAGCATGTCATAACATAATTAAATACTGCACAATAAATATATATGCTACTATACTTTGTTAAATTGGCCATTATACTTATAATAACATAAATAACAGAATAACATTAAATAACAATAAAATACACATTTGTCTAATATACTAATTAGGTGGATTTGTCATTTCTCTCTCAATCTCTCTGTATTTTTCCCTCTTTGTGAAGATTCTATTGTGTGCTTTTATTTTGCTGCTGAAAAAAAGAGAAAAAAACAGGTGGAAAAGAATTCAGCGGACTGAGAAGAGCTCTTCCAGTGATTTACCACATCACATTAAAATACCAAGTGTTGTTATTCTTCTGACGTCTGAAAATATAACAAAATAACAGCTCGTTCAGTCACACTGAGCGCTATGATTTGAAATTAGTTGTTTCAGTCTTTTTGACAAACCGGAAAAACTTCACATAATTTTAAACGCAGTAGACGCGCTGGGAAAAAGGAGATAGCAAAATCATAAAACTGTTTTTGAAATGTAAGCCATTACTTGTCTTTGAACCTGAATCAATATCACATTTGGAGTCATGCTTATATTCGCGAACACCGCACTCTTCTTCCCTAGCTGAGGGAAAGAAAAATTAAATTTGGCCATGAAAAGCCAAGACACCAGCAGAAACATATCAGTAATCAGAAAGAAATCCTGCCCCACGTCAGTGGAAATGAATATTAGCTGCTTCAGTCCCAACACCTACAGTACTTGGATGATGAAAAGGATCTCAAACACAGCAAGCAAACTCTCGACTGGTTTCAGAGAAAGAAAATAAAGCTGCTAGAATGACCAGCCAACCATCTGACTTGAATCCAATAGAAAATAAGATCAGAGTTCATAGAAGAGGCAACAAAATCTTCCAGATTTGAAGACAAAATCCCAGCTATGCAACACATGTGACTAGTTTCTCCTACAGGAGGCATCTTGATGCTCTCATTACCAACAAAAGCTTTTGTACAAAGTATTAAATATATTTTAGTAGTTCAATACTTTTTCCTGTCGTTACATTTGATTACACATAACTTTATTTCTGAACTCATTTGTTTTGTTTGGGATCTTAACGACATCTGGTGAAAATTTCATGTCAACAGCACCTTTAGAAATATATTTACAGGGAAAAATAGTGAGGTGTTCAATACTTATTTTACCCGCTGTATACTGTACATTCATATATTTAATTAAAATAGTTACCACATAAAAGACAGAGCTGTGGAGTTTAACTGCCCCAAAAATCTTGAAATAATCATTACATTCAGTCATTACAGAATTACAGGCAGGTTTGTTTTTTAAGTAATAGACACATCAACAAAAAACTGAATACTTTAAAAACTATACTTTTAAGGAGAAGCCAATTTTTATCTAAGGAAAAACTGTTAAACCAGTTAAAGCCCTGTGTTTTTCCGATGAATGCTGTCTTTGATTCGCCAAATTGTATTGACTCAGTCTTCATCTATGTCTGAACTTTCTCTTTCCACATATCCACTCGTTCACGCCCTCAAACAGAATGGGGTATTTGTTTTGTTCATTGACTCATTTACTCTGAAGAACAGTGAGCATATTAGCAAGTGCCCAGAGTCCTTCTGTGTTACCGGGGTTTTTTTACTTTCAGGAATCAGCTAATGGAGAAACAGAACTGACACATTGTTAAATAATAAAATAATAATAATAACAACTAGATTTTAACAATGAGTCAAAAGTTTTCCCTCCCGGCATAAGATCAGTCACATACAGAGCCCTCTTATCCCCTCATCACCTGATCATCTCCCTTCGTCCAATCAGCACTTATGTTCTCTTTCGACATCTTTCCCTATAAAACCATCTTCTGCTATTTAAATGTCAGTCAGTGTTTGTCTGCTCACAGATCCTCCCGGTGTCTGGAGAATCAAGTTACTTCTGTCAAACGCTACAAAATTATTTTTAAGCATCAAAAAACTCTTCTTTTTTTTTTAGAAAGGTTAGGCTTTCTTTCCGTCCGGCTTATGTAGTAACTCTGTTTGCATCAACTACTACTGACTGTCTCCTGTCGCTGTAGAGTAAAGTCTCAGTCTGAGTCGTACTTTCTCCACCGCTTCATGGAGTCATCATTTGAGTTTTTTTTAATACTCACAAAATGTCTCTGAACTGACCCGAATCAACAACAAAAAAAGTTTACTATTGTTTTCCAGCTTTTTGAATCACTGAATCAGTATTTTCTGGTTAATCTGCTTTGAAAAAAATCTGTATTGTATAAAGCGCAACAGAAATAAAGGTGACTTGACCTAAACTCTGCATACATTACATTTACATCACTTTGTGTTATTGTGCATAGTGGTATAGATGAGTGGGACAAGCCTTTCCAAATCATTATAATCAAAACAATTACTTTCATCACTTCTCAAAGCTGTAGTTGGAGTTTCTGTTAGAACAATATAATCTGTGACACTCGTGTTTGCCTTTTTCTGCTGGGACTCTATCATATCGGTGTATAATTACACGTGGTTTTCAGCATTACAGTCCCTCAAAATCACTGCTTCTCTCGTTACAGAAGACTTTTCCCAAAAACTTAATCTGCCCAAGTCTGCCATTCTTTTCATCTCCATCAAAGCAGAGTGTGTTTGATTGGTTTACTGCTTCTCTCCTGGGCTCTTCACCAGCTGGCAGCATAACATCCCAGCAAACAGCCTAGCTTACCCTGATAACTTTCTGTAATAATGGTGAGCTCCTTGGTTTGAGCCAAACTGACACTGGAAGATTTGCTTTCCATTTAATCAAACCACATTGATTAATTTATATATGTAATGACTGGTCAAAGGCGTGTGGATCCATTTGCAGTAAGATATTTATTAGACAGAGGCAGAATCAAACAGGCAAATGTCAGCGGGCAAAAACAGGAATATCAGAGGCAGGGCAGAGACGTAAACAATACCAGGCAGAAGTCGGGGTCACAGGCACAGGTTCAGAGTTCCAAGGTTGGGCAGTCCGGGGTCAAACACAGAGCTAACAAACAGCAGGATGGGTCACGCTCAGAAATGTCAGCCGGGGCAAGAACAAGACTTCACAATGTTTGCATGGAAGTGTGCTGCTTAAATGTGTGTGTGTGAATGAGGTGCAGGTGTGGTGAGACAATCAGGACAAATGAGTGATTGGTGACAGCTGTGTGATTGGTGTAATGGTGGATGGGAATGTGTGAGTGCAGTGAATGATGGGAGATGCAGTCCATGGGTGATGTGCAGCTGTAGTGTGGTGCAAGAGATGTGGTGAGTGGCAACCAGATTCATGACAATATATATTTACATTTGGATTAAGTCATTAGCAGACGCTCTTATCCAAAGCAACTTATGTGGACAATAGAAGCACTCAAACCTTCAAAAGAGCAATGATATGTAATTGCTGTAACAATTCCTGGTACACAGCAAGTTTAAAAACATTGATTTAATTTTTTTTATAATAAATAAAAAGAAAACAAGTTGATAGAATATGTGTAAATATATATATATATATGGCACAATCACCTTACAAAGCTGGGATATAGATTTTGACAGACATTTATTAGTATTTTTGACAAAATAGTTTTGTTATGTTTTGTTTTCTTATTCTTGTCATCAGTAAGGTACATGAAGATGAGAGAGTGAGTGTGTGTGTGTGTGTGTGTGTGTGTGTGTGTGTGTGTGTGTGTGTGTGTTCGTTTTCGTGTGCTTGTTTGTGTTCATGTGTGTGTGTTCGTGTTCGTGTGTGTGTGTGTGTGTTGTGTGTTGTGTGTTGTGTGTTGTGTGTGTGTGTGTGTGTGTGTGTGTGTGTGTGTGTGTGTGTGTGAAATGAATAGGGCTCTTATACATGAATAATTCCAGAAGTCTTCCAGGAAATGCTCTGATATGTGATAAAGGAGCTCTTGAGAAAAACAGCGTCACATCCCAGCTCTATAATGCAGCTCTGATACCATTAAATAGTCATGCATATTCTGATAATGAATTAATAATCTATGGCAATGCTCATTATATCCAGAGTGTTACAGCTTTATGCATTTGGAGTTGTAATTACTATTTGAAATACCTTTTTTGGTTTGTTTTTGACATTTAGAGATTATGTTAATTCCTCCCAAAATACAGAAGTGAAAATTCCTGCACAAAGTCTTCTGCTGATTTTAATGTAAATGTGAACATGTTCTGACTGCTGACATGTAGCACGAGGAGAGGCTTGAATGGGAAACACAAATGGGATGCTCTGCCTTTGTTTGGAGGAGCCCCTCTAGGGTCGGGATGGGTTGAGTTATTTTGGCAGGGTTCTTTGGGGAATATGGGGCTCATTAATTCTGGGCTCTGCTGTGTGTGTAATAGTGGAACAGTCTGCAGATGGTCTGTGTCTGGTGATGTCCTGACATTAAACACTGGCTAACCAATCAATTCAAGCTTTTGGTTTGGCCCGGATATGCTGCTATTACATGAAACTACGACTTGGTGGAGCTGTCAGTTCTTTGTTGCAATATGTTAACAGTCTGCTGTATTGTACAACTGAGAAAAGGTGTATTAATTTATTTTTTCATGTACTTATTATTTGCATGTTTTTACCAAATTATCATTGATGAGATTTCATAAGCTAGCAGGCTAACAGGCGAGCGGTGTACTCATGTATGGAGAGGTAGTAGAATGATTCGATTTCACCCTCTGGTTTAAAAAAAAGAGCTTTGTTTCTTTGCCATTATTAGTTGCATAATTTAAATGTCAATCATATTTACATAAAGATGACATGTGAGTTGAATGTGTAGGTTTTTAATCAGGCACTAGACAGAGTACCCATTTAAAGGCGATGAACCGCCTCTGTTGTTTGTTTGTACCCTTCTCTGAGGTCCCCTTAAAATATTATCAAGATTTGTACTTCAAAAACCTCATAATTTAGAAGTAACAGGCTGTTTTCTGTCCTGTTTTGACCCCCCTGTCAAAAAGGGGGAAAAGTGAGCATGTAATAAAAACAGTTACTCACACTTATGTTGAGACAGATCTAATATAGTCACACAGCATCGTCTTTTAGCTTCAGTCTTTCTGAAAATCCTGCATCGAATTGAACCTTGTTTGTAAACAAATCTGTTGTTAAATTAATTGAACAAAGGACCCAGTTCTTACTGACGCGGTCTGGATCTTCATAAAAAATCAAGTTAATCCAGTCTTTCCTAGCGTTGGATTCAGAAGGAAGGCAACAAAACATTCCTATGTTTTTCCACAGCTTGGCACTGAAAAGCGTCTTGTCTTCTGAGCATATTTATCGTTCGGTTTGTGTAGACCTGCTCACAAACACCGCATGCACAAATCGGTGGGCGGGGCTAAACAGGCAGTGATGTAGAACCGGTGGGCGGGGCTAAACAGGCAGTGATGTAGAACCGGTGGGTGGGGCTAAACAAGCAGTGATGTAGAATTGGTGGGCGGGGCTAAACAGGCAGCGATGTAGAATCGGTGGGCAGGGCTAAACAGGCAGTGATGTAGATTCGGTGGGTGGGGCTAAACAGGCAGTGATGTAGAATCGGTGGGCGGGGCTAAACGGGCCCCGCTCGTATAGGTGCAGGTGTTGATCCTCTTCTGGGCAGGTGGTGCTTAAGGTGTTGCTTATCCACACTTTTACATCATAGAGTAGAACATTTCACAAGCGGTCGTTTTGGAAAACTGGCTTCAATATAAGCTGTTTTTAGACAATTTTGAGCTTAGTCAACAAGGTATTCTCCCAGTCAACAAGGTATTCTAATTTACCACCACAGCGCCGGGATTCTAGGATGTCCTTTACGCGGTAGATGGCTCCTTCATCCTGGATGAGAGGAAGAGGGTGTTCTTCTGTCTGGCCAGGCTCTGGGGAAACAGAAGGAGAAAAGGGTTTGAGTAATGACACATGGAAGGTAGGGTGAATTTTGTAGTGTGGGGGTAACTGCAGTTTCTATGTGACTGGGTTGATCTGTTCCAAAATGGTGAAGGGGCAGGCGCAGCTTGATGTCTCGTGTGGACAGCCAGACCTTTTGCCCAGGTTGGTATTCGGGACTGGCTGATCGTCGGACGTCCGCTACCATCCTTTGTCTGCGCACTGCCTGCTGCAGCTGATGGTGAGTTGCGTCCCAGACTCCCTCGCTCTCTCGGAACCAGTAGTCGACCGCGGGGACGTCGGATGGTTCCCCTGACCATGGAAACAGGGGAGGCTGGAAACCGAGTACGCACTGGAAGGGAGTGAGTCCAGTCGAGCTCTGACGCAGGGAATTCTGAGCGTACTCGGCCCAGCCAAGGAACTGGTTCCAAGAGTTCTGGCGGCCATGGCAGAAGGGTCGTAGGAAGCGTCCCACGTCCTGAATCTTGGGCTCGGTCTGCCCATCCGACTGCGGATGGTACCCAGAGGAGAGGCTCATGGTTACACCTAGGAGTGAGAAGGCTTTCCAGACTCGGGAGATGAATTGTGGACCTCTGTCCGATACGATGTCTTCTGGGATGCCGTAATAACGCACAACTTGGTTGAACAGGAGTTCAGCTGTCTGAAGAGCCATAGGAAGGCCTGCGAGAGGTATGAGGTGACAGAAATTGGAGAAACGGTCGATGATGACCAAGATACATGTGTTACCATCTGAGACAGGTAAATCCGTGATGAAATCCACTCCTAGGTGCGACCAGGGACGGTTAGGTATGGGTAATGGTAATATTTTGCCCGCAGGGAGGTGACGGGAACTTTTGGAGATGGCGCAGTCGGGGCAGCCTTGCACGAACCTTCTCACATCCCTGGCCATATTGGGCCACCAGAAGCGATCTCGTAGCAGCGAGAGAGTAGTGTTGGCCCCTGGGTGGCCAGTACCTAGGGAAGTGTGAGTGGTATGGATGAGAGGAGTGCGTTGAATCCTAGGAACATATTGGTGATCGGGTGGACAGCCCGGCGGATTGGCTGGTGGAGTGGTAGAGGCGACTGGTGGTGAGGTCCACTGGATGGGGCTGGTAATGATCTCCGCTGGCAGTATCCCTTCTGGTTTCCCCGAGTCTTCCTCCGGAGTTTGAATCTGGGACAAGGCATCGGCCTTAACATTTCTTGGGCCTGGGCGGTAAGAAATCTTAAATTGGAAACGGGTAAAAAATAGAGCCCATCTGGCTTGATGAGGGTTTAACCTTTTGGCCTCGTGGAGATACTGCAGGTTCTTGTGGTCCGTCAATACAAGAAAGGGGTGTGCTGCCCCCTCCAGCCAGTGCCTCCATTCCTCTAAGGCAAGTTTGATGGCTAGGAGTTCTCGAATTGCCGATGTCATAGTTCCTTTCCGCCGGGCTGAGTTTACGGGAGAAGGCGGCGCATGGATGGAGTTTGGGAGGCGTCCCCTGCTGCTGAGACAGTACTGCACCGACACCTGTTGTGGAGGCATCAACTTCCATGACGAAGGGTAATCTTGGATTAGGGTGAACTAGGAGTGGTGCACTGGTAAAGGCGCGATTGAGCTTGTTAAACGCCTCTGTGGCGTTAGGGTTCCAAGCTAGCGATTTGGCTTTCCCTTTTAGTAAGTCGGTGAGGGGACTGGTGATTGTGCTGTAATTGGAGATGAACCGGCGATAGAAATTGGAGAATCCTAGAAATCTTTGGAGTTCCTTAATACTGGAGGGAAGGGGCCAGGAAGTGATAGCCTCCACCTTCCCCTTGTCCATGGGAATGCCACCACTGTTGATGATATACCCGAGGAAGTGGACTGTGGACTGGTGGAAGGTGCATTTCTCGGCCTTAAGGTATAAATGGAACTCCCTCAAACGTTGGAGGACCTCCGCAACGTGTTGGCGATGTTTGACCAAGCTCCGGGAGTATATGAGGATGTCGTCTATGTAAACGATGACGAACCGATGGAGAAACTCCCGGAGCACCTCGTGCATAAAGCCTTGGAAGACTGAAGGAGCATTGACTAGCCCGTACGGCATTACCCGGTACTCATAGTGGCCGGTGGGAGTCACAAAAGCCTTCTTCCATTCATCCCCTTCACAGATGCGGTTATAAGCGCTGCGGAGGTCCAACTTAGTGAATATGGTGGCACCGCGTAGTTGTTCCAAGGCTGTTGGAACAAGGGGAAGAGGGTACCGGAATTTGACGGTGATCTCATTTAGTTTCCGGTAGTCAATACAGGGTCTCAGGCCGCCGTCCTTCTTGGCAACGAAGAAGAAACTGGAGGCAGCAGGGGATGTAGATGGAATGATGCAACCTTGTTTTAACGCCTCCTCAATATACTCCTTCATGGCCTTCTGTTCGGGGAGTGATAAGGGATAGATCTTTCCATGAGGTACTGGCTCACCCGGGAATAGATCGATCGCACAGTCCCATGGCCGATGCGATGGTAGCTGGGCAGCTCTCTTGGGGCAGAAAACATCACTAAAGTGGGAATAACTGGATGGAATATTGACTGATTGCTTCTCAACAGGACTCTCAACAGACGTGGAGTGAACGGGTAGCTGGACGGGAACTGTAGAGAGGGGTCGGGGTAGCCGAGGGAAGCAATGAGGGAAACAACTTTTATCCCACTTTAGGACTTCTCCTGTCCTCCAGGAAAGGTGGGGATCATGCTGCACCAGCCAGGGACGTCCAAGGATGATTGTAGCAAGGTTCGGGGATCAGGGAAGGAAGGACGAGGAAGTCAGGGTGACGAGCCAAAAAGGTGTTTAATCACACAAAATAAAACTGTTAACAAAACATAAACATGGCGCTTCTTCTTCGCTGGCTCTCTTCGTGGTCGCCTTCGCCGCTGTCAGCATCGGCTCACTACTGCTCGACCTCCTCTGGCGGGGCGGACGCTTTCAACTCTCTCCGCAATCACTGGAATCAGATACAGGTGTTAATCATCATTCACTTGCCAACTGTTTCCCGCCGCCTCCGAACCCGCTCTCCCCTTAGCGCGTTCCGCCTTCCCACGCCACAATGATGTCGACAGTAGAACCCTCCAGAACCAGCAGATGTAGCTCCTCCTGATGTAACTGCCCTATTTGCAGTTGTAATGGTCGGGAGTCGGAGCTGCCGGCAGAGATCTCCGGCGATGAAATTGCCCGCTGAGCCAGAGTCGAGGAGGGTGGTAACTGAAACCACAAAATCGCCACCAGTGAGCTGAGCGCAGGTGGATAGAGGATTCATCTTGGTAATAGGAGGCCGTATGGTACTCACCAACGCCCGAGGAGGACACTCCAGGATTCTGTGCCCACTCGCACCACAATACAGACACAAACCATCGGAAAGTCGTCTTCATCTCTCCGCAGACGATAGGCGGTTGTAGTCCGTTTGCATAGGTTCTGGAGGGTCACTGATCTCTGGTTGGCGGATGGGAGGAGTGGCAATGGCTACTGATGATTCCGCTGAGCATGATTGTAGGCGATTGGAACAGCGAATGGCCAATTGGATGAACTTTTCCAGTCCATATGTATCATCGTAGGCAGCGAGATGAAGGCGAAGGCGAGAATTAAGCCCTTGACGGAAAGCTGTCAGGAGGGATGGCTCATTCCAGCCGCTGGCAGCCGCCAGGGTTCTGAACTTGAGAGAGTATTGATGAATGGGCATCGAGCCCTGTCGCAGTTGAAACAGTTGCTTTCCTACGGAAGAATCCCCCGGCGAGCTACCGAATACTTCACGGAAATGGGCCAGGAAGTGGGAGAAAATCTGGGTGGCGGGGCCTGCCTGATTCAAAATAGTCTCCGCCCATTGGAGTGCAGGACCTGTCAGAGAGGTAATCAAAAAGGCGATCTTAGACTGGTCAGTGGGAAACATCTGTGGATGCAGATCAATGGTGAGGGTACATTGCAGAAGGAAGTCATTGCACTCCTCCGCCGAACCAGTGAAGGGCACTGGTCTGGCCATGGGACTGGCGAAAACGATCGGAGAAGAAGTGCTGGGCGTTGTGCTGGATAGTGGAGGTGCAGGAGCTGGGCATACCGGAGGTGAAGATGGATGGAGTAATACCCTCTTCAGGGAATCCACAAGCTCCTGGAAGGGATCTGGAGAGCTCATCCTGTTCGTCGGTAAATCGGTCCGATCTTCTGTAACATATGCAGCCAGACACAGAGGTAAGTAAAAGCACTAGTATGTTTATTGAACGGGATGAACTGTACTGGGATGTGCAATGGAGACTTGAGGTGAGTGAATGACTTCTTAAGATCGTCCTGATGATGGGTAGACGAGTAAGAGTCAATCTCCTCTTGTCCACAGATATGACGGACAGATGCGATGGGGAAATACTCAGGAGCACACTGACCACGGAGACAGACAATCTGGAGAGGAGAACACAAGGAGAAGACACAGGAGGTAAGGATCAACGGGTAAGTATGGCAAGGTAGATACTCAGCTTTAGGATTGTTGCAGGAGTAGAGTCCACGTAGTGTATAAGAGATCGGACAGGGCGTGAACTGTGTAGTGTGCTCTTATACTGGCTGTGATGACGGTGGTGATGAGGTGCAGGTGAGCGTGATTAGAATTCAGGTTAATTGGATCGTTGTGATTGACTGAGGGGAGAGCCTGGCCGATCCGTGACACCTACTGCCTCATATGAGTGTTCTTGTTCTTTAAAGTAATATCCAAGTCTGTCATTTTCTGTCTTTTCTCTCTTCTGTGTAGGCAATTTCACACATACATGTTTCTTGATCTTAGGTGAAGTTCATGTTTTTAGAATGGAGTCATTAGCATTAATGAATGAATACATGAATGCATAATGAGATTTTGTCTTTATATGCAACTTTCTGTTTCATGACCCTTTCTTCTTTTCTGTTTTTATTTCTCTATTGGATTTTAATGCTTTCTGGTGGCTTAGGGTAAATTTTTCTTTTGTTCTTGTTCGGTCTCCTCCATATGTCATCCTACAGAACTCCCTGATATCATACCAATCAAAATCACCAATTCAATTCACATTTGCAACCGCAAATAATGTTGAAAATAAAATGTTGGCATTTCAACAAAACACCATTATTGTGATCAGTGTTTAGTTGGGCTCTTGACTCTTGTATTTTAATGTTAGGTTTTAATTTTCTCTTGTAACAATGTACTAAAACGTATTGAAGCAATGAAAAGATTTGGGATCAGGTGATGGTGCCAGTAATCATTGTGAGGTTATTTAAATAATTGCTCACAAGTTTGTTGTGATGATACTACAATGTGATATTGAAGCAGTGGTACAGCTATCATACTTCTTATGAATTAACAACAACAAAAATTTATTAAATTGCTGAATAATTTAGACATCAGGAATCAGCGTATGAAGCTCAACAATGCTGAAATACATGCTGTGTATAAACAAAAACTTATGAATGACTCCCAGCATGCATTGCAGTTGATCGGTTTATCTGAATTAGTTTGATGATTGTCACCATTGTAGAGGTTTGTATGATGAGTGTTGATGTCGAAATCTTTTGTATATTTTGCCACAGTATCTTTGCATTTGTGAAACAGTCAACTTTAACATTATTTAGTATTATTTAGTATTATTTCTCAACTTTATTACAGCTTGGCACCCATCACAGAAAGTAGTCTACTCAAACCTAACTTTTAAATGCAAAAGTACTTATATTAAAGCACTGAGAGATAATTAGCTTAATGAAAACCAAGCGTCAAGAGCACAACTAAAGCAAACACTGATCACAATAATGGTAGTTTGTTGAAATGTTTAACATTTATTCAACATTAATCGTGGGTGCAAAAGTGATATTGATTCAATGCCATTAACAATCGGCTATTTTTAACATTGATTGAATGGTTTTGACCTGCTCTCTTGCTTCATGGCTTCTCCTCTCTCTCTCTGTCTCTCCTGCAGAAGCAGCAGAAGCGTGCAGAGTCAGACGAAGTGGAGGCTGTCGGGACACAGCTGTGTTTGCATGCAGTGGCTGCTGGTTTGATGCAGAATGCCTCTAGTTCAGTATCAGCCGGCAGGCAGAAGAGGGCGCATTAGGACACATCTTCATCTTCTGCTTCTCCTCCTCAGTGTGCTGCAAACACATGGATACATTATAATCCCTCCCGACTGTGAGTAGCATCTTCCAGACTCTAAACCTCTTTCAGAAACAATCTTATATAACGTGCAGGAACAGGGTTTTGCTAAGTGTCATTCCTCGAATGGCGATTAACAAACACCATGTGGGTACAGTTTCACTCTTTTTGATACAAAACTATATTTGGTGGTATATTAAGAAGTACTTTTAAATCAGACAGTGAAGTAGTCAAAGACACGGTGTCTCGTTCACAAATGTAATGCACAAACAGCGATTTGATAAAACAAATCCTGATTCATGGATTTACTCTAAAATTTACGACTAAATGTAGGAACATCTGAAAGCACACATATATGAAAACATAAAAAGGAGGGGCTCATATAGACATGCTAAAAGGAAATTTTATGCATAGATATTTCTCAGTTATTCATTCAGATATATGTAATCTTACCACACTACTTTACCACACTACATGCGACTTTATTTTACTTCAGGATTCTAGATCTGATGACTTCAGACTAACAAAACCAATTTTACGCTGCAAAGACCAATGTCAGCTTCAACTTATCCATGAATGCTGGCCATGCTATCGTAACACAAGCAAAGAGATGAAGGACAGCAGATTGTAGATGATTTATTCAAAATAAAGAGACAATATAAAGCCATACTGTAACTCAAGTAACTCTGAAACTAGGAACATAAAAAAAAATCTAAGCATGACTACAGTAATGGACAAGACCTCAATACACAGGCAAATAGACTAAAAGAAATAGGTGAAAACCATCAAGACATAACAAGGGCAACGTGAAACAGGAACAGAGTACAAACTAAAAGTCTAAAACACACCTGTCAAATTTGACTCCTGGAGCCACGTGTCCCTCCAAACCAGCTTGGAGTCTCGAGTGATCCTGAACGCCTCAATTAGCTGGTTCAGGTGTGTTTCATTAGATTTAGGGCTGAACTCTGCAGGACTGTGGCCTCGGTCTACCTTCTGGTATATATGACTGAATGGGCTCATTTAAATCGATTTGAGAAAGAAAAGAAAAACAGGTCTTTGACAGCTGCTAGTCAGAGCACAACATTGCAGTTCAAATGTGCCATCAAAGTACTGCGAGAGCAAAACTAGACCGGCCGCCAAGGTCAGGCTCAAAATCGGCTGCGAGAGCCTTGATGACAACACACTTTATTCTCATTGGTTAGATGCTGTTATGACATGCACAAGGTGTGTTGCGTGTGTTTATTCTAACAATTCATTTCCAATAATGCTCACAAATCTGTGTTTTTATAACAGTAAAGCTTTTTTAGTGTAGTCGCACTGTTATCCAATTGCAAAAGATTCACTGGAAATAATAAGACAATACAGATTTTTTTCTTCCATACATTAGAATGTGTCATGTTGAATATTGTTTTGTTTTCTGAGCAAAAGATGATAATTACACAATGTGTTGATTAATTAATCTATTATTAATTAGTTGAAAATTTAACTTTTGGTTCTTGTGGTGTTCGGGACAAAAGCAGAACGTATATCACGCAGAGAGCTGTTTGTCTATGATCCACTGGGCAGCCGGGTGCCTTAAATACTTTAATTTTACCTCATATTTTTTTTTACCCTTGTTAATTATATTATGAATTGACAGCCCTACTGTGTATATGCAAGGTCAGTAGCTAGCCAATAAGTCACAATTAATCATTTTTCCATGTGTTTGTCTCCTCCAGACAGCTAGTTATATTGTGCTGAACTCCATCTGTCTGATGAAATCAAAGTTGTCTACTCCCTGAAATCTTGAATGCGTGTAAAGGAGTCACCTCACTGACTGAATCATTTAGGGATTTGATTTCTTTGCTGAATTTTGTTGGGAAAAACACTTGGACAAATACATTTCTCTATAGAATGCTGTCACACCTCAGAGTCTAAGTCCTGCATGACTCTACCTAACCCTGTGCTCTCTCTCGTTCTCTTTCACTGCTTCCTTCTGCCGCTCTATCAGACACATATGACAACCGTAAGTACTTCATCTTCCTCTGGATTCCTTTATTTCTGTCTCTGTGTCTCTGTGAATGAGTGACTCTTACAGTTGAGTTTTTCAATTACAGCTGCTACAAATTGATTTTTATTTTGCTGCGAGACTAAAACATACTAAAACAATGGTTGATTTGGTCACAGTTTTTTACAGACTTAATTAAAATGTGTATAGGTGTTTTAGGAAACCCCATGAGAAAGTCAGGATTAAATTCAGGAGCATTTATTGTCCATCAGTTGTTCTCAACCCCAGCAGATGTATACTCTACCTTTAACTCAAAACACTGGTTACAACCATGGTTTCTCATGGATATTTTGTTTGTCCTGCAACCATCTTTTTTGCTCTCAGTAAAACAAGCTCCAAAGATCACAGCTCAGCCCGTGTCTCACACCGCTTTCTCTCTGGATGATGTCAATCTGGCCTGTGAAGCCAGTGGAGACCCGGCGCCCAGGTGAGTCTGAGAGGGTCCTTTGGCACATTTTCAACTGTATGTCAAGCCATTAGGACCAGGTTCGTGAAAGACGAGTACAGAATGTGCAGAAGCTGTAGGATTTTTCTGAACAGCGGACAGGATGAACAAGGGACTTGTACACAGCTATTACAAAACAAACAGTTGTTGAATACTCTGGTAATGATATTAAAGGGGTCATCGGATGCAACATGCACTTTTACAAGTAGTTTGAACTGAAATATGTGTTGGCAGTGTGTGTACACAGCCACCCTATAATGACCAAAGTCCACCAAAGTTTTTTTATTTTTTTATCTTGAATAATTAAATTATTCAAGGTTAAATAATTTCCCCTTTCTCAAATCGAGCCGATCTCAGATGCCTGTCTGTGTGACGTCACACAGACACAGGCCCCTCCTCGATTGTTGATTGACACTAGTGTTTTACCTTAGACCCACCCTGAGTGAGCTGTCATCAGTCCACCATTGTCTCACCGCAGGAGCAGATGAAGACAAGAATGTCTTCTAAGCGATTGAGGTGTTTTGCTGTTGGATGTAATAATGTAGATAGCAGTTGTCCTCTACTCCCGTCATCTGAGCTGCTGAAGATTAAGTTTGTTTTAAACTGAATGCATCCTGATCTGCCTAATACGTCTGTCTTTGCACAAATAATTTGTGATCCAGCCTTACCTCCAGAAGAAGTGAGTGTAAGGTTTTTAAATGTGCTCATTAGCAAGTTTAACGAGGAATGCGGCTAAAGTTTACCGTCTCTCAGGGAGCGGCTCAGAAGAGAGGGATGGGGTCAGCAGAGCTAATTTGCATTTAAAGCGGCATGCAAGAATACAGCTTGCGTTAGGCAGAGCTGTTTTTGACAGGGTAAAAACGGTGTTGTTTTTCACTACCATTGAGAAATTTTAACACAGCTATGTTACAGACTTTTCATTAAGACCCTAAAGAATCATATCAACTTGTGGAAAATGGGCATCCGATGACCCCTTTAAGAATCAAGCAAAGGTGAATTATTTTCTCTTGTGGATCATATGGAAACATTTGTTACGTGAGCCTGTAGTTCGGGGCAGTGAACTCTACATGTGTGTGTATTTGTGTTTTTCTCTCTCCATCTGTCTATCTATAAGATTTAAATTTGTCTTTGTTTTCTCACCTCACACTGACAGTTTCCGCTGGGTCAAAGATGGCAAAGAGTTTAGGAGAGAACTGTTTGAGTCTGGGACCCTGACAGCAGATGAAAAGAGGAGCTCCGGTCCTATCAGGGCTCGTACCGCTGCTATGTGGCCAACGAGCTGGGAACGGCCGTCTCAGACCTGGCACGCCTGATCACAGAGTGTGAGTCTCTCCTTAAGCACCACAAGCAGTCTCAGTTGCTACGATTGGAAAAGCATAATGTATACAGCATAACTCTGCACCTGTGCACGGAAACCTGGATGACCCTCTCCATTCTTCACAATAGCACAGTCAACAGCAGTGCTCAGAATGACAGCATGCATCAGTATGAGTGGAGGAAACGAGTCCACAATCAAATTAATTAAATTACAACCCGAATTCTGGAAATGTTACAGACTTGTATAGCTAATCATGTTACAGACCTGATGCCAATTAACTTAATTCTTTGCTAGATGTTCCCCCAGCTGAATATTTTCAAAATTCCTTGCTTTTTCAGCCTTTTGTTGCCCCCATGGCAACTATTTTGAGACTTGTAGCAGGCATCACATTTAAAATTAGCTAATTTAGTGGATAAAAGTGTCAAATGTATCTGTTCAAACATTTGTTATGTTCTATTGTGAATAAAATATTGGCTCATGTTATTTAAAAGTATTTTAGTTTTTATTTTATTCAAAAAAAAAAACAACATTTCCGGAATTAGGGTTGTACAGCTACTTGTGAAAATGGTACATGTTAATGTTGTTTCATTTTCATTTCATTTCACTTTATTTATAGAGCACTTTACAACTGCACCTGCAGACCAAAGTGCTGTACAATCAAGAAACACTCATTGAAATCCAAAATTTAAACAACACACATTCAACTAAAAAAGCAAAAACTAGCCCACACTCTCCAAGGCTAAGGACAAGAGGTAGTTTTTGACTTCAACTTTAAAAACATTCAAAGTTGAAACCTCTCTGAGTATCTGAGGAAGACTATTCCAGAGCTTCGGCCCTGCAACATCAAAGGCCCGATCCCCTTTTAACTTTAAATGAGTACGAGGGACAGTAAGCAATAACTTATTATTGGATCTTAGAGACCTAGGTGCTTGACGAACAACAATGAGCTCAGACACGTAAGCAGGAGCAATCCCATGCACTGCTTTAAAAACAAATAAAAGAGTTTTATATTTTATCCTGTAGTTCACTGGTAACCATTTGAGAGAAGCTAAAATAGGAGAGATATGATGACTTTTCTTAGCACCCACTAGCAGCCTAGCTGCTGCATTCTGAACCAATTGCAAGCGTGAAATATTGGTCTGGCAGGACTCCACATACAACACATTGCAATAGTCCAGACGAGACAAAACAAAGGCATTAATAACCTTCTAAGTCCTTTCTTGACAGAATAGGCTTTAGTCGAGCAATAGACCTAATCTGAAAAAAACAACTCTTTAGTACAGCATTAACCTGCTTGTCAAATTTCAGCTCTGGGTCAAACACCACACCCAAGTTCCTTATTTGGTCATGGCAATAATCGGACCAAGAACCCAGATATGTGGACCTATCTAAACATCCTTTAACAGGGCCAAAAAACATAATCTCAGTTTTACTCTGATTCAACTGAAGCAGATTTTGAGTCATCCAACTCTTAACCTCCTCTAAACATGCAAATAGTAAGTTTGAACCATTATTCTCTCCTACTCTCATCGGTAAATAGATCTGTGTATCATCTGCATACAAATGGTACGACAGGCCGTATTTTTTAAAAATTGAGCCAAGGGGCAGCATATACAATGAAAATAAAATAGGGCCAATAACAGAACCCTGGGGGACACCACAAGTTACAGGCATTGTCGATGAAACAAAATTACCAAACTTTACAGAGGATGATCTATGTGACAAGTAAGACTTGAACCACTCTAAAACCGTCCCACGAATTCCAACTAAATGGGACAAACGCTTTATAAGAATCACATGGTCTATTGTGTCAAAAGCTGCACTTAAATCCAATAGAATCAGAGCTGCATCTCTGATTATACGGAGGTCATTAACGACTCTTAAAAGTGCTGACTCAGTGCTGTGACCTACTCTAAAACCAGACTGAAATTTGTCTAAAATCTCAAACCTACTTAAAAATGACATTAACTGGGAATAAACCACCTTCTCTAAAATCTTTGCTAGGCATGGTAGTTTTGAGATGGGCCGATAATTATTCAGTTCTAGAGGGTCTAAATTAGGCTTTTTGAGAAGTGGCTGAATAACCGCCTGTTTAAGGCCTGTTGGAACAACTCCATTATGAAGACTACAGTTGACAATAGAGGTAATACTCGGCCCAACAACATCAACCATCTCCTTCAGAAGACGTAAAGGAACCACATCACAACCACCAGATGTAGGCTTCAAATGCATAATAACATCCATAACTTGCGCCAGAGACACCTGCTCAAAGAGCTCAAAACTCCTTACACACGCTGGTGGCAACACAGACTCAGCTGAGGATGTAGGCAGACTAGTTCTAATATTTTCTACTTTTTCCACAAATGTTTGAAACATTTCACATACCTCCAAAGAGGGTGTCAAATTAGAACATCCAGCCGGATTGAGAAGTCTATTAATTGTTGAAAATAGGGCTGCAGGGGCATTATAATTCTGTGCAATGACCTTCGAGAAATAATTTTGCCTTGCAGTTCTCACAGCGGTCTGATAGTCTGAAAAATACTGCCTCATAAATTGAAGAGAAACCTGCAGCTTATCCTTTCTCCATTTCCGTTCAGCCTTTCTGCATTCCTGCCTCAAAGCACAAGTATAGTTATTAAACCATGGAGTTGGATTAAGTTTAGGTTTCCTAACCTTATATGGGGCCACTACATCTAAGATATTGGAAAAAACAGAATTGAACAATATCAACAGCTCATCTGGGCCCAGAGAAGGAGAAGGACACTCAATCACATTCACAAATGACGAAGAGTTATACATCTCAGAAAATTCTACCGCCGTGGATGTCGTAATAAGACAAGAACAAAACACACCTGACTGTGCCAAAGCTGGTTTGCATGGCATAATAACATTAAAAATTACAGGCATGTGATCAGACAGACCATAATTTAAAACATCAACATTACAAATAGGAAGGCCCAGAGATAATACCAAGTCCAAAATATGGCCTTGCTCATGGGTTGGATTTGAAATAAACTGCATAAAATTAAAGGAGTCCACCATCTGTAAAAACTCAGAAACCATTGGCTTATTTGGACAACACACATGAATATTGAAGTCCCCAAGAATTATAATATCATCACAACTTGGCACAATATGTGACAAAAATTTGAAAACTTCTGAATGAAATCCTTATTATAGGTCTGTAGACCAACACACACAGAACAGATTTCAGCCGTCATACATCATCACTTGAGCCTCAAAGCTATGATAGTTCGCTTTGACAAAAGACGGCATTTAAATCCCTTCTTAAAAACACATGCAAGTCCTCCACCCCGGCCAGTAGTTCTAGGGGTGCTAAAAAATGTACAGTCATCTGGAGAAAGTTCAATCAAGGCGTGTGTCTCACGAACATTAAGCCATGTTTCAGAAATAAACAGAAAATCCAAATCATGTTGTATAAAAAAGTCATTTAAAATAAACGTTTTGTTTAAGAGTGATCTTGCATTAACCAGAGTCATATTTACTGTACCAGGCTCCCGCGTAGACACAGACGCTCCAACCGAGACCACAGCCGGCATAAACGGCATGAATTGCGGGTGAAAACAACACTTTCCACTACAAGAGAGATCATCCATCACTGCACGAATGTGAAGCAAAGTTTTGCAGTCATAAGTCCAGAGAGAGTAGTTAGGGCTAATAAGACATACAAAAAACAATAAAATAGAGAAAACGGAACGACGGCCAGCCAACACACACAGCGCCATCTCTTCCTTCCGTTTGGTTCCTTGCCGCTGTCGATTAATCGTTTCTTCCAAGGTATTGTTAGATTTGAGTGTTTCCTGTCATATCTATGCAAATATTTAATTTAATCATAGCTATTACACTATATCACATGATTTTAAATCTGCATTTAACCTCAGAATGATCTCAAAGTAAAAATAGGTGCTAAAGTCAGATTGTAATGAGGAGGGGCCAGGGTGTTGAGATCCAAATGCAGCTTTATTAATATAAGAGGAGGTCAGACAGGCAAGGTTCAGAGACAGCAACAGGTGTAATGAAGGCAAGGCAGAATCAGCAACAGGGGCAATGCAAAGGTCGGGGCAGGCAGCAAACGTTCAGAGTCGTATAGGCAGTCCAGGTAAACAAAGGGAAACAAACTCAGGGAAAAAGCTCGGAAATGTCAGACGGGGCTAAACAAGACAATCCAGGAGGGAGCGGAGGTGGAACGGAGGGCCAGGTCCATGTGGGCCAAATGAGACAGGAGCCCACCAGGGCGGGGCGGACAAGACAGCAGAGACGCGAAGTGACACTGGCAGGTCGGCGGAGACGTGAAGTGACTCTGGCAGGACAGGCGCCCACCAGGGCGCAGCTGAGACCCACGGCAGAAACTGGGACCTAGAGGAAACTGAAACACAAGAGACAGAGAGAGCACATATAGTCTCAAGGACCGAGGTAGGGAGTTTTCTAGGTGGCCATAGTAGATCCGGGGCCTCGGGCAGCCATAGTGGATCAGGGGACTCGGACGGCCCTGGCGGATCTGGGGACTCCGTGGGTCGGTAGGCAGGTGGCCCCCCCAAAACAATTTCCTTGGGGAAGAACAACAACCTCGAGGGGGCGCTCTGGAGGCACTGAGTCTCGGGGGTGCTCAGAAAGCGCTAAACTGGACAGAACCAGCGGAGAAGGTGAGCTGGGCGGGGCCAGCGGAGACGAAGGTGAGCTGGGCAGGACCAGCGTAGACGAAGGTGAGCTGGACGGGACCAGCAGGGGCTCTGGAGAGCCGGACGGAACCAGCAGGGGCTCTGGAGAGCCTGACGGGACCAGCAGGGACTCTGGAGAGCCGGACTCTGTGAGCTCCTGAAACGGAGCGGCCTTTGGAGCAGACTCTGTGAGCTCCTTTAAAACGGAGCGGCCTCTGCGAGCTCCTGGGACGGAGCGGGCTCTGGAGCAGACTCTGCAAGTTACTGGGATGGAGCGGGCTCTGGAGCGGACTCTGCAAGCTCCTGGGACGGAGCGGGCTCTGGAGCGGACTCTGCATGCTCCTGGGACGGAGCGGGCTCTGGAGCGGACTCTGCAAGCTCCTGGGACGGAGCGGGCTCTGGAGCGGACTCTGCAAGCTCCTGGGACGGAGCGGGCTCTGAGCGACTCTGCAAGCTCCTGGGACGGAGCGGGCTCTGGAGCGGACTCTGCAAGCTCCTGGGACGGAGCGGGCTCTGAGCGGACTCTGCAAGCTCCTGGGATGGAGCGGGCTCTGAGCGGGCTCTGGAGCGGACTCTGCTAGCTCCTGGGACAGAGGGCTCTGGAGCGGACTCTGCAAGCTCCTGGGACAGAGCGGGCTCTGGAGCGGACTCTGCAAGCTCCTGGGACAGAGCGGGCTCTGGAGCGGACTCTGCAAGCTCCTGGGACAGAGCGGGCTCGGACTCTGCAAGCTCCTGGGACAGAGCGGAGAGCGGGCTCTGGAGCGGACTCTGCAAGCTCCTGGGACAGAGCGGGCTCTGGAACGGACTCTTCGATGTCCTGGGACGGAGCGGGCTCTGGAGCGGACTCTGCGAGCTCCTGGGACGGAGCGGGCTCTGGCACAGCGGTCATGATGGGACGAAACTCAGAAGCGGCGGCCATTTTGTGACAGGGCTCGGGAGTGGAGGTTATTACTGGAGAATTGTTCTCCTCCTCCGCAATTCCCACGGTAAAAGGAGAGCCACTCATCTGTAGTGCTATATCAATATACTTCTCCAATGTCCAGTTAGGATCATGCAGTCGCATGATTGAACTGAGAGGTTCAGATAAGCCCCCTCGAAAATTTATCATTAAGCATATTTCATCTGAATGAGTCAGGTGTGCCAGTTCGAGAAAATCCACAACATAGTCCTCAATGGAATATGTTCCTTGGCGGAGAAACATCATCTTCACTGCTGGATCTATTTTTTGGCGAAGTCTTTTGTAATGAGGAGGGGTCAGGACGTTGAGATCCAAATGCAGCTTTATTAATATAGGAGGAGGTCAGACAGGCAAGGTTCAGAGACAGCAACAGGTGTAATGAAGGCAAGGCAGAATCAGCAACAGGGGCAATGCAAAGGTCAGGGCAGGCAGCAAACGTTCAGAGTCGTATAGGCAGTCCAGGTAAACACAGGGAAACAAACTCAGGGAAAATGCTCGGAAATGTCAGACGGGGCTAAACAAGACTTCGCCATGTGTGCATGGAAGTGTGCTGCTTATATGTGTGTGTGTGTGTGTGTGTGAATGAGGTGCAGGTGTGGTGAGACAATCAGGGCAAATGAGTGATTGGTGACAGCTGTGTGAATGGTGCAATGGTGGATGGGAAATGCAGTCCATGGGTGATGTGCAGCTGTAGTGTGGTGCAAGAGATGTGGTGAGTGGCAACCAGATTCGTGACACAGATTTTGTGGTGGCTGTGATTTAAAATGAAATGATTATTTCATTAATTCAAGTGATGAAGGATTTTGACAGTAATTAGGGTTGAGTACTACTGAAGGGTTAACCCTTTAAATGTTAGAAAATGATTAACAGTTGAAAGCATTTGCTAGAAATATTTGGAAAGTAATCAAGTCAAGTCAAGTCAAGTCACCTTTATTTATATAGCGCTTTTAAAAATACAAATTGTAACAAAGCAACTGCACAATATCAAAATAGGAAACTAGCGTGTCAATAATGTAAAATGACAAGATTAAACACTACATTTTCAGTTAAAGGCATTTCGTTATTGAATTCAGTGATTTCTTCATCCAGCTCAGTTCAGTTTAAATAGTATCAAGTCGACGATGCAATTAAATGTAATTAGATACATTAATAAAGTAACCCCTCAGTCCCCTCAGGCAGGACGGCTGAGGAGCATCCGGAGTAAGACCACCAGGCTCAGAAACAGCTTCTTTCCTGAAGCTGTTAGACTGTTGAACTTTAGCCATGCTCTGTAGGCACTCCCTCTCCCCTTCCAAACACGCGCATGAGCGCACACACATACACATACACACTGACCTGCACTACAAACATTTTATTTCACTTTAAGTGCAATACTTTTACTTATTATAGGTGTAATATTATGGATCACCTCCTTTGGACTACTTCCTCTTGCTTTTAAACCGGGACCTGAGTCCTAATTTCGTATCATAACATGAAAATGTGAGCTAGTATGACAATAAAGTTCCTTGAATCCTTGAATCCTTGAAAATCAAGACTGAACCCATGTCCATTATGGATGTGTGTTTTAAGCCAGCTGGAGAGAGCAAAATGAAGGACAGATCAATATCTCAGTTAGTGAGCAGACGTTGTGGCTCCAGAGAGATCAGGCCAGCATTCAGTCCAAAAGAACTGTGACTTTCAGAACAAGAGCGTGCCTGAGGTCACCTGTAAGCTGTTCTTCACAAATGTAATTCAAATGCAAAGATGCCCCAGACTAAAACTGCTGAATTATACATTTAGTGCTGTAAGCTTATGTGACAACAGCATTGCAGCGGTCTATCACTGAATTATGTTCAAAACAGTATAATGCACAGCATGCAGCACTCATTTCATTCCTAAATGGTGTGAGAGTCTGAAGTCATTTATGTATGAACGTTGCTCTGCTCTGATGGAGAATGTCACCACACACCATTAGAGTTGCTGCTGTCTTTGTGAAAGCACAAACCTTGGATAAACAGTGAACATTTAAGAATTATCCTGGCTATTTCACAGCCATCCCAACCTTGGCCAAAGAGAAGAGGCAGAAAAGAAGATCGTTTGAGGAGGGAGAAAGCGCAGTCCTCTACTGTAATCCTCCCAAGAGCTCTGTCAATCCCAAAATACACTGGATGGACATGCGTAAGTCTTCTATTGAATCTACTTTTGCCAAACTTAATTGCCCTGCATAATACTTGAATTGATTAAACTGACCCCCTCTCTCTCTCTCTCTCTCTCTCTCTCTCTCTATTTATTTATGTGTTTGTTGTTCAGAGCTGCGCCATATCCATCTGAATGAGCGGGTGACCACCAGTCTTGATGGAAATCTGTATTTTGCCAACTTACTAGTCAATGACAGCAGAGAAGACTTCACCTGCAATGCCCACTACATCAACGCCAGCGTCATCCTCCCTAAAGAGGCCATATCCATCAGCGTCACGCCCTGTGTGTAAACTCTCCTCTGGCTAGAGATTACTGCTAATCCTTTTTGAAATATTTCCATTAAATGTGTTGATGCTTTATATAAGAATGATTTGTACACTTTTGAAACGCATGTTATAAAAAAATAATTGAGCCATGGAGTTTGGGTGGGGTGAGGATTATGCCCTTAAAATGAGAAAATAGATAAATAAATAACATAGCTAAATGATAGATAATAGAAATACCGCTATAAATGTATTGCTATGAACAACAATAAAATCTGCATATAAATATGTTACCGGATTTTAAATAGGACTGAATCTGACAAACTTACAGAAATCTTAATTATTGATTTTTTGGGGGGCTTAAAAACTCAACATAATCATAAGTTGATAAGTTGTATTTTATTTACACATTAACGTAATTTCAAAAAAAAATCTGGACAGCATTTAAAACATTTCACCTATAATTCACCAAAATTAAAAGCTCCAGGATTTGGAAATGAGTGTTGGCATGTTTTAAAATAAAAATGTAAGACTATAATTATTAGTAATTATTAGTACTTGTAGTCTAAAATTTAATTATTATTAATAAATATTCACATCAATGGAGGAAAGTGTGATGAGACACAGTGCCTCATTCCCTCCTCAGGGAACAGGGTTTACATACGTTACACACTTAAGTGTGTGATTCACTTGTGTTCTTGTATTTTCACAGCAAATTCTGTGGTGAAGAACCGGCGGCCCCAGCTGCAGAAGCCAGCAGGCTCCCACAGCTCTTACCTGGTGCTCAGGGGCCAAACGCTGACTCTAGAGTGCATCCCAGAAGGCCTGTGAGTATTCAGCCGATGTCCCGTCAGGGCCGCTGAATTTACAATCACCAACAGCACTAACAGACATTAGCAGAGACATGCACGCTTCAGCTGACAACAACAAACATACTATCAGCCGACTAACATCTGAATTTGACATGTGTGCTGCACATATTTACTGTGGTTTACAAGTATTTTGTCAGTTTAAATGTCTGTAAGAAATCTGCTGCTGCTTTCTGAAGTTCAAAAATCTCATTCAAAGCCAGTCAGTGTACATAATTCACTGTCATCAGAGTTAGGGCTGGCTGCAGATAAAGTCTTAATTGTGGGTGATTTTAATATCCAGGTTGATAATGAAAAAAATGCATTAGGATCAGCATTCATAGACATTCTGAACTCTATCGGGTTGAACAACACATCTCATTCTCATTGTCGAAATCATACTCTAGATTTAATACTGTCACATGGAATTGATGTTAATGGTGTTGATATTCTTAAGCAAAGCGATGATATATCAGATAATTATCAAGTCTTGTAGCTAAATACTCCATATAGCTAAAGCTGTAAATTCAACTCCTTGTTACAAGTATCATACAATCATCACTTCTACCACAAAAAAACTATTTTGTAAGTAATCTTCCTGATTTATCTCAATTCCTCAGCATATCCAACAGTGCAGAAAAACTTGATAATGTACCAGAAACTATGGACACTCTATTTTCTAGCACTTTAGATATGGTTGCTCCTTTACACTTAAGAAAGATTAAAGAAAAAATTCCAACACCGTGGTATAATGAGAACACTCGTGCCCTAAAGAGAGCAGACCGGAAAATGGAGCACAGCTGGAGGAAAACACAACTAGATGTATTTCATATTGCTTGGCAGGAATGTACCCTATCCTACAGAAAAGCATTAAAAACTGCTAGATCTGATTACCTTTCGTCTCGTTTAGAAGAAAACAAAAATAAATCCAGGTATTTATACAATACAGTGAAAAAACAGGTGTTGGCATTTCCCAACAGCACAGCAGTAATGACTTCATGAACTATTTTACTTCCAAAATCGATACTATTAGAGATCAAATTGTAACCATGCAGCCGTCAGCCACATTATCACATCAAATAGTGCACTGTGGATCCCCCGAGGAACAATTCCACTCATTCTCTACTATAGGAGAGGAAGAATTGTATAAACTTGTTAAATCAGCTAAACCAACAACATGTATGTGTAAGATAATTAAAACGAAACTATTGTTTCAGCTCCGGGGAATTATTTATTAAAGATTCAATATTGCTTGATTAAAGTAATATTAATCTGTAACTTATGATTTATACTTTATTAAATGCTCGTCCAGCGATCACTAACATCAGTATATCTTTATCAATCTAGTTTATTTTGCTCTTTCGTGGCCAACGATAAACAAAATAAAGGGCTTTATATAATTTGAGCGAGGTAACGTGACCTTTTGGCAATTTAAAAAAAAGTTTAAAATACTTGAAAAATCACATCCCCAGAGACAAATCTTTATAAAATGAAATACAGTTTATTTACAATACTAATATTCTAACATACATGATCTAAACCAGTGGTTCTCAAACTTTTTACACCAAGTACCACCTCAGAAAATATTTGGCTTTCCAAGTACCACCATTATGACCAACATTAAAATGCAGTATAAATGGCTGCCCACTGCTGGTGTGTGTTCACGGTGTGTGTGTGTGTGTGTGTGTGTGCACTTTGGATGGGTTAAATACAGAGCACAAATTCCAAGTATGTCACGTCACTTTCACTTTCAGTAGCACTATATACAGTAAAAAATTTTTTATAAAAACGAGTCAGTTTTAATCCTTATAAGAATATTTATTATTGTCAGCCTCTTAAAATATAGTAAATACACAATTTGAACATGAACACTGCACCGTGCTTACTTCCACGTAAATAAAAACGTAATTATTAAATTAAAATATATTGTACCTAAAAGTGAAATAAAAACTGTACTGTACTTAAATGTTAAAAAACTGTACTTAAAGATTAAATGAAATGTATCATACTTAACATTTAAGTACAGTAACTTAGTTTTATTTAAGTAGCAACAATACATTTTCATTTAATCTTTAAACACAGTACAGTTTTATTTCACTTTTAAATAAAAAGTACTTGATTAAAAAACACAGGCTGTATATGTAGCTGCAAGTAACAACAATCAGGCCACGTATCCACCAAAGCCAGCTGAAAACACCCCTCTGTGAGCGCCTGAGAGGGCAGCGTATTTTCGAGACGCTGCGGTTGCTATGATATGGATTTTCCGCTGAAGTAATATGGCAGACGCATCGCAAATTAAATGTTTCTCCAAGCATTATTTTTCATAACAATATTATTGTACACACTGATGACAGAGTAAATGGACCCCTTTTAAAAGTTTTTCCCCCACCAGAATTAAGCTTTCGAATCCACGGCACCGGCTCAGATAGGTTTCCATTCAAATCAATGTGTCAACTTAAATCCGTTCAGTTGCGGATCAGATCGTAAAAACCAACTAGGCCATCAATTAATGAATAGAGGCTTATCAATGGAGTGGGAAGTGCGGGAACTCCTTTGTCTATGACTCCAGCAGTTCATTATTCAGCCTATTTTCAGGGTATCATGCTAGAAACCTTGCTATAATACTGAGCCATTTAAACGTGATATTTTTTCACATTTAATCAAAAATTTCTGCGGTATTTTTGACCATGGCACTACTTTTTAGGTGTCTACTTGCTTACCGTCTGAAAACAAAGGTGAATGTCCGCCTGTTCGTCCTGCTTCTTTCTTTTAGCTCCTACCTTCATTTCATTTAAGCACCAGTGACAGTCGGACTGAGCGTTTTCAAAGTCGGCGCTACGGGCTCAACCAAGTGTACAATCGAGGGGGTGGTCACACAGTTTTGTTTCCTTGTTCCCTTGGACATGTCCCCCCCAAAGTATATGGTGGTTACGCCCATGGTCCCGCCCCTCCTCTACTGTGATTGGTTAGCTGACTAAAAAGTGACAGTGATGAGTTCTAACATTCTTAAATTCTCGGTGCCAAGAAAAAAACACCTGAGTGCTCAGCATGAAAAAGACGCTCCCATTTAAAACAATAAAAAAAATTGCTTTGGTGGACACGCGGCTTGATTTATATTTAATTCTGAGATTCCTCTGCGCACCACTAGACGAAGCTCACGTACCACTAGTGGTACGCGTACCACACTTTGAGAACCACTGATCTAAACTATTAAAACACAGACATACACATACATACGGAGCTCTAGGGTTAACGTTGAAAGAAGAGTTAAGATAGCACCCTATTTCATAACTGCAGCCGCATAAGATCACGAAAGAGATGTCACCCTTTACTGCATTCAGATCAATTACAGGTTCAGTTAGGATAAAAACTTAGTTTGAAATACTCGCTTTACGTTGGTTAAGCAGGTTGGATATCTTATTCATTCCACGTGTTGCTTCACGGAAATGTCCGATCCTTTTGTCTCGGATGCCACGTGGGTTGGTTTGTGTTTCTTCGGTGGCTTTGTTTGGAAGCACGTAGTATCTTTGAAATCTCTGAGAGCACGCTGCTGTTGCGTGACGTCACCGGGAAGCCGTGTTGGAGCACGAAGGCTGTTTGATGCTGGTTCTGCGTTGAGATGGAAAGCGTTGTTATGCTGCTGGTTCTGCGATGTTACGGCTTTTACAAAGTCTTGGATTCGCCTAGATGGTTTGTCTCAGCCGATGTTAAGGCGAGAGTCCAGCGGATTGGCTTCCGAGTCGTCCGTGCGCGAGTTGGAGAGCGATGAAGGGGAGAAGCAAGAGAGACTGAACCAAGCACTGGCGCCTTGTTTTAATCAGTCCAATTTGGGACTGTGAAGCTTGCATTTCACTACTGATTATACTCTGTATGATTGTGTATGTGACGAATAAAAAAGAACCTTGAAGTGCAGTATGGAGTTCCTCAAGGCTCAGTACTAGGGTCATTACTTTTCAAACTTTACATGTTACCATTGGGAAACATCATCAGGAAACACGGGGTTAGCTTTCACTGTTATGTTGATTATACTCATCTCTATATTTCTTCGCGGCCCGGTGAAACACCTCTGGACCTGCCCAGAGGCGGCTGTTCGAATCAGAGTGTCCGTGTGGGGCGGAGCCCCACGTGGTGTTGCTTCGGCGGTGGCAGCTAGTGTCGGGTTTAACGGATTCTAAACCGCAGATGCCCTTGGTATTATCGCGTACGAAGGGTTTGCTCGGGTAGAGGAAGTGAATGTCTTTAGTGAGCATACACATCTTTAGGTTTGGGGCCAGATACAACCACTCGTTGTTATCGTGATACGTGACGACTTTAGGAGTGTGGATTTTGACAAAGGCGTTCCCTTGCCAAAATCCCACATTCACAACATTTTAAGCCGGTAAATATTAACGTCGATAATGGGCAAACTGAAAAGAAACACTAAGTCTCCTGTTTCCGGGTTTGCGTATATGGGAATAGCGCTACCGGGAAAGGGGCGAGATGGGTCTGGATGAGACTAGCGGGGCCCGCAGTGGCCGAAGTTAGGATGTTTGAACAAGGCTAAGAGGTATCATGTAGCACGGAATCCTATTCATGGCTAAGTTGTCGATCAAGGAACTTACATCGCGTATCATGTCGGTCATGACTTTGGCGGGTGGCCTCGATTGGTTGACAACGGTTCTCACAACGAGTTACAACGACTTTACTGACGGGAGTCGATTTCAATTTCAGGACCTGGATTCAAGGGTTGGTTAAGGGGGTTCAAAAGTGAGAGAGAGGAAAGAAAAAAACACAAAGTGAGACATGAGAGAAATAAACCAAAACAAATTTTGACAAATTATTATTATATATATTTTTTTAAATTAAAACATTTAAAAAAATTTTTAGTGTAACTCCTCTCTACTAGTGATTGATCCTAGCAGTGCTGTGGAGGAGAGAGTATGGGTTATGTCTAAGCATGGTTGCTATATGTTTTCCTAAAATGACAATACTTATGCTTGTGTGGTGTAGAGCATATGGTTGTCGGTCTGTGTCAGTGGGTTTGATCTTCCCCCTTTTCATGTCGGTGGTTTAGATTTGCCGGTTGGAACTGGCAACACGTCATGGTGCATCGTGTGCGTGTGTCAGCATAATCTCCCTCTGGCCGTGAGGTACTACGAGCTTTGGCGCAGTGAGTGGCTCAGGGACATACGTGAGGACACCGTCTCGCAGATGCAGCATGTGCTTGACAGAGTGGAGCGTGCGGAGCTCGGAGGATGTGTTTGGGTCCGTGGAGGAAATGGAATGTTCTAATGGGTCTGACATGTGAGCTGCCATGGTTCGTAGTGACGAATCCGCATTTTGGAGGGTGAGGATATCGTCAGCAGCGAACTGAGGTGGTATGGCAATGCGGGAGGGGGTAGGGGTGTGCGCGCCAGTGGCGTGCTGGCGGCGGTTATTGCTGCCACTGTAGGGTTGGGTGGGAGGGCATGATGTGTCCAGGGGTCTTCATGTAATGCACCTGCTTTGGTGAGGGCATCGGTTTGGTCATTTGAGGGGCTGGAGTTTGGGAGGAAACGTTTAGGCTGTCGGAACTGATCTGGTATTTTTCAGAGGAGTGGCAGGTGACTAAGACAGCACTTTCAGGAACTTGAGGGGTTTCATCAGCAGGTGTTTGTTGGACGCTGCTGTGATCTGTAGTATTGGGTGTTGAGTTAGTGTTTAACTCTGTTGCTGGGTTTTCAGGTGGGGTTTCGTGTTCTTCTGAAGTTCTCGTTGGAAGAACTCTTTTACCATCATTTCCATCAGCTTTTGTGAGTCGAAGTGCAGTGGTGTATTTTTTTCTTGTGTGGATTCAACTTTCAGACTCCTCTGTGACGTAGTCGAGCTGTCAGGTTAGGCGGCTGATCTCGTTTCTTGACTCAGCCAGATGAGCTTCAAGGGCTTTGATTCTGCTGTTTTTGTCCCTGAAGTCAGTCTTTGCCTTATCTAGTAGCTTCTCTGCATACTGTAGCTTGTCAGCACGATCAGCGAAGTCCTCTTTGATTTGCTCCATTTCGTGGCTGGTGGCTGCTAGAGTCTCTTTTAGCCTGTTGATCTCCTCCTCAGCGCCTTGTTCCACCTCATCGGTCCCTTCCTGTCGTTTAGGCTGTCGGAACTGATCTGGTATTTTTCGGAGGAGTGGCAGGTGACTAAGACAGCACTTTCAGGAACTTGAGGGGTTTCATCAGCAGGTGTTTGTTGGACGCTGCTGTGATCTGTAGTATTGGGTGTTGAGTTAGTGATTAACTCTGTTGCTGGGTTTTCAGGTGGGGTTTCGTGTTCTTCTGAATTTCTCGTTGGAAGAACTCTTTTACCATAATTTCCATCAGCTTTTGTGAGTCGAAGTGCAGTGGTGTATTTTTTTCTTGTGTGGATTCAGTTTGAGCTCGGTCAGTTTGGAATCTTGGTGAATTCTTTCGTCGATTCCTTGGGCTGACTGCTCCAGGGTGAGTTTGTCGCTTTCCCTTGGAGTTTCCATACGAGCTTGGCTGGTTCCACGATCTATCCCATGGGCTCTCATGAGGCCTTGCTTGGTCCCATGACTTATCCCTGTGTCGTTCAGGTGAGTGTTGACGTCCACGCGGTCCATCCCAGCAATCATACCTCTGTTTAGGTCGGGTGCCAGCGTGTGAGTCTCATTCTCTGTTGGATGGGGGTGCATTCCACTCTCTGTGTGGCGGCTTAGCACTGTCTTGGCGTTGGGTGCCCTCTAGAGATAATCCGTGACTTTGAGTGTTGAAATCAAGAACTGCTGGGGTTTTTGCGCTCTTTTCTGAGGCCATATTTTGTTTGCCGTAGGCTTTCTGGACTAAGTCTCGCAAATGCTGAGTGTTCATCGTTCGTGGGCATGCGAGGACTCCAAGATGGTGGCTTATGCCAGGATGAAGGTTCCTCAGGAAGAGAGTTTTAAAGTTCAGTTCATCTTCCATGTCAGATTCATTGCGAGTTCCAAAATATGCTTGTCTGAGTCGACTGTAGTAAGCTTGAGGAGTTTCGTGACGTCCTTGTCTAGTCTCCAGGGCAGCCACTAAGCCTTGATCGGACTCAGGGTCGGCGAACTCTTTGATGAGGACTTTTTGAAGCCGTTGATAATCAGTCTTTGTGTTAACAGGCTGCCGGTCAAGGAAGCTGCGCACCTCAGGACTGGATGTCGTTCGGAGTAAATAGAGTTTATCTTTGTCCGTAACGTTAGGTCGCATTTCCAGATGGAAATCAATATCTTGCAGATAAGCTTGGACATTTTGGCTGTTTGGCACGCTGGGGTTGAATTTGCCAATGTTTCTGGTGAGCTTGTCAAGGTCTTTTAGGTCCAAGCCGTGCGACGATCTGCGGCTGGCTGCAGCAGATTCTTTTGGTTCTGTCATGATATAAAGTCCTTCAGATGGTGCTGGTGAATGTTTTAACACCACCCCCTCTGTCTTTTGTTCACGTGTCAGTCCAGGGACAGGTGACTTGGTCCTGCTTGGCAGGGGTGCGGTTGTCCTTGACGGCTCATGGCGTAATTCGTAAGCATGCTTGAGTTCCTATTGGATACTTTCAGACTCCTCTGTGACGTAGTCGAGCTGTCAGGTTAGGCGGCTGATCTCGTTTCTTGACTCAGCCAGATGAGCTTCAAGGGCTTTGATTCTGCTGTTTTTGTCCCTGAAGTCAGTCTTTGCCTTATCTAGTAGCTTCTCTGCATACTGTAGCTTGTCAGCACGATCAGCGAAGTCCTCTTTGATTTGCTCCATTTCGTGGCTGGTGGCTGCTAGAGTCTCTTTAGCCTGTTGATCTCCTCCTCAGCTTGTTCCACCTCATCGGTCCCTTCCTGTCGCTCCTGAGCTTCACGCCCAGCTGCTCTATGCATCGCCAGCGCTTGTCAGCTCCTGCTGCGCCAGCAGCGTGCTTGTCGCTCAGTATGAGGGTGGCGATGAGTGTGTGACTTAAGTAGCCGGTGATCTTGGCTAATTCTTTGTGACTGTAGCTTTGACTTGGGTCTTGTCTCATAAGGCTTGTTATGTTGCCATCCAGCTGGTCCTGTGTCTGGTGTTTGAGTGTCTCAGCAGCTTTAGGGAGGATGCTGTCTGTTGTAACACTTAGCCACATTCCCAGTTCTTCCTAGTGACCGACATGTTCTGTTTTGTGAGACATGTTCTGGCAGGTGAGGGAGATCTCGAACCGAACTGACACAGACCTTGAATGGGAAACAAAGCAAAACAAAACAGAACAAAGCAAAACAAACAGGGGTGTAAATGTGCAAAGTGTAGTGTGTGCTAGTGTTTGAGTGTGATTCTCTGCATCTGTGATCCTCTGGTGGGGTGCTTGTAATTTGTAGCTTCTGCATAGAAATTATTGAGCGCACATAAAGGCAGCACAGCTGGGAAACAGAGAAAGAAAAGCACACTAACAGAATGAGTACACAAGGACAATAACAATAACCAAATCTCTCTTTTACTAGCAGATTTTCCTCTTTTCGCTTTTGTTAAGTCTGATTTAGAAGGACGCTTCTAATCAGAGGATTGTAGGCAAAATGTTTTCTTTTGTGATAGAACTGTGATTGCTATCTGAAATTTTCTCCTGGACGGAGGACAGCCATAGCAATGACAGTGCTGTTCCTTAATGGCTAAATTTACACCGCAACGCTGGTTAGCGTGTCTCTCGTGCGTGTTTAAAAATGTTGCCGATGCCTATCTTCTCATTGCACCTGTTTTAACTTGGAGGGGTAGGATTTCACAATAGAGGGTAAATAGCAAACAGTTTTGAACGTAGTTCTCAAGTTTCATAAACATCTGTTCAATTGTGACATTTCTCTCTATTCGTGATCTTCCCACTGGCAAAGTCTTAAGCAAACAAGTCAAATTAGAAGTTAGTAACGGGGAGAAAAGATAATAGAAGTGAGGATTTATTCCCAAGGTTAGGACTAATAATTAGTTGGCAGCATGGTGGTGCTGTTGAGTCAATATGCTTAGGTTGGTTTTGCTGTTTACAGGGTAAACAAACTGACCTAAGTTTTGAGGGACCATTAATTTTCCCTTTGGGGTTTTCTAATTAGAAGGTTAACATCCTTATACCCTAAGTTTGGTGAGAAATGACATGGTTTACGTGGTGTCACTGTCACTTCACCAATCCAACACTAGGGGGAGCACTATCTACTCTCAGGCCTAAGTAAAGAGGACTTTATTACATTTTTGCTGAGTTATTCAGATCACCTGAGAAAATGAAGTATGGCCTACAGGCTGAAATTAGAATTCAAATTAGAATTTGTGGTTTCTAATTAAAATTGAATGATGTAATCATTAAAATTGACAGGATCGATTAGGATTAGAATTACTAGAGCAATCTACCATTGAGTTGATAACCCAATATTGTTGCAATATGTAAACAGGAAGTGTAATTAATTATTAAATGTAATTAGAATTTTCAAATTCATAATTAATTATGAAATTAAATTACAGCTTCCAAATCACTAGTTTCGGATTCCTATAATAATAATTTAATAATTTCCCAAGTTACTTATTCCTCATTGTGTCATTAACATCAAACCAAATTAATCTATACTACCCTAATTCCGGGATCTAAATCTACATCTACATCTACATCTAAATCCGGGACCAGTTTGCAAAGTTGAACGAAAGCCACTTTTGCCGGATACATCTGAGTTTGTAAACGCCACAGAATTACATCAAGGAAGCGACAACCGATCTGTAAGTCAGACTGCAACCCTGCAAAATACTATTCTTAATCTGAATGGCTGTATACATAAAGAACACTTGAGTGGAATGACACCTAAAAGGAAGTTTGAACTCTTTCAACCAGTAAACCAGGCTAAAGTCTTGTGGGATAAACGGCTAAAACCCAAAGGCCTGCTCGGCGGACATTTAAATGTTAGAAGTATTGTATCAAAGATTGAACAAATTGAATGTTTGCTGATGGATTCGAATTTGGACTTTCTTTTCCTTTCGGAATCTTGGCTAACTGAGTTATCACCAAGAACTGCTTTTTCTGTACCTGGGTATCATGTTTTTAGAAAAGATAGAAAATTAGGTAGAGGAGGAGGAGTCCTTTTGTATGTTCGCAATCATTTTAAATGTGTTGAAGTTAATCTTAAATCCACGCAAGACTTAGAAAGTATTATTGTTTCTATTGTTTTATCTCCTCAAATGTCTTTTACTGTGGCTGGATTATACCGACCCCCTAATTCTACAAAAATATTTTATGACAAACTGAAATCCGTATTAAAGGAAATCGGCTTGAAAACTGAATTAATTGTTTTAGGTGATTTTAATATAAATTGGATGGAAAAAGCTAAGAGACATCAACTAAAAAGTATAGCAGATCAGTATAATCTTACACAAATGATCCTTGGCCCAACTAGGGTTACTCAATCAACACAAACTCAGATAGATTTAATTTTTAGTAATAAACCTGAACGAATTACAAAATGTTATAATTTGGTTACCGGTATGTCAGACCACAATTTGACCTTAATTGTAAGAAAGTTGACAAAGCAACGATTTTTATATAAACAAGAGGGCAAAAGCTTCTTTAATATTATACCAAAATCCCTAGTCGGTCAATTTGAGGAGAAATTAAAACACCTGGATTGGAATGATGTTCTACAGTCTGGGGATATAGAGAACGCATTTAATACTATGATGGATAGAGTTAATAATACAAAAAATGAATTTAGTAAAAATGTCTCTTACTCGAATAAAATTAATTTGCCATGGTTAAATGAACATCTCTGGAAGCTAATGAAGCAGAGAGACTTGGCATTAAAAGCTGCTCTTAAATCTAAATTACCACATGATAAGAGACAATTCCAGGATCTGCGAAATAAAGTAGTAAAAGAATTAAGGCAGGCCAAAGCTGATTATTTTATTAAATTAATTGATGACTCTAAAGGAAATAGTAAATTAATATGGAAAAATATTGATAAAATTACAAAGAAGGAGCATAAAGCAGTTCATAATTGGGCTATAAAGGATCAATCAAAATTAATAGAAGATAAAGAACAAATAGCTAAAATTTTTAATTTATTCTTTCTGAATTCTGCACAGTGTCTGGCTATGAAATTTGGTGTTAGATCAGGAGCACTACAACCTATAAACGATGAAACTCCTTTATTCACTATTGAAAATGTTCCAGAATCTACTGTAATGAAGATATTTGATAATTTAAAAGGCTCTAGGTCTAAAGATGTTTATGATATCGATGCACGATTTTTTAAAACTTATAAATCATCTCTCTGCAAACCTCTAACACATCTGATAAATCTGTCAATAACAAACTCATATTTTCCATCATGCTGGAAGGCGGCAGTAGTGATACCTATTTTTAAAGCAGGTGATAGGACTCTCCCATCAAATTATAGACCCATAAGTATCCTTCCAATAGCGTCGAAAATTGCAGAAAGGGTAGTTTGTGACCAATTAGTTTCTCATTTAAATGAAAGTGAAGTAAATTTACATCCAATGCAATTTGGGTTTCGAAAGAATCATTCTACAGAAACGGCTAATTGTTTTTTTGTCGAACAAATTAGAAGTCAACTTGACAAAGGTGGTGTTGTTGGTGCTGTGTTTTTAGATCTTGCAAAGGCATTTGACACCGTTAATCATAACTGTTTAATTTCAAAACTTCAGAATTTTAATTTATCTGCTAATACCTTGACCTGGATGATATCATACCTGACTAAGAGGAAACAATGTACAAGAGTGGTTGATAAGTGTTCTTCTTTTGCTAGCTGTCCTATAGGGGTCCCTCAAGGGTCTATTTTAGGACCCATTTTATTTAGTATTTATATTAATGATCTCCCTCAAGTATGTCCGGGTGTTAACGTTGTAATGTATGCAGATGATACTGTGCTTTTTGTTCATGCAAGAACTAAAGAACTTGTTGCAAGCAAATTGACATCTGCAATGGTGGAAGTCTTGAATTGGTTAAATAAGTCTTGTTTGTCTCTTAATGTAAGCAAGACAGTTTGCATGTATTTTACTGCTCGAAAACACAACTCGGTGAATCCAGACATCGTATTCAATGGTGAAGCAATTAAATGTGTGACGCATGTCAAATATTTAGGAATAATAATTGACCAACACCTGTCTTTTAAAAAACAAGTAAGAAGGGTTATAAATAATGTTAAATTTAATATAAATAATTTTAAAAATATAAGGCACCAACTGTCTCAATCAGCTGCACTACTTTTTGTACATACTTTGATTCTCCCTCATTTGTCATATTGTATAACAACTTGGTCACAGGCAGGTGCGACCACACTTAAGCCTGTGTACTCTCTTTATAAACAATTTCTGAAAGTGTTAGACAAAAAACCAAGGGATTATCATTATTGTACCATTTTGAAAAAGTTTAATCTTTTAAATTTTGATAGTTTTGTATTTTACAGTGATGTGTGCCTGATGTATAAAATTATCCATAATCTTGCTCCCCCTCCTCTTAGGGGATGCCTGGCCCATAACGGCAGTGCCGGTAGGACAAGAGCATCTGCTAGGGGAGATTTAGTACCACAGTATAGAAAAACCGTCTTTGGTCAAACAGCGTTTTCGGTTAGAGTAGTGAGGTTATGGAATTCCTTACCTACAAACATCAGAAGCATTGATAGATACGCAGTTTTTAAAATTAATCTTAAGCACTGGCTATTATTGGAACAAATTTGCAACCACTAATGACTGTGTTGTAAGTACCATGTTCTTTTTTATTAATCTTACATCTCTGGATATATGTATTGTTATGTCTTATGTGGTGTATATGTAATATTGTATGTTGTTTTATGTTTTTGCCTGCCCAGGGACAGCAGATGTAAATTAGCTATCAGCTAACTCTGGCGCAATTACTTTTAATTGTGCATTGTCCCTGTAAAAATAAACAATAAAGTAAGTAAGTAAGTAAGTAATTACTTGTAAATTAAATAAAAAAATTCTGGACCTCTTGATAATATTTAAGGTTTTACTGTGGTTGTCAAATTATAAGAGCGCTTATGATTAATCAATGGATACTGATGCTATTTGGAAGGAACTGAAATTATTTTATGAAATGAAATTAATTTCAGATTTGTAATTAATTATGACATTCAATTAACAATAAAAAATTCCTAACAATAGCAACCTATCCACTGATGTGTTTTAAAATCAGGAAAGCAGTTATAATTGAATGAATCACCATATTATCAAGGTAATGAGGTAATACCGAATTATCTTCTAATAAAACTACCAACTGTTAAACTGATACCCACTAAAGGTAAAAGACTTTAATCAAATGTTGTGTTTAAAACCACCTGTGAGATTGTTAGACACTGATGATTAGTTATAACATTAGCACAGCCAGTTTATTAACATTTGTTAGTCTTTTAAATGGGGAGGTAGATAGAGAGAGAGAGAGAGAAAAAGGATTAATGTTAGCTGTGAGTCACATTTCCACCCACACTGCATTCAACTCATATTCAAACTCTCTAAATGCTACGTGCTAATCGCTAGCCGTAAATGCTAATAGCATTGCATTTGCTTCAAAGCCAGCTTCTTTGTTTCAGTTAGCTTAGCGCTAATGCTATTAGTTTACACAAACTCAAGGTGGCGCTGTGGCTAAGTCTCCACTAGCAAATGCCCAGAAGGGGGTTTCTAACGACTTCCTGGCTAAACTGGTCGCTATGGTAACTCACAGTGCCTGTAACCTGTAAATGTGTTCCACGCTTCAAAATCAACAAGCACTATTCAGATTTGAATCTTTTATAGCACATATAATCTCACTCGTTTAGGGCGAGATAAATTAATCTACGGATTAATTATAAATCATCAAAGGCCTCGGCGGACCTTTATGCTGATATTTGTCTGTTTAGACAAAGAGCACACATGAAACAATTCAATCGATTACAAATTTCTCCCTCTCAAACCGCGTGGGCTACTCCTTTGTCTGAGCGCCGTGCGTTTGATTTCACTCGCGGGGTAAATCAACGTGGCCGAGCATTATTAATTCGCTAAATTAATTCCTCCACCCGGGAGCTTTGAAACTATAGCTGAGTTTGAAAGTGGGACACGCACTTTAACAAATCATACTATAAAGGCCTTAAACGGAGAGTAACGAGGAGCACGCCCGTCTTAACTCTCGTGCGCTGTTAAAGCGACTTCTCGTGTCTTAATCACGAATATTAATGATTTACTGCAGTTTCATTTCTTCTCAACAAACTCGAGTTAACAGTTACACTCTCTTTCATTCAAAACGCACTGTGTTTTACACACAAGAATACAATATCACAAATAACGCTTGTTTCTCTGTATTTACGCCAATTTTTCCGGATAAAAATGTGAGAAATACAATTATTGTCTCTGATGGATGTTTATTGATTTTCAAATTAATCTTTATGCCAGCTGTTTTTCTCCACCATATGTAAGATAATTAAAACAAAGCTATTGTTTCAGCTCCAGGGAATTATTTATTAAAGATTCAATATTGCTTGATTAAAGTAATATTAATCTGTAACTTATGATTTATACTTTATTAAATGCTCATCCAGCGATCACTAACATCAGTATATCTTTATCAATCTAGTTTATTTTGCTCTTTCGTGGCCAACGATAAACAAAATAAAGGGCTTTATATCATTTGAGCGAGGTAACGTGACCTTTTGGCAATACGTTTAAAATACTTGAAAAATCACATCCCCAGAGACAATTCTTTATAAAATGAAACACGGTTTATTTACAATACTAATATTCTAACATACATGATCTAAACTATTAAAACACAGACATACACATACATAAGGAAGCTCTAGGGTTAACGTTGAAAGAAGAGTTAAGATAGGACCCTATTTCATAACTGCAGCCGCATAAGATCACGATAGAGGTGTCACCCTTTACTGCATTCAGATCAATTACAGGTTCAGTTAGGATAAAAACTTAGTTTGAAATACTTGCTTTACGTTGGTTAAGCAGGTCGGATATCTTATTCGTTCCACGTGTTGCTTCACGGAAATGTCCGATCCTTTTGTCTCGGATGCCACGTGGGTTGGTTTGTGTTTCTTCGGTGGCTTTGTTTGGAAGCACGTTGTATCTTTGAAATCTCTGAGAGCACGCTGCTGTTGCGTGACATCACCGGAAAGCCGTGTTGGAGCACGGAGGCTGTTTGGTGCTGGTTCTGCGTTGAGATGGAAAGCGTCGTTACGCTACTGGTTCTGCGATGTTACGGCTTTTACAAAGTCTTGGATTCGCCTAGATGGTTTGTCTCAGCCGATGTTAAGGCGAGAGTCCAGCGGATTGGCTTCCGAGTCGTCCGTGCGCGAGTTGGAGAGCGATGAAGGGGAGAAGCAAGAGAGACTGAACCAAGCACTGGCGCCTTGTTTTAATCAGTCCAATTTGGGACTGTGAAGCTTGCATTTCACTACTGATTATACTCTGTATGATTGTGTATGTGACAAATAATAAAGAACCTTGAAGTGCAGTATGGAGTTCCTCAAGGCTCAGTACTAGGGTCATTACTTTTCAAACTTTACATGTTACCATTGGGAAACATCATCAGGAAACACGGGGTTAGCTTTCACTGTTATGCTGATTATACTCAGCTCTATATTTCTTCACGGCCCGGTGAAACACACCAAATTGAGAAACTTATGGAATGCATGGTTGATATAAAAAAGTGGCTGACAAGTAATTTCTTACTGCTAAATTCTGAAAAAATAGAAGTGTTAATTATCAGACCTAAAACCCCCACAAGTAATAACCTAGAACACCATCGCCGCTGGCTTGCTTAGTTGGGGACACTTCATTTCCAGCGATATCGTCGACTTGATTGTACAGATACTATTAGGACTCATCTGGTTCCCAAGGTCTTGTCCCGATGGCCATCTAGGAGACAAGGTCTTCACTGGGGAACTGTCTCTGGGGCTCATCTAGTTGTCCTTATCTCCGCTGACGTTTAGGGCTGTAGAGGTCATCTCTAGGTGCTGATCCAACATCTGATCCACCATCTGATTTCTGTAGCCGAAAAATACAAAGAGAGCTGGCGTCCTCATAAGACTGAGACGCCGTGCCTTTCGACCTCCTCTCCCAACCATTTTGCTGACTAACGTTCAGTCACTGGACAACAAACTCTGTGAACTGCGGGCGCGCATCTCATACCAACGAGAAACAAGGGACTGCTACGCAGCAGCAAAAATTTGCCTCACAGAAACCTGTATGTCTGCAATGGTTCCAGACTCAGCCATCGAGCTTACGGGGTTCTCCGTGCAGCGCTTGGACAGAACGAAAGAGCTCACAGGGAAAAGCAGAGGTGGGGGCGTCTGCAGTGTTGACAGAACCAGCCTAATGTGGTCATACTTCCTGGTTCTAGTAAGGACTCTAGCTGCTGCATTTTGGATCATCTGTAGCTTATTTATTAAGCGTGCAGAACAACCACCCAATAAAGCTTTACAATAATCTAGCCTCGAGTTCATGAACACATGAGTTAACATGTCTTTATTTGACATTGAGAGCATAGGTCGCTTTAGAGATATTTTTTTCTACGTAGAGAAAAAACTACGATAGAGTTCTACGTTATTACATGTGGGGAGTTTAGGTCCGATAATTAACACCTGGGTTTTTACATTTACATTTACATTTAGTCATTAAGCAGACGCTTTTATCCAAAGCGACTTACAATTGGGGAATACATGAAGCGATTCATCTTAAAGAGGCAAAAAGACTGTGAAAAAGAAGTGCTCGTAATATTAAGTACCAGGCATTGTTCAAATAAGTACAAGCTAGCAAGAGAAGGATAAAATAAAGAGAAAGACAGTTTTCTTTTTTTGTGGAAATTTAGGATGAAGTCAAGTAGTGTCGAAAGAGATGAGTTTTCAGTTGTTGCTTGAAGGTTTACAGGGATCCAGCATTCCAGATGGGGGTGGGAAAATCATTCCACCAGCCAGGAGTGGTGAACGAGAATGTTCTGGAAAGTGATTTTGAGCCTCTCTGTGAGGGTACCACGAGGCATCGCTCACTAGCAGATCTCAGACTTCTGGAGGGGATGTAGATTTGTAATAGTGAGTGGAAGTAAGTGGGTGCTGAGCCTGTGGTTGTTCTATATGCAAGCATCAATGTTCTTAACTTGATGCGAGCTGCAACCAGTAGCCAGTGCAAGGAAATAAAGAGAGGTGTAACATGGGTACTTTTTGGCTCATTGAAGACCAGTCGTGCAACTACATTCTGAATCATTTGTAGAGGTTTGATTGTGCTTGATGGAAGTCCAGCCAGAAGAGCATTGCAGTAGTCCAGCCTAGAAATGACAAGGTCCTGGACAAAAAGTTGTGCAGCATGCTCTGTTAGAAAGGGCCTGATTTTTCTGATGTTGTGTAGTGCAAACCTGCAAGATTGAGCAGTCTTTGCAATGTGGTCTTTGAAGGTCAGCTGTTCATCAAAGATTACACCAAGAATTCTGACTGAGCTTGATGGGGTAATTGTAGAAGGACCTAGCTGGATGGTGAAATCATGCTGTAGAGTAGGAGTGGCAGGGAAGACAAGAAGCTCAGTCTTTGCCAGGTTGAGCTGTAGATGATGTTCTTTCATCCATGCAGAGACATTTTTCAGAATTTAGTAGTAAGAAATTACTCAATATCCACTTTTTTATAACAACTATGCGTTCCATTAGTTTCTCAATTTGGTGTGTCTCATCGGGCCGCTAAGAAATATAGAGCTGAGTATCATCAGCATAATAGTGAAAGCTAACACCGTGTTTCCTGATGATATCTCCCAAGGGTAACATGTAAAGCGTGAAAAGTAATGGCCCTAGTACTGAGCCTTGAGGTACTCCATACTGCACTTGTGATCCATATGATACCTCTTCATTCACTGCTACGAATTGATGGCATTCTGAGCAGCAGTCTTTCAGGGTCAGTTTTCCTCTGTTTAAGCCCCACTCCAGAGGTACAGTGGGAACGGATGGACAGCCCTCTGTCTCTGGCATGGGCCCGGATGCTGAAGTACGGCCGCTGGCTCCAGATCCAAAGTGTGTCGGAGGAGGACGATGGCGAGTACACATGCACCGCTCAAAACATCCAGGGCTCCGTTAAACATCACTATGCCGTCACGGTAGAGGGTAAGACACGCACACATTCCTCACACATACTGACACTGTCAGATGTCACAGTATATACTACAATAGATAACACGCTTTTATAACAGCTAGAGTTGTCTTTATTGTTGGCAGCTGCTCCGTACTGGACCAGGCATCCTGAGGACCACCTGTACGCCCCAGGAGAGACTGTGAGGCTGGACTGTCAGGCTGATGGGATTCCCACCCCAAACATCACCTGGAGCATCAACGGCGTTCCCATCACAGGTACACAACCAAACACTGATCAGCTGTCAGGGAGCTCCAAAACACATGGAACTGTCTCTGCATCATTCTCCTACTTGCTTTGTGTAGTTTTGATAGCTTTATTATTATATTAAAGTGTTAAAATAGTAACAATAAAAATAAATATACAGTAGATGAATTTGTTATGCCCCTGAAAAAGGGGAAAAGATTAAAACACATTCACTCGACGATGTTTCTCCACTACAAACTTTATGTGTAATCATATTTTTCAGGTAACAATAAACAACTTTTCAAAACAGCAACATTGGCCTTTTCTTTACTTTACAGACATTCAATAATCATGACATGGCTGTTAACAATGTACCCTTTTTAGCTATTTTTCCATTACAATCAATCAATACAATTAGTAATTAGACAATAATTTTATAAATATCAGGAAATCAGTTATTAGTCTTTTTAAACAGATACATAGAAATAAACTAGCACTACAAATTATATACCACATGTAAATGCTCTCTTTAAGGAATTATTTTATCTGGAAGTGCACAGACGTTTCAAACGCTCTCTGTTAATTCGATTTCCAGTTATATATCTTGATATAGTCAAATTTCTCCAGCAAATCTAACAAATAGCATCAAATAAACAAAGATTTAAACCAGATCTATGTATATATATATATATATATATATATATATGAACATAGATTACCAGCATGTATACTAAATATGTATTCTACTGAATACTTTTATAAATATTGAAATTATTATACAGGCATTTTTCACTCTGTCACAAATGTACTATTTATAAAAAATATAAATAAAACACTTGATTGAATATACATGTAACACCATTGACAGCATAACCAGGTGGATCTTTTCTTCTTCTGTTCTTGTGACTGGCCATGTTTTTCATGATACACAAATATCCTCATGAATTATGATGGCAACTGCAGCTCAATTCTGAAGAGAATTTGACCAGTGGTTTCTGTAGTTATAGCATGTTTTTCTCTTTAATAGTGCCAGTGGGTGGCCTAGCCTCACTACTTCAGCTTAGATTGATGCTTTACATGAGTGTTTCAGATTTAGTGAAAATATCTGATATCTTTATTAGTTCTATCCGTTTATGTGAAGCTGCAAACGTCTCCGGCTCCTCTGTGATGTGACTTGCAGGTTTCATTACAGCACGAGATTGTGTGCCGGTGTGTTAGTAGACATGTCTTTGCAGTGCTGGGCAGCTAAAGACTTGCTTCTGTGCATGTCAGATTTTAGGGTATGTACACTGTAAAAATTGCTGTAAAATTTACAGAAACTTACCGACAATTTTGGTTGCCAGTAAGAATGTAAATGTACAAAAGTTCTGTAAATCAATAATTACAATTGTACTGTGCAAATACAGCAACCTCTTGCATGCTGTAAAATTGTTGTGATGGTATGTAAACATTTGGTTAACTTATTTAATTTGAGTCCACTAAGAAGGAATATTTGTTAGTATAAGCTGCAAAAACTTAATTTGTAATAGTAAAGTTACTAAAAACATGACTTTAACTCAAATCGTTGCAGTTTGTTATCAGCTATAGCACACATGCATGTGCTAAAGCACTTAACAAAGAGGTCATCGCTGTATCAGCAACTCTACAGTTACTGTCTTTAAATAAAGCAACAGAACATCAGTGTTTGTGGCTCCTCATTAACTGAAGCACAGGCTCTACTCTCCAGCACAATGGTGACCCACAAAAATACATTAAACTAACAGAACTCTCTTGTGCAAAATAATACAGTTCAGTTAAATATTTACATTTACATTTACATTTACATTTATGCATTTAGCAGACGCTTTTATCCAAAGCGACTTACAATTGCATTCAGGTTATACATTTTCATTAGTACATTAGTACATGTAGTACAGTATTTACTCTACTTATAGATAACACCTGCTGTTAACAAGCAAAATCACTGAATGAAAGAGAAACTAGAACTACAACTGACTTCAGCCACAGCCTTAGATGAGCTTAACTGAAATAAAAGACATTGTTAACTCTCTCAAGATCTGATTTGATTTGATGATTTTAGAATTGACAGAAGTTTAGTTGAAAACGTTTAGCTTGACCTCACCATCGTGGCGATCAGGGTTTGCTTTAGTTGGGCTCTTGACCCTTGATTTTCAATCTTAGCTTTTTTTTCTGATTGCTGTAACTGTGTTTGTAAAGCACATGTGTTATATTAACAAAATGTGTGATTATGTGGTTTTGATTGATTATTTATACTGATAGAATCATTGTCTAGTGGTCTGATTCACTAATCTCATTCAGAGGCTGATCTTTAAAGATACTTTTTGTGGGTTTTTTGTTAGTTTTGTGTTTACAATAGCTATGACCCAGAGTGAGATGACAAACTTCTACTGAACATTTTTTTTAAACATCTTACGCACAAAACCTTTAGTACCATGGAAACACACAGACATCAAGAATCAGTGTAAAATAGATTGCCTCATCAAATTTAAGCAGAATAGAAGAAAAAGGAGATAAATAAACAAATAACAAAACAAGACAGAATATAGAGAAATGGTTTATACAAGTGTTTATACAAGTATATATTTATGTATGACAGTATATGTCTTGAGCATAAATTCATAATTATCTAATGGATTATTGTCTTCAGTAAATGCCACCTAAGAGAAAATGTATCTTTGTTTTCGTAACTCTAAACAGTCCTGCAGTGTTTTGAGACACTTCTCTCTTTGTGGACCTCTGTGGTTCACATCAAGTCAAGTCTGAGGTTTAGTTTTCCTGGTCTCTGTGTGTGGCAGGGACGGACTCGGACTCGAGACGGCATGTGAGTTCAGGGACACTGATCCTGACTGATGTTCAGTACAGCGATACGGCGGTCTATCAGTGCGAGGCCACCAATAAACATGGCAATATCCTGGTCAACACACACGTCCATGTCGTTGGTAAGCACCATTTCATCCAATGCTCTCTGGTTATTTACATGTGTTCGCTCCACGTTGCGAAATGAAGCGACTTCCAGTCAGAATATGGGTTTGTGCTTCAAAATGAAGGAAAACGACTGATCTGGCATCGCCCGTTGACTGTTGTTGGTGCTATATGTGAGTAAACAGCTTCCCTCTGTCTACCAGAGCTGCCTCCTCAGATCCTGACGGCAGACGAGCTCGTGTACAAGGCCACAGAAGGACAAACCGTTCTGCTGCTGTGCCGCACTTTTGGCTCCCCACAACCCAAAGTCGACTGGTGAGCGTCATTTTTGAAAACATTTTCAATGTTTTAAAGGGATCTTGATATGAGAGATCAGTTTTCCGCATGGTTTTAGCAGAAAACAGGTAATTGTACCATAAAAACATTCTGCAAATGTCTTAGCTTAAAATACCCCCCTTATGGACAAAGCATTTATAGAATAGGATGCTATCTCCTATGCAATAACATTAGCCCGTTTAAAATAATAATTTCTCACATATATATTAAAATTTTTGTGCTAAAAACTTTGCTAGCATTATAAGTGAACCTATTAAACATATGTGACCCTGGACCAGAAACCCAGTCTTAAGTCATTGGGGTATATTTGTAGCAATATCCAAAAATACATTGTTTGGGTCAAAATGATCAATTTTTCTTTTATGCCAAAAATCATTAGGATATAAATAAAGATCATGTTTCATGAAGATAATTTGTAAAATTATCAAAACTTCATTTTTGATAAGTAATATGCATTGCTAAGAACATCATTTGGACAACTTTAAAGGCGATTTTCTCAATATTTATAAAAAAAAATTGCACCCTCAGATTCAAGATTTTCAAATAGTTGTATCTCAGCCAAATATTGTCCTATCATAACAAACCATACATCAATGGAAATATTATTTATTCAGCTTTCAGATGGTGTATACATCTCAGTTTAAAAAAAATTACACTTGGTTGACAGGTTTTGTGGTCAGGTGTCACATATTAAAAAACATTAAAAACAATCTAAAAATCCACAAAACCTTTAATGAGAAGCAATGATGTATGTAATCTTTGTAGTGTTTAATGAAAAGACCCATTATTATAATACAAATATAACTAATTTATAACACGTGTTCTGACATTCTAGAAATTACAGGAAAAAATGATGCACTAGTAACCCAGCTGTTTTGGAGGATGTGTGAATAGCACTGTGCTTTGAATGTCTGCAGGGAGATTTTGGACTCTGGTCCAGCTCTGGCCAGTGCTAAGATGTCTCAGACGAGCGATGGAAATCTTCAGATCAGTGACGTGAGTGAAGACGACAGCAACATCTACACCTGCTCAGTGAGACACAGCAACAGGAGCATTAGTGCTGAGCTGGAGGTCTTGAGTAAGTCCAAATCCATGCAAAATTATCACGTTTCACACCGAAGGTGCAGTAGCTTATCACTCAGCATGCAATCAAAATTACACAATGTGCATTTTGTGTGCACACACAAAGGGGTTTTCAAAATGTACAGTGCCATTCAAAAGTTTGGGATCAGTAAGAGTTTGATGTCTTTCAAAGAAGTTTCTTAAGCTCATCAAGGCTGCCTTTATTTGATCAAAATTACATAATCTTTTTTAATTTTGTGAAATATATTTGCAATTTAAAATAACAATTTTCAATTTTAATATGCTTTAAATTATAATTTTTAGCATCATTACTCGGATCCTTCAGAAATGTTTCTTATATGCTGATATATAATCAATGTTAGAAACAGTTGTGCTGCTTAATAGTTTTTGGGACCTTTTTTCAGGATTCTTCAATAGATAAAAAGTTAAAAAGAACAGTGTTAATTCAAACTAGGAATTTTGTGTTACTATTTGTGGCGGCTGTTGGACAATTTTGTAGGTAGGGCACCACATCCAATCATTTTAGCATACATCCTGGTATTATATAACCCAGGATAACAAAAGGAAAAGTATTAAGACTTGAAATATTTTAAATAAATATAATTGTTATACCAAGTTACAGACTGAGGATGAGAATCCCTCCCTTTCACATGTTGGTGGTGCGTCACACTATCACCCTAATGAAGAAACCACCCCTGACTACTATTCAAAAGGTTGTGGTCAGTAATTTATTTTTTTTACTTTGTATTCATAAAAAAAATAAAAATAAAGTATCGCAGGTTCTAAAAAACATTAAACAGCACAAAAGTTTCAGTACTGATAATGTATCATTATTTTTATATTATAATAATTATATATATATATATATATATGTATAAAATTATAATATAAAAATATATTAGAATGATTTCTGAAGGATCATGTGACACTGAAGACTGGAGTAATGATGCTGAAATTCAGTGCTGCATCACATAAATAAAATATATTTTAAAGTAAATTAAAATAGGATACCAATATTACAAATTTCAATATTTTTTCCACAATATCACAGTATTTTTTCGTTTTTGATCAAATAGATACAGCCTTGATGAGCAGAAGAGACTACATTAAAAAACATAAAAATGTCACTGATCCCAAACTTTTGAAGAGCAGAGTAGTAAGAACTTTATTTTCTTTTGAGCTTTGTGTCAACAAGGCCACACTCGCTCTTGGTTAATGTTAGCCAAATAGCTAGTTTTTGACATTGTTGAGGCTGCTGTTGCAGGTACTGTTCATTTTGCCAAATTCATGCCAATAGTTTATGTAGTAATTTCAATAATAGCAAAAAGCAATAGATGGTTGCCCATCCTAGCCTATTGCCTGTTGCAAAAGCCTATTGCAAAATCATATTCAGGTCTTTGAATCATTGAATCTTTCTCCTGTATATCACATTGATGAGGTAAAATGGGTTGTGAATGTCGTTTCATGTTATTGTCTCCAGACAGAACTAAGATTGTGGACCCTCCTCAGGATCTGCAGGTTTTACGTGAAGATGATGCTGTTTTGCAGTGCAAATATACAGTGGACCACAAGCTAAAACAACCCACAATTCAGTGGAAGAAGGACAAACACAAGATCACATCATCTGCTAATAATGACAAGTAAACACAACACATAACATGTATCTCTGCTATTTTGAGTTTATCAGTATCAGTCAATTTCAGTTAACACAAGTGGTCAAACTCCTGTCAAAGCTGATGTGTCTGTTCATTTTTGTGTTTATTTTGAGTAAATATTGTGTAAAAGTTCATTCACATTTTATCAGCCATTGGCCGCTCTCTTTCGAGATATCAGCTTATATCAGTGCATGCTACTAATTGAGCAAAACAGTCCCATGAGTACATAAACATCACACATGGTGATAACATCAGTGCACTGCTGCCAAAACCAGCTGGTCATAAGAACGGCAGTGGATTTGCTGGAGTTTACAGTTTGTGATTTGAATGGTTGCAGATACACTGAATACCCCGATGGCTCTCTGAAGGTCACTGACGTTCGGATGGAGGACTCGGGAATCTACAGCTGTGAGATCAGCACTAAACTGGACTCGGTCAGCGCCACTGGCTCCATCACCGTACAGGGTGAGTCTGTCACTGTCACCAGATACACTTGCTTGACATTCCTTTGCTTCTGAAAGACACTGATGTGTTGCACGCTCCTCAGATAAGCCGAGTTCTCCTCATTCTCTGGAGTTGTCTGAGAAGAAGGAGCGTGCTGTCACGCTGTCCTGGACGCCAGGCGCTGAAAACAACAGTCCTCTTTCTGGTAATGGAAATCAAATCTTTGACTGTGCTCACAACAGCTCACCTGTATTCTGTTTTTCAATCCTGAAACCATTATGCATCATTAGAAAAGACCAAGGCTTCAGACTCATTTTTGAGCTCTGTTTCATAAACTTAATGAGTGTGTAATATGAAAAATCTTACACATCCGCTGAGGAAAACTCCTGCAGGCTTCTCATCAGAGCCCTTTACAAAACACTGTTCCTCATGGCTTTTAGTCCAAAAGGAGAAATATTGATGGATTCTTATACGTTTACTTCAAATGTCTTAAAAAAAATGAGCATTATTTCATTTAATTTTTTTAACCCAAAATTAGGAGATTTGAGCATTATGGAGCACACGTTTAATCAAATCCTCAATACACTCTAGATGCTCCAAAAAAAAAAATCCTTTTAATAAAGATACGTTTTCTAAAGAACCCTTTTGATAAGACATTACTAGTTTGACTGACCTTTCATCTATATTGTCTATCAGACTATGTTATTGAGAGGAAAGAGGAGCAGAATCCAGAAAAGGGCCGCTGGGAGGAGTACAGAAGAGTTCCTCAAGACATCAGACACCTGGAGATCCACCTGCAGCCGTACAGCATGTATCACTTCCGGGTCAGAGCGGTCAATGGCATAGGAACAAGCGAGCCCAGTCCTCCCTCAGAATCATACAGCACACCAGCAGCCAGTAAGACTCTCTGCACACTGAAACATATTCCACAAGCTCCCAGCGACAGGAGTGGCCAATAGCACTTTTTAAAGATTTATTTTTGGTATTTTGCCTTTATTTAGATTGGGAGAGAGAGAAATTGGGGAAGAGAGAGAGCGACAGGATGGGATCGGGAAAGATCCGCGAGTCGGGATTCGATCTCAGGACGTCCGGAACACAATAAAGTCTAGTCAAGTCAAGTCACCTTTATTTATATGGCGCTTTTAACAATACAGATCATGTCAAAGCAACTTTACAATATCAGAATAGGACAATAGTGAGTAAATAATGTAAAATGACAAGATTAAACACTGGGGATCCGGTGGACAACAGCGCTACCCACAAGGCTATCAGCACCGCAATAACTCTTTTTCATGGCACAGGCATAAAAGATAAAGATTTTTACTGCAATACTGAGTTTTCTTTCTCTAGTCCAGTTATCTAAAGATTTGTAAATAAAGATAAATTTGACATGCAAAATGGCATAGTATTGTTGAAAAAAGGTGTTAAAATCTGCAATTGAAGTTTAACCCCAATCTCAAGAGAAAATGTATTGATTTTACAAGGTGGTGATTTGTGAATTGGTAGAAATGTGTTAATTTAAAAAGTTATATTGTATCAGCACCAGAAGTCTCGTGGGCAGCGTGCTGAACATATAGGCGTCCGGAGTTTGAGTCCTGAGGCTCACTGACATTTCCAAATCTCATTCCCACTCTCTCTCACTTCACTTGCTGTCTAATAACTGTCCTATCATAATAAAGAAAAAATAAAACTCCAAAATAAATCTCAAAACTAATGAATAAACTCTCTTGAACACAGAACCTGACATGAACCCAGAGAATGTGACGACGGTGTCTACTGATCCAAACACTATGGTCATCACATGGCAGGTGATTAACGATCTCCAGCGCTGCTCCTGGTGAGCTGCCACTCTGCAGATCTCAGACCAATTCTAATCAAACACACCTGAAGCAGCTCATCCAGGTGTTCAGTGTGGATCATTACAGACAGGCATTTGAGCTGAAGTCTGCAGGACGGCCGCTGTCCAGGAGTCTGATTCTCCAAAGGAGAAAGCCATATGACACGTGACAAAGAGAATATGATTTTGATGCAATCGTTCAGGTTCATCTCTATTTTAAAACTTTTTTACATTTGAAAGGAACTGGAGCGACGACACTTTAATGGGCCAGATTTTAAGTACAAGATCTACTGGCGTCAAGCTTCAGGCAGGAGTCCACATTGGAATGAAAGCAGCGCCTCAAATCCTCCATTCATCGTGAATGTCAACGGGACCTTCATCCCCTTCGAGATTAAAGTTCAAGCAGTCAATGAGCTTGGCACAGGACCAGAACCAGATGCTGAGATCGGCTACTCGGGGGAAGACTGTGCGTTCTCAAAACTTTCCTACTTCAGTTTTACCCTCTGCTTTGCTTTATCTTAGCCCAGCATTTCCAGGAAAAATATTTGTCTGATTATTTAAAAAAATCTTATGACATTTTCATAGAAATGCCTCTCAATCTCTCACAGTACCTCTGGAAGCTCCTTCAGAGGTGGCAGTGACCGAGCTGAACAAAACCTCTGTCCTAGTAAAATGGAGTCCAGTCAGCATGGAATCTGTCCGGACACTTACTCGGCTACAAGGTACATGATCTATTAACCATCATTCATAGTTTCTGCACTTGGCTCCCAGCTAGAAATTGTATTGTTCTAAGAATGTTCGGAGAACATTATGTCAAATTCTTGTAATGTTTTCAGTGGCAAGTTTTATTTTAGTTCCCACAATATTCTCCTAAAATGTAGGATAACATTCTCTAAAAACATTCTAAAAATGTTTATTGATAACATTATTAGAACATCATCCCATAACATTCTAATAAATATTTAAGCAGGAAACTTCCCATTATACATTGGATGTGGACTCAAATGTTGCTTTAAAATTTTGGTTAAAATTAAAACCTAACCTTTGTTTGATGAAGCTCCAACTTTATTCAATTACTCCAAAAACAGTATTTCCCGCTTCACCTATTATAAACCACGTTGACTTTATTTCTGTCATATGTGTACAAAAGGTTTTATGATATTAACAGGGTTTAGATTTTGATGTCTGTTTTAAAGTAATGGTTTGGTTTGATGTCATCATTATGGTGATCATTGTTTGCTTTAGTTGGCAGTTTGACTCTTAACTTATCCATGTTTTTTTTTCTCTAGCTGTGATTGCTGTTTGTTATGGCAAAAAGCAAGAAAAATGTGATTAGATAATACTAGTTATTCACCGACGATAAAGATATAATCATTATGTATTGGTCTGGTTTTCTGATTTCTTCCAGTCTAAAGTTGCGCATTATTTGTTACAGACACTCATTGGTTCTTCAGACTGAGATCCAGCAGTGTTTTGATTAGATCTCTTCAATAATTAAATAATACAAAAAAGATTGTATGAAGACACAAACTTCAAGAGTCAGGTTATGAATCTCAGCAATGGTGACATGCTTCATGCTGCAATGCATTCTGGGTGCATCATACCATACTCATCCGTGGCTCCCAGAATGCATTGCGGCATGTAGCATGTCACCATTGTTGAAATTCATACACTGATTCTTGATGTCTGTGTGTGCCTCAGTAGTTAAATTATTCATGAACAGTGTGTTTTTAAAATTATAGATTTAAATGCAGATTATCTGACTAAAACACTGCAGGATCTCATGCTGTTGAAATACATTTCTACAGTCACTAACATGAAATGAATAACATAGTTTAGACTCTTGATGAGATCAGATCACTACATGACGATAATGTCGTTAACATCAACAAGTAAACAACATCATCTAATCACATTTTCTCTTGTTGTTTTTCCATAACAAGCTTAGTTGCAGCAACCAAATAAAAACAAAAAATTGAAAAGTCGAGTCAAACTGCCCAATTACTGATCAAAACAATGGTGACTTCAAACCAAGCTATTGTTTTCAATAAACTGTCAACATCTAAACTTCTGTTAATCTTAATAAGAACTTTAATAATTGTATAACACAAAAAAGACAATCTGATTTATGATAAGTGAAGCTGGTAATGCTGTTTTTTTGTTTGTTATTTATTGCAAGCAAAGGTTGGGTTTTCACTTTCAACCAAAATTTCACATCCACATCCACCAGTCTACATCCAGTGCAATGGGACGCTTCCCATTAAAATCTTTATGTGGATGTTAGGGTATAATGGTCTAATAATGTTATCAATAAACATTTATAAAACGGATAGTTCTGGTCCTTGATTCTGATTGGTTGAGCCAAGTTTGAAGCTGTTGTAAATTACTCTACAAACATACACCTTTGTTTACATTTGTGTGTTGCTTGGCAAGCACTTTGTTGGAACCAAAACCGTCTCTGAGGAACTACATTGTTTGGTGGAAGAATAATGTTTTAGTAATATCACTACACTTTAGTTGCTCTGTTTTATTTTGTGAAACCTTAATACGTTTATAGAATAACCGTTTTATAAAAGCAAATAAGCCCCGTGAAGCCGTTGTGAATTTATAACAGCTATGGGGGTTGTAGGCACTCTGCTTCATGTCGTTCCTAGCAACACCCCTTAGATGTTATAAATTGTTGTTAATGTTTTTAGAGAATTTTATCCCACATTTTAGCAGAACATTCTGGGAACAAAATAAAACTTGCCGCTGAAAACTTTCCATGAACATAAAAATTCAAGAGGGGCATCTGATTCTCAAAGTTGTTTTCTCTCTCTCTCTCTCTCTCTCTCTCTCTCTCTCTCTCTCTCTCTCTCTCTCTCTCTCTCTCTCTCTCTCGAGATCCATCTGAGAAAGAAAGGCCCCAGAACTCGCAGCCGAAGAAGCCTGCCGATGCAAGAACCAGCGGCGGACAGGAACAGAGTGATTGTGGTTCATGGAACTAAGGTGGAGACGGTCGTGAGCGACTTGCAGTTTTACTCAAACTATACTCTGACAGTTGCACTTTTCAATAGCAAAGGTGATGGTCCGCATTCGAAGGCGTATCACTTTAGCACTCCAGAGGGTGGTAAGGTCACTTTTAAAGGGCATGTGAAAACCTCTATGAATGTGGATTTAGCTCTGCTGAACTTGTTCTCTTCTGGCATCCAGCTCCTGGACCAATTTCATTCTTGACCTTCGAGAGCCCGTCTGCAACAGAGATCACCCTGGACTGGGAAGCTCCAGACAAGCCCAACGGAGTGCTCACAGGCTACCTGCTACAGTACTATGAACGTGGGTCAACGCAGCATTATTTATTTCAAGTTTATTAGCACTTTATATGATATAGATTGCTTTGAAACCGCTTTACAGTAAAACCAGTGAGAATTTGCAAGAATCAACCATTATAAATACAGTTAATTTAAGCAAATAAAGAAAATGTATTTTTTTATTTAAGTTCTACAATTGTTTCAGTTACAGTTGATACATCGATAGATTATACTGACTGTTAGTGAAGTTTGAGCTCAGTGTGATCGATGATTCCAAGCCAGAGCACAGTCAGTAGATTAGAAACGGATGGTATTTACCTTAAAATGAACACATGAAACACATGAAAGCAGATATGCTAATAGGGTTAGTGTAATAAGCAGTGTTAAGGAAAGTTACTTTTAATAGTAATGTATTCAAATATTGAATTACTCTCTAAAAAGGTAACTAATTATGTTTTCGTAATTACTACATTTTTGTTACTTATGCATTACTTTTTTAAACCTGGGGGGCTTGCTTGTTTGTTTAAAAAAAAGTTATATTTTTGGCAAACGTAAAAGCACTTTTACACCAAAACTGAAATGAATAAGCCTCAGGCTGAAAGAAAAGTACATTTACGTCAGTACAGTAGAACACAGGAAAAGAAAGTTCAACATTATTCAGCAATAAAAAAAATATTGCATATGTTAGTTTACCTGGAGTCATTTTTGCTTATTATTATGGTTGAATTGTATGATCGAAGGTCAGCAGCAAAAACACTCGTTAATAAAATGCAATTAAACACATAAAGGATATTTGTGCTATTTAAAACATATCTGTATATATTGCAGGCTTGCATCATATTTTGAGTTTGCAATATTTTGCATAAATATTCTTCTTTATTCATCAGTGAGATGAAGTAATGCATGTTGATATTTAGTGTAAAACTACAGTAACATCATGTTCACACAGCGCCTCTGCACTTACTCCCCATTTATCAGTTTTATTATATGTGAAGTCTAATTCTGATGGGTTTCTGTTCTGTCCTCTGTTTAGCTGTGCCTGGAATATCAAGCGCACAACTGGTGGAATCCATCAACCTGCCCCTTGTAACGGAGTTCACACTGAAGGGTCTGAATCCTCAGATCCAATACCACTTCAAACTCAGAGCACTCACCGCTGCTGGGGATGGGGAGCCAATAGAAATGGAGGGCGCCACCTTGTTGGATGGAGGTGAAACTGCACCGCCAAAATTCTCAGTTTAGTGTATAACAGGACACAACATAACCTTTTCTGATCTACAATATTGCATTATCTACCTGTTCCCTCTGCAGAACCACCGTCTGCAATCAACATCGTAGCTGGACAAACATCGGTTAACGTCAGTTGGATGCCAGAAGAAAGACAGCGTAACATTGCCTTTAGCTTTCGTTACCTGAAAAAAAGTGGTGAGAGTCTGATCAACTTTGACTTACTTTTCCTGAACCCTGAAGGCAGGGCCGGCCCGTGGCATAGGCAGAATAGACAAATGCTAAGGGCGCCGCTGATCCATAGAGGTGCCAAAATGAGTGAATTTTTTTTTTTTTTTTTTTACCAATTCTACTTCAATACTATAAATTAAAAACGTACACAATAAGCGATCGTCCCACAAAAACAACTATTGTATTGCTCTCCTCAGTTCAAAGTATGATCTTCCCCCACACAGCCGCACTTCCACATACATCAGTTACCTGATTGAAAAAGATGTTTACTTATAAATTATCACTATATCAAAAAGACCGAACTGGTGCCCAGGGAAGAAAAATAAATAAATAAGAGAAGAAGAAAAATGGGACAAAGACAGGTATTGTGATGTAATGAATGATCATGTAATTAAATTATCAAATAAACTAGCTACTAAATGCATGAATGTTTCGCCAATCATGATATTCGTGTCTTTAAAAACTCTCTTGATATTTTAAGGACAATTACAGAAGAATAAAATAAAGCATATTTCGTTCAATTTTGAAAATTTGAAGGGTTCAATTTGAACAGATGATTTTACCATCGCTGTCCTCTTCAGAGCGCACTTCCACTGACTCTTATTCGCAATCTAATGTTACCATATTCTCAAAACGATCGTTTTCAAAAACGTCAATATCAATATTTTGATCACTGGCTGCTAATTTACCACATCCAACATCAAATGATAGTTACATTTATATTTCACTGCGTACAGTAATTGCTCTGCAGTAGAGCCATTCAAACCAGTTCAATTTTTGCTGATGATATTATTTTGTTTTATGCCTGGGGTAATTTTGAGTTAAACATCACGTCGTCATTGTGTACCAAACAGTGCCACCTCGAGGAATAAAGATGCAGTGCACACTGAGTCATCAGATATGTACATATGTAAAATATTTTTACATTACCATATCTCATGTCTCTAGCGACCTATACATTTTTTTTTTAAGTAATCAGAAAACAGGAATTATTATAATTTTTTCTTTATATTGTTTATAATGCATATATTGAGGAATAACCTACTAAGAAAGTTGATGTCTAACTTCAAAAATTGAAGGAGGGAGAAGGTAGTGAATGATTCTCCCGGTTGGCTAAAGACATGAGACATGCATTTAAGGGCTCTAGATGAGGTAAAAGTTTGTGAATAAACTATGTTATACTAGTCTAGAAAGCCTATAGACTAAAAGATTATAATAGGATAATAACAATCTCTGGAGTTCCAGAGGTCCAAGATTTTGTAATGTGTATTTTGTTGTGTAACATGACAACACGTTGTAATCATATTTTTTACGCTACAGTTGTGTAGTTTTTGGGGATTTGTTATATTTTTTTATTTGAATTGGCAAATTTAGTAATGTTTGTATTGGCCTATAACAGGGCTTATTAAACTAATGTAAAATTCACTTTAAAGATGTATGTTTCTCAGTTGGCTATAATCCATGGTGAAAGCATTAGAATGGGCTCGTAGTAGAACACTGCTGCATCTACTGGAAATACAACACTTTTCTAGTTTATTTTGAAGATATTTCGGAATTTGTATTTATTGCTAGTGTAGATTTTTTCATGTTCGGATGAACTCTAAAATGTATCTAAAAACTAAATATAGCATATTTAGATATAAAGAGTTATATGTGACCCTGGACCACAAACCCAGTCATAAGGTCATTTTTTTTTATAAAATTTAATTGATTGAGATTTATGAATCATCTGAAAGCTAAATAAATACGTTTTCCATCGATGTACGGTTTTTTATGATAAGACCATATTTGGCTGAGATAGAAATATTTGAAAATCTGGAATCTGAGGGTGCAAAAAAAAACACCTTTAAAGTTGTCCAAATGATTTCTTAGCAATGCATATTACTTATAAAAAATTTAGTTTTGATATATTTAGTAGGAAATTTACTACATATCTTCATGGAACATAATTTTTACGTCATTTCTTAATAACTTTTGGCATAAAATAAATATATATGATTTTGACCTATACAATGTATTGTTGGCTATTGCTACAAATATACCCGTTCTACTTATGCCTGGGGTCACATATAAATGTGTATCCTCTAAAGCAGTGGTCGACAACAGGTGGCCCATGGACCAAAACTGGCCTGCCAGCAATAATATCTTGGCCCGCAGCCAAGTTATTTTGATTGCGGCTGGTTCTGAAATAGATCCGCCATGACAGCAACTCTCAGTCTGAGTATGTGCGCTTACTGGGAGAGGAGCGGTGTGATTTTGAATGGAGTGAGGAACAGATTTTTTTACAAGTCTGAGCATCGTGGTTTTCACTCGCTCCAAGAGCTCTCCACCATGCTATGTAATATAACTGCATATTTAACAATAATTTACATATTAAACATATTTAGCTAACTTGATAGAGAAGGATCACCCAAATACTTAAGAATGTGAAGGCTATGATGATGACGGCAATGGACAAAAGCTATAGTTCTCAAGGAATTGATTTGTTCCTTCTAGATAGGCTACTGAATATTTTCAGCCAAAAGCATGATTTAAACAAGTAGCCTACCACAACACTTATTCACAAGCAATCGCTCTCTCAATAATGCATTCAAACAAATAATCTTAAAGTGCTACTGTATCCAATTTCAAATGAGCTGAAATCTATAAGAAATGCATCGATCCATAGGTAAAATTACTGACGAATTAACGTACAGTTATTTTCAACACAAACTAAATTTGCACTGCAAAAAGCAGCAATTATACTCTTTAATGCTGACAACCATAGCTTGTCATGTGGTAGGAAACAAGTTTAAACACTAGTGTTCCAATAAGCCACGTTGAAACTCTCTTGTTATTTTATATTTTAAATATACGAACAGTAGGTATTTCAAACCTACTGAAATGCTTTAGCCGCAGAGCAGTTTTTCTGATATCAGTGAGCACTCACATACTCTGCCAGACAGCGCTACACATGACTGTCCTCCTACAGGAGTAACAGCTCACTACCAGTTAGTTACAAAAGACTCTGTAACAGTCTGTCACAGGCAATTCTAGTTTTCATAATTTCTTAAATTATCCTTTGACTTTCTTCTGGCCCGCCACTCTAGTGGCAGAATATTTTGTTTTGGCCCGATGCCAAATATCCTTCCCGACCCCTGCTCTAAAGCAATGATGCCCAAACCAGGGTACGTGGGCCAAATTAGGCACACCATTCGATGTCATAGGATGGAGCAAAAATACATGCCATTGAAGCATCTTCATTTCTACAATTGGAAAGTATAATTCTTTTGCATTGAAATGTAGAGATTTCAAACCTACTGAAATGCTTTAAGCCGCAGAGCAGTTTTTCTGATATCAGTGAGCACTCACATACTCTGCCGGACAGCGCTACACAAATGTGGCTTTTTGTTAATGACTGTCCTCCTACAGGAGTATCAGCTCACTACCAGTTAGTTACAAACGACTCTGTAACAGTCTGTCACAGGCAATTCTAGTTTTCATAATTTATTAAATTATCCTTTGACTTTCTTCTGGCCCGCCACTCTAGTGGCAGAATATTTTGTTTTGGCCCGATGCCAAACATCCTTGCCGACCCCTGCTCTAAAGCAATGATGCCCAAACCAGGGTACGTATGCCAAATTAGGCACACCATTCGATGTCATAGGATGGAGCAAAAATACATGCCATTGAAGGAACTTCATTTCTACAATTGGAAAGTATAATTCTTTTGCATTGAAATGTAGAGATTTTAAGCAAGTTTGATGTTGATGTTATAGTTAGATATAATGTAACATGTTAGATTTTTTGGCCACTATGCTCAAAGGCTCACAGAGCGTGATTGTAATTTGTCAGTAAAATATGTCATATTAAGGCTTTTTAATGACACATGTAATCTAGGTAGGACTAAGTCATTTGGCTGAATGTATTGGTATGATCGATGTTACGCTGTAGGTGTACTGATCAATACTGATTTGTGTGGGTTGGAGCTACAGGTTTTGCCCAAATGTCCCACCATGAGAAACCTGAAAAAATATGGTATTCTTGCTGAACTCATCAATGATAATGTTGTTTGTGTGTATGGTAGTGGGTGGTGAATGGGAAGAGTCGGAGAAGGTCAACTCCTCGCAGGCGTTCTATCAGCTGCAGGGTCTGATGCCGGGCGTTCAGTACCACCTACGGATCCTGCCCGGAAACAACTCCTGGGAATTCGAAACAGCTGGACCAGGTAGCCTAGTAACAACCATCTATGGAATATTTTATTTGTTCCATGCTTTTACATGTTGTCTCTTTCTTAGAGCTGCATGAGTTGCCCAGTAGCTTTGCGACTCAGGGCTGGTTCATCGGACTCATCAGCGCCATGATTCTGCTGCTGCTGGTGCTGCTCATTCTGTGCTACATCAAGAAGAGCAAGGGAGGAAAGTATTCAGGTAACACACAAAGCACCTCCCACAGTTTGCTGAAAAAAATCATTATGTGTCTCTCATTCTTGGTGATAGCAGCCTTGTTTGAAAGTCTGATGTTTTTGACTTAGTCCCGGTTGTAATTAAACCTCGGGTGCAAAAACATCAACCATATGGAGGTAGTAGTATCAATAATTACAAGACTGTGTTCTTTACTCCATGCAATGAAATTGACAATCTCTGTAGCATAATGCTGAAAGTCCCTGTCCTTATACAGAAAGCCAATAATGGGAATTATCATTTAACATTTTTTTATATATTCCCATGATGGTGACTCCTATGTGTACTCATTAGTGTATAGTGTAAATAACAGTGGTGAACATACATACCCTTGGGGTACACCAATACTAATGGACCAGCACTTGGCAAGAGTCTGCTTCACTTGAACTTGTTGACAGTGTTGGGGGTGACGCATTACAAGTAACGCGAGTTACATAATAATATTACTTTTTTCAAGTAACTAGTAAAGTAACGCATTACTTTTGTAATTTACAAGAAAATATCTGAGTTACTTTTTCAAAAAAATTACTTTTTCCCATTTATTGACTAACACTGTGTGAACATGATCTTACTGTAGATCTAGACTAAATGTGAATGTGTATTAATTAATCTCACTCGCAAAAACATATTCAGTTTTCATCAAAATGAATTAAAACAGTGAAATGCAAACTCAGAATATGACGCAAACCTGCAATAATTAAATATGTTAAACAACACAAATATATCTAATCTCCTTTTATTAACCGATGTCTGTGCTGCTGACCTTTGATGATCCAGTTAAACCATACTAATAAGCAAAAATTACTTTAGATAAACTAACATTTGTGCTTCATTTTTTTTTTTTATTGCTGAAGAGTGTTGAATCTTCTCCTGTGTTCTTCTGTACAGACGAGATTTACTCGTCCTTCAGTCTGAGGTTTATTCATTACATTTTTGGTGTGAAAGAACTTTTACATTTCCTATAAATATAATTATTGTATTAAAAACAAACAATCAAGCCCTGCTCATATTTAAAAAGAAAACACGAAAGTAAACATAAAAGCGCATAGCACGTAGCGTATTGCTTTCCATAAAAAGTAACTAATGAGTTACTTTTTTAGGGAGTAACGCAATATTGTAAAATTAGAAACTATTTGATACTGTTTGGATTGACAGGCAAGATGTTAAGGGGGACCTATTATGCTTATTTTTTACAAGATGTCAAATAAGTCTCTGATGTCCCCAGAGTGTGTATGTGAAGTTTTAGCTCAAAATACCAACAGATAATTGTTATAGCTTGAAAATTGCCACTTTTAGGATATGAGCCAAAATGCTCTGATTTTGAGTATGTTGCTTTATTGCAAATCAGCTGTTGCTCCTGGAGAAGAGGGCGGAGCTTCAAGAGCTCAAGCTCTGGCATTAGCAGTGCTAGCCTTTGCAAATAATTAGTACAACTATTAGTACAAGCCTGTTATCTTTACAGAAAACGTACTCTGTTTCAAAGCGTTTATGAATTACACAGACAGGGAGTACAGTGCGATAAAAATAACAACATAGCTGCAACAACATGATGCATGGCATGCTATAACAAACTTTATAAGTCCCACTTGTGATTATGAGCTCAACAAACTCAAGCGATTGACTTGCATTACTCTCATATACAACTGTTAACTACCACATTCCTATCCACGATCATTCATGAAGACAGCACCAGTGAAAACAGACCGAGACAATGGTAGCTTTAGCATCATTAGCCTTTACAGAGTGCCAATAAGCTCTTTCAGAAGGGCAGTTTGGAAAACAAAAGCATGATACTTACTTTATCTGGAGCTGAATTTTGCGCACGAAGCATTGGTATTGATTCCTATACGTATTGGGGACTTTACCGTTTTTCTGGGACATTTCCTTAGATAATGAAACTTAACCACAGTGTCCTCGGCTCAGATGGAGGGAGTCTATGGAGACTCCTATATTCGTTAGTGCACCTCAAAATACAACACTTGAAATGCCTCTTTGGCGCTGGCATTGTAAATCTCCAGCAGCTACAGCAAGTAATCAGTAATGGCGGAGGCGGTCCACAGCTTCTCACTCAGGGCTGTGTCTATGCTTATAGGGCAGCATCACTAATAAGCGGGACTTTTTTCCCTCGGTGACGTGAACAGAGAGAGAATCTGAAACTCGTTCTGAGAGACTGCTCATGATTTTTACCATTACAGGCTGGTTGTTTTCACACACTGAGGCCACACAACTGTGTTCAAACACCTTTTAAAAGTGATTTTCCATAAGAGGCCCCCTTTAAGTTTGGAGAGCATAAGGTGTGGCTGCATGATATTGAAAGCAGTGCTCAGATCAAGGAAGACAAACCTGGCCTGAGCATTAGGATCCTCCAGATGTTTTATAACATTATGCAGCATAGTCAGGATAGCATCATTAGTGCCCCTTTTGTTCAAATAGGGATCAAGATTGTCCTTAACCTCTTCTTTAAGCTTCCACACCATGATCCACTCCAAACACGGCATCACATTTCAGGTTAAGGGCAACAGTCATTATACACTTCGGGACTTGAACTGGTATAATAATATCTTTTTTTTTTTTAAATAACTGGAATGATGTGTGAAGCGATATTCCTCTGGAAATGTCCATCCGTGCAGGGGTTAATTCATCTGCAAATGTTTTCAGGATAAAATGCAGAAAGACCATCCTGACCAGACATCTTTTTTAGTGTCTAGACCTTTTTAAAACCTTAATAAAATCAGCCAGTATTATTGGTAGCTTGAGTACAAAATCATCCCTACAATCACAGGAGTTAACATCAAACCTACACTGTAAAAATAAAGCTCATTAAGCCTATATTTTTCCTTTTAGGAATTATATTAATTATACACCGTACCTTAGACCACAACTTTTTTTATTTTTAATTACTACTTAAATCAATATCGATGAAATCTCTATAATGCTTATGAGTTTCTCTAGTTTTGTGATTAAGCTACTTTGGGACCATTTATTTTAGGTTTAGGGTCCTTCTGATTAAAAGCCAAGTGTGTGTGTGTGTGTGTGTGTGTGTGTGTGTATGTGTGTGTGTGTGTGTGTGTGTGTGTGTGTGTGTGTGTGTGTGTGTGTGTTTACACTCATTAACCTCCTTGGTGATATAAGGCTTGTTGTTTGGCAAAGGTTTGACCTATTTAACTGGTATCACAGAATCTACACAGAACTTGACATGCAGAGAACCGATTTCATTATGCCTAGTAATGCTTGGATCTTACAGTGCTTCCCAATGAGCACAGAGAAAACAGCCTATTAATATTTCCGTATTCTCAGGAGACCAAATACTCACCACCTTGGTTACAGGCTTGCTTGACTTCAGCAAAGTACAGTAGAGGAATAAGTATCATGGTCAGAATTTGCTATTGCTAGTTTAAATTTTGCAATATATCCATTATGGGAAAACTTTCAGTGTGCACCGCGTCTGAAATGCTTGTAAGAACACGCCTATTCTGTTGGCCGTGGCAGTCATGTGACATTACTCAGCGCACTGACGTGACTATAAAAGTGCACCTGCATTAGACACCATCGAGTTCAAATCTGAAGAAAGAGACGCAGACATGCAGTATGGCAACTCAACATAACATAGGTTACGTTCTTATGGGAACTCAACGCTGCATCATTTGCTGATGAAATAAAAATTGTAATACCCGCTGCAACAATGGTTCTCAATTCCAGTCCTGGGGTACCATTGTTCTGCACATTTTGTAGGCCTTCCTTATTTAATGCACCTGATGATCCAAATCAGTGGAACCCCAGGACTAGAACTGAGAAAGAACCACTGCACTACACCATACTGTAAAATACATACAATATATACACTCACCGGCCACTTTATAAGGTATACATGTTCAATTGCTTGGTAACACAAATTGCTAATCAGCCAATCACATGGCAGCAACTTAATTTAGGCATCTAGATGTGGTGAAGACGACTTGCTGAAGTTTAAACCGAGCATCAGAATGGGGAAGAAAGGGTATTTAAGTGACTTTAAACGTGCAATGATTGTTGGTGCCAGACGGGCTGGTCTGAGTATTTCACAAACTCCTGATCTACTGGGGTTTTCACGCACAAACATCACTAGGGTTTACAGAGAATGGTCCGAAAAAGAGAAAATATCCAGTGAGCGGCAGTTGTGTGGATGAAAATGCCTTGTTGATGTCAGAGGTCAGAGGAGAATGGGCAAACTGGTCAGAGATGATAGAAAGGCAACAGTAACTCAAATAACCAACCAAGGTATGCAGAATAGCATCCTGAACACGTCGAACCCTGAAGCAGATGGGCTACAGCAGCAGAAGACCACACCGGGTGCTGCTCCTGTCAGCTAAGAACAGGACACGGAGGCTACAATTCACACCGGCTCACCAAAACTGGACAATATCTGATGAGTCTCGATTTCTACTGTGAAATTCAGATGGTAGGGTCCGAATTTGGCGTTAAGAACATGAAACATGGATCCATCCTGCCTGGTCTCAATGGTTCAGGCTGCTGGTGGTGGTGTAATGGTGTGGGGGTATTTTCTTGGCACACTTTGGGCTCCTTAGTACCAACTGAGCATCGTGTAAACGCCACAGCCTACCCGAGTATTGTTGCTGACCATGTCCATCCCTTTATGAATACAGTGTATAGTGTTTGAGATGTCACAAAGCTCAAATCATCTCAGACTGGTTTCTTGAACATGACAATGAGTTAACTTTACTCAAATGACCTCCACAGTCACCAGATCTCAATCCAATAGAGCACCTTTGGGATGTGGTGGAACGGGAGATTCACATCATGGATGTGCAGCCGATAAATCTGCAGCAACTGCGTGATGCTATCATGTCAATATGGGCCAACATCTCTGAGAAATGTTTCCAACAGCTTGCTGAATCTATGCCACGAAGAATTAAGGCAGTTCTGAAGGCAAAAGTGGGTCCAACCACTCCACAAGCAAGGTGTACCTAATAAAGTGGCCAGTGAGTGTATATTCCTACATATCAAGCTCTTTTTCTTCCTCAGGAGAGCCCACTCAACCCCTTACCAAAGGCATCCTATGTACGGATTTTCTTTTAAAATGTATTTATTTATTTATTTATTTATTGTATTTCAGTGAAAGATAAAGAGGAGGATCAGATCAATGGGCCCCGGACAATGAAAGATGGAGAGTTTGGGGAGTACAAGTAAGTGCAGTTTATGTCACATTATTGTGTATTTACACAGGTAGCTCTGACATTTCCCTTTTGTGGTGATCATTATTATGTAACACGGGAAGAGTTTTATCTCCAAGAACCTGTCAGAGCCTGGAGAGTGACGTAGAATTTCTGAGGAGATTTTATTAGATATAAAATACATTTTTATATCATATATACAATACATACAATATATTTTTATATTGTGTATATTACATAAAATACACATTATTGTGTCTAAAATATAACAATAAGTTCTTATTTACTGAACTGTTGTATAACATCAGTATCTCATTTCCACTCGTGGTATTCGGGACAAAACCGCACTCATGTGACATTGCTTAGCTATATCATTTCATGTAAATATGAGACAAAATATCATATGGGAGCATTTTTGCCCCAATCTCTTGAATTGTAAAAAGGGCATATAACTGCATTCTATTATATTAAGTTGTTACCCTGCATTATGTTCGTCACCAATCAACTATAATGAAATATCAGATGATCTACACAGGTCTGGGACATGCATTAAATGCTTTAAACAAACAAATTAAGCTCAGATGAACTTTATTTGTCACATACACAATTATACAGAGTATAATGAGGAGTGAAATGTGTTCTCTGCATTTAACCCATCCAAGTGGAGCAGTGGGCAGCCAACACAGCAGCGCCCGGGGAGCAGTTGGGGATTCGGTGCCTTGCTCAAGGGTCTCAACCTCAGTCGTGGACACTTCCTGCCAGAGCTGGGATTTGAACCCACAAACTTGGGTTACCTCGGGTTTCAAGTCCAATGCTCTATCCATTAGGCCACGACTGCCCAGGACAGGTGCAGGGCTCTAGACTAACTTTTTGCACTGGGTGCACTGGTGCGCCTAACTTTTTTTCTTAGGTGCACCGGCACAAAAGTTAGGTGCACCCAAATTTTCATATAGGCAATATTGACTAGTAAATGATTAACTAACAATCTGGTCAACATAAAGTTCTTTATTTGAAGCACAATTCTACAAGAAAGGTAACTTACTGAAAAAAGTGATGGTGCTTAAAGTGCTTCACTGAGCAGAGATTTAAACTTAAAAACATCTCAAGATAAATGAAATAAAAAGAACATCTAAATTAAGTGTTTTAAGGGCTTCAAACTGAACATCTCATGGCTCAATGTATTATGGACTATCCTCTATTGCAGTCACATGCCTCTCGGATGGCCAACTCCTGTAGTTTGTCCTTCTTGATATTTGGCCTCGGCTAAACCAGCTGACACACTCTCTCTAGCATCAACATCTTCCAGACTTGACCCCTCTACACAGATTCTTATCAGATCTTCCACTGTGTCTGAATGAAAATGCTCTAGTGCAGTGCTTCTCAAACCCTCCCATTAAACCTATAAAAAATCCTTCAAAATATACCACAGACAACATTCTTCTAATATTGTTATGACTTTTCTGACTTCGAGAACCATTGTAGGGCTCCAGACTAGCATTTAAGGACACCAGCACCAGTGCCTTTAAGTTCTACAGAAGGTGGCACCAGCACCTGACAGTAAAGCACTCACCCTAATCACACATGTACATCTTGTACACACATGTACAAGACGTCTTACAGATATACTTGTGCTGTCTGGGTAGTTGAGATGCAGTTCAAAATTAACTTTTATCAATGTAATTCATAATGTCTAAATATAATTTAATAAATACAATATATATATATATATATATATATATATTAGGGAGTGCAAATGGCTGATAAGCCTATAAGTACTTCTCTGCAGCCATCTAATAGTGGTAATTTAATGTATTTTTTATTTTTAAATAAGTGGTTGCTTTCCTACATTATGAAACGTTTAGTTTTATAAATGGGAAAACCTATGAAGGATGAACAAATAATGTCATCACATTAAAAATAACTTTAAAATTCGGTAATACTTAAAGTTTGAAGTGCTGGGAAAAGTTGTGTGAAGCATTTAAAAACACTTTAAGACATTCGACCATTTCTGTCACAAGTTGTTCCTGTAACGTTAGTTATATTAAATTAATGGTGAATGGTGGAGATTTGTGTTTATTGAATAACGTTTCTCCTGTTTTCCACATCAGTGGAGTTTGTTCTGATATCTGTAGCTTTAACATAATTATTTGCCGAATTTGAATGCTTCTCACAAGATCTGACAGAAATGTTATGGATTCTGGCTAATTCTACTACTTTCTTCACTGTATCTCCCAGCGCTGTGTATGACGGTGTCGCGTGATCGAGCAGCCAGCGGCGCCGGTCCGAGCAGATAACGGTCTGTAGCCCAAACGAGTAGCGCGGATTTGTTCCGCCGGTTCGTTTGTCCAATGTAGCTCTTGTAAATCGTGCATGAAGAGAACGCAAAGCTGTTCATTCCATTTTTGAACTGAGAAACAACCTTTCTTTGACTGAATGCGCATTGCGATGGCGTCACAAGACGCGTCTAAGAGCAAAATCTGCAGCAATTTGGAAAATAGCGGAGTTTGCATGATTTTGCGATAAATTCAGCGATCGCAGAATCCTGGAGGGACTGTCAGACACTCACTGAACAGATCAGATTCAGAGAAAGAGCTGCGTGCATCTCTACTACTCACCTCTCTCTCTGACTGCAGCAGCACGCATCTTCAAACGCACACACATACAGGAATATCTGGACCACGGCCAATCAGAGGGGGGGTCCGCCCTTCACTATCTCTGATTGGTTTAGACCACGATATGAGCCTAACGTGTCTGTTGTCGAACAGCAGAGAGACTTTCTGAGTCGCGGAGATTTTGTTTATTTCCTCGAATGGCTGGACGCACCAGTGCGACCAAAGTTTTTTTTTAGTCGCACCCCTGAGAAATTAAGTCGCACGTGCGACCAAATTGGTCGCACTCTAGAGCCCTGAGGTGCATTAAATGCTTTAAACAAATGTCTATAGTCACTCTCCAAAACCTTGACCCTCTATGCATGACCTGAGTGGGGCCTATTTTAGTCCAGACGTTAAAAACGTTAATAAATTAAAATGAATTTCAGACAGTAGTATAGAGATTATGCTTTTCTATGAAATATTATACCACTGTATAAAAACTTTAATATTGTCTTGATTACTTTTTTATTATTTGGAATTTTGATTGACAGGTTGATTGACATACATATGCCTCTGTATATTCACTCTTTCTCTCTATGTATGTGCTTTTGTGTGTGTGTGTGTGTGTGTGTGTGTGTGTGTGTGTGTGTGCGTGCGTGTGTGCGTGCGTGCGTGCGTGCGCGCGCATACCATGCGTGCCCTCTGCCAAGTGGCACAACACTTTTTAATATACTGTACTATATAATATACTTTTAATTTTTAATATATGTACTGTGCTGTTTAAATACAAAGTAATGACGTATGATTAGTTACATAGTTATTAGTCATGCAGCAATGTAACACACATGCCTTTTCATATGTGTGAAGTGAGTGAAAACAGGAGAAGCATTGCATTTATATTTTAATATTATAAATTATTATTAGTAGTAATATTGCACACCGCCTTTGCTGCTACCAAAAAAGATTATGATGTGCCGCATTCCATGTGTCTCTAACTAAAAGGGAACAGGTGCATGGAGAGTCAATCACAGTAACTGATATTACAGGGTCCTGCTTGGGATGGAATGTGTACCCTACATGTTTGAGCGCTTCCCTCCTTACCACCCTTGATAGCTTGACAGGCAAGGGGTATGTGGACATTCCCCAGGTGGAGAGGGCAGTTGTGGTACATCTCTGCTCGCAAAAATACTGCCACTTAGAGGAATCATCCATGAGTCCTATCAAAAGCCTGTAAGCTGACCTCAGCTCTGGCTTCCAAGGCTCACTGTGTGGTGCGCCAGGTGCCCTGCACCTGTAATCCATAACAATCCTGCAGGTACAACACTCGTTCCTTTGGTGATGGTTGTGTGGAGAAACACATCCTTTTATGAATTTGGCGTCAGGATTGGTTTGCAGCGATTGACCTGAAGGACATGTACTTTCATGTCTCAATCTTACTTCAGCACAGACCGTTTCTTTAAGTATAACAGTATGAGGTCACTCCCTTCGGGCTGTTCCCGTCTCACCGTGTCTTCACGGAGGTCACGGAGAGTGCCTTTGTCCCACTACAGGTAGTGTGGATTTGGACACTCAACTATCTCAGCGACTGGCTTATATTAGCTTACTCACAGGATCCGCTGTGCTTAGGTACCTCCACCACCTGGAGCTTTGGGTCAGCTGGGAAAAGAGCATTCCTGTGCAGAGCATCTCTTTTCTCAGAATTAAGTTAATATGACGGTGCATCTCACAAACGAGCATGTCCAGTCAGTGCTGAACTGTCTAATTCATTCAGGGGGCTAACTCAGTCCCACTGAAAAGATTTATAGGTTCCTGGGGCATATGACATCCACAGCTACAGTAACGTCACTTGAATTGATGCATATGAGACTGCTTCAGCACTGGCTCGATATGAGCATGGTACCGTGGCACGCATCGGGTGATCATTTCACCTATCTGTTGCCATTTATTCAGCCCATGGTCAGACCTTGTTGTGCAATGGGCCTTGTTGTGCTTTGAGTGTCTTTAGAACAAGTGTTGAGATATGTTGTTGTCACATCAGATGCCTCCAGAATAGGCTGGGACACTGTATGCAAAGGGCACACATCCTTGGGCTCATGGACAGGACCTTAACTGCAGTAGTATATCAATTGCATCAGGGTGCTAGCGCTACTTGCCTTACACTGGTTTCATCTGCTGCTTCAGGACAGGCATATGCTTCTCCAGACGGACAACACTGCAACAGTTGAGTACTTCATCAGGTGCTTTCGCACTGGAGGAACCTTTGTGGTCCTACAGAAGGCTCCTTTTGAGCTGCTCGAATCAATTGAGCTCAAGATCTTGTCCCGTAAGACAGCTCTTCTGATCATGCTTACTTCCATCATGAGGGTGAAGTACCTGCAGGCATTTTCGTTTGAAAATATGTGCTTTGAATTCGAGTCAGCTAATTCTCACATGATCTTAAGACCTGAATATGTGCCCAAAGTTCCCACCACTCACTTCCAGGATCCGGTGGGGAACTTGCTGTGTCCCATTCACACATTACAGATTGTGGAACACACCCGGAGTTTCAGAAGCTTCAGTCAGTTCTTGGTCTGCTTTGGAGGTCAGCAGAAGGGAAAGGCTTTCTCCAAAAAGAGGTTGGCACACTAGCTAGTGGATGCCATCACCTTGGCTTACCATAGGTAGGGCAAGCCATGCCCCTTGGGTGTATAAACTCACTCTACTTGGAGTGTGTCTTCCTCCTGGGCATTGGTGCACGACATTATTCTGGCAAGAATTTGTAGAGCAGCGGGCTGGGTGAGACCTAACATCTTTGCAAGATTTTACAGTTTCTGGCTTGAGCCGGTTTCCTCCAGTGTGTTGGGTATGAACAGGTAATAGATGGGAGGACGGGCTCGGTGTCTTTCTTGCGGCACCGTTGCCCTCTACATGTTTCTACAGAGTGCATTTTCGCTCTTCCAGAGAGTTTTCCTCCGCTCAGCAGAGGAGCCTGACTCCAGGCTTAGTAATTGTGCTGCATACCATTCGGTGTGCCCTTGTGCTAGGCTTAGGCGCCCATACATGAGATTATCTTTGGGCAGTCCTTTGCCTTTTTTTGTAAACCTGTGCCTTTCCATGGACAGTTTTCTTATGTCCATCCCTGCACTGTTATTTATTCCATCCCTGGTTAGGTAACAACTACTGCAATGGTATATGCAGTAATGTCCCTTGGTCAGTACATATGTGCATCTATATGTCATCTCCCCTTGCTTAGGATGTGGCTCTACTTCCCCAATGTAAGTACAGTATATGTATGTGTGTGTCTGTGTGTGAGACCCCCTGCTGGCAAGTCGGAATGTGCACAGACTATTTTTGAACTACCAGCAAAAAAGTAAAAAATTAAAATTTTGGTCAAATTTGAGGTTATCACAAAAATAGTTTGTTAAGCCCTTGTCTAGCAATCCCAATTTAATTTGAACGAAAATAACGACATAATAAAGGCATAGAAAGATTTTGGGTGAATGCTAACATCTAACGCTGATTGTTTGTCTCTGCTTTCATTCATAATCATGCTCACACACACAGATCTCTGGAGAGGTAAGAGCAGCTTTCTCTCACTAACTGTGTCGTGACTGTGCTCTTATTTCCTGGCCGGCTGTAATCCAAGCGTCTGCTCTGTATCTCCTTCAGTGATATGGAGAAGTGCTCCATCAGTCAGCAGTCTGTCTGCGAGAGCAAGCGCAGCAGCAAAGACAGTCTAGCCGAGTACGGAGACAGTGTCGACATCCAGTTTAACGAGGACGGCTCCTTCATCGGCCAGTACAGCGGACGCAGAGATCCGAACGGTCACGGCACTCACGCCAGCTCAGGCGCCACGTCTCCCATCAATCCCAACATGCCTCCTCCCAGCATCAGCTTTCCCACGTCTGTGACCGGATTCCTAGGGCCAAACTAACACTCCACCGCCACATGCACACATCCATGACCATTTGAACGAGGGGCCCTGATGGTATTAGATTTGAGGACAGACAGTCATTACTATATGATGCAAGAAACGACATCTGAAAACACCGCCGGCTTCACTCTCTTAAAACATGTGCATTCGACAGACACGAATAATGTGCAGGACAGTTGCTTCTAACATTCCATCCAAGCTCTGAATACTGTTTACAATGCTCTCAGCGCTGCTTCAAGTGATGTTTGGACTGTAAATTCTCCCTCACTGGAAGCATTTCCAGTTCTCTCGCTGAAATTCTGCAGAAGAAGGTGCGATAGACAACAGACGCAAGCGGAGAAAAGACACGAATACAACTGTTTAAAAGTGTAGGGCAGACTTGGGCCTTGTTCATGAGGCACAAAAATCAGATTTGGGATCCGTAGGAATGGCTGCCTGCACCAATTTTAACCGATTTCAGTCAACAGCCTAACTTTATTATTTAACTGTTCAGACTAAACCAAAACAAAGCAATTTTGCTGCCTCTCTGAACAATGCCTTATGTCGAATACACTGCAGTCAATAGAAGTCAGGTCTTAAAGGCTGAAAAGCGAAAATCTTTTTCTATTCATTATGGTTTGAAAGCATTATTTTCCCATTCATGATTACAAAACATTACAATTATTTGAATTATTGTTTTTGTATAATTTTATACTTATGGTCATACTTTTTTTAAAATATATGAAATACATGTATGTACATCTTTATTTCATAAAGGCTAATATATTTGGTTTCTATTATCATATTTTTACTTGATTTATTATTATTATTATTTATTAATTTTTTTGCTTGTAATGCATTTATCTTTATGAATTCATGTTTTATAAAACAGTATGTATGAACATTAATAATCTGCCATGTGTGTCTCTCTGTCTTAATAATCAAAGTTCAGGGCTTTTAACCGTGTATCGTTTGTATTGTTGCCTAAGTGTGTTACCCAAGTGAGTTTTTAAAATAATGGTGTTTTTGATGCAATTTATTACGTTAAATCCCTTTTAAGTACATACAGCCGCTGCACTAAAGCCACATTTTGTGATCTTGACACTAACATATATTTTTAAAAGAAAAAAAAAGCAACAAAAAGTGATTTCCTGCAGCAAATAACAGCATGAGATGTAGTGCTAGGCTAGTTGATGTAGTGTGAGGCTGTGCCTGTTGTTCTGCCAAACCCCGAGAACTGCTGTGCTCCAGTGTCTGTGTCATCCATCTGTCAGCTTGCAAATATTAACACTCAAACATAGCTGATAATGTACAGTGAATTATTACTAACAATAACAGTCATACAGTATAATCTATCACACATTTGTCTCATGTCATCAATTGTTCGTTCCGGTCCTGCATTCGATAAATTGATGTAGTTGGGCTGTTCCTGTCTGAAGGATTATATATTACGAACCGATGGCGGTGAATAGACACAAACTACAAAATAACAAACCAATGGTTCATATTCTGAATGTAAGTCATCTTTTTCACATTTAACATCATTATTAGATTTAGAGGTATTATTATTATTACGCTTAATCCGATCTATAATTTAGAAAACGGGTCAAAAGTAAAATGCAATTTTTTAATGGGACTTCTGAGTGATTATATTGGTGTGAATTTCATTAAATGCATTTTTTTTGGGGGGGGGGGGGTCAAGGGGAGGAGCAGTGATGATGTCATGATGGACCTGCAGTTTGATGACATCACCACCTCTCAACCAACACATCTGAAGACTGTAGAGCGAGACATTTGTGACGTTTTATAACAGAATGAGTAGAAAGTTCTTCAGACGGTAATTACGGCTTTGAGTTTACTCATTTGTATTCTCTCGCATATGCCACAGCATCCTGAATTGTACCGATCAAAGTCATGCTGCAAACGCCTGGTTAAAATCAAATTAAATACTAGGAATATTTACGACAAATGTATGTAAGTGTATGTAGCCTGTGTACGCATTAAAATCTATTTTCCTACAAAAAGGACTTGAGTTAAATGGGTGGAATTGTAGTGCATGGCTTTATACGATGAGCTGTTAAAGACCTAAAGCACGTCACCATCCCTCCCGGCTCTGTGGGATATCTCCATATTGTATGTAAGCTTCTTCTTACCTCTGCTTTCTATTTGTAAATCGAAACATAATAAAAAAGTAGTCAGAGTGGTATTTCAAAGCATCTCAGCCTCTGTGCGTGATCTCTGAGCTCTGCTGAGAGACGATGGTCGTGATAGATGCAGTGGAAATGTGACGAGTGCTACCATGTGCTGTATCCAAATACAATTAAATAAAATGACAGATTATGCAGAAAATAATGTGTGACACTTTTTACTTTTATAATATACATTCCATTGAATATGTATTTCATATAACGACTTCACTGAACATGACAAAGCCTTAAAATGGCTACACTTCTTAATACAGGTGCTGGTCATATAATTAGAATATCATCAAAAAGTTGATTTATTTCACTAATTTCATTCAAAAAGTGAAACTTGTATAATGCATACATTCATTCCACACAGACTGATATATTTCAAGTGTTTATTTCTTTTAATTTTGATGATATGACAACTAATGAAAACCCCAAATTCAGTATCTCAGAAAATTAGAATATTGTGAAAAGGTTCAATATTGAAGACACCTGGTGCCACACTCTAATCAGCTAATTAACTCAAAACACCTGCAAAGGCCTTTAAATGGTCTCTCAGTCTAGTTTTGTAGGCTACACAATCATGGGGAAGACTGCTGACTTGACAGTTGTCCAAAAGACGACCACTGACACCTTGCACAAGGAGGGCAAGACACAAAAGGTAATTGCAAAGAGGCTGGCTGTTCACAGAGCTCTGTGTCCAAGCACATTAATAGAGGCGAAGGGAAGGAAAAGATGTGGTAGAAAAAGTGTACAAGCAATAGGGATAACCGCACCCTGAGAGGATTGTGAAACAAAACCCATTCAAAAATGTGGGGGAGATTCACAAAGAGTGGACTGCAGCTGGAGTCAGTGCTTCAAGAACCACTACGCACAGACGTATGCAAGACATGGGTTTCAGCTCTCGCATTCCTTGTGTCAAGCCACTCTTGAACAACAGACAGCGTCAGAAGCGTCTCACCTGGGCTAAAGACAAAAAGGACTGGACTGCTGCTGAGTGGTCCAAAGTTATGTTCTCTGATGAATGTCAATTTTGCATTTCCTTTGAAAATCAGAGTCCCAGAGTCTGGAGGAAGAGAGGAGAGGCACAGAATCCCCGTTGCTTGAGGTCCAGTGTAAAGTTTCCACAGTCAGTGATGGTTTGGGGTGCCATGTCATCTGCTGGTGTTGGTCCACTGTGTTTTCTGAGGTCCAAGGTCAACACAGCCGTATACCAGGAAGTTTTAGAGCACTTCATGCTTCCTGCTGCTGACCAACTTTATGGAGATGCAGATTTCATTTTCCAACAGGACTTGGCACCTGCACACAGTACCAAAGCTACCAGTGCCTGGTTTAAGGACCATGGTATCCCTGTTCTTAATTGGCCAGCAAACTCGCCTGACCTTAACCCCATAGAAAATCTATGGGGTATTGTGAAGAGGAAGATGCGATATGCCAGACCCAACAATGCAGAAGAGCTGAAGGCCACTATCAGAGCAACCTGGGCTCTCATAACACCTGAGCAGTGCCACAGACTGATCGACTCCATGCCACGCCGCATTGCTGCAGTAATTCAGGCAAAAGGACCCTCAACTAAGTATTGAGTGCTGTACATGCTCATACTTTTCATGTTCATACTTTTCAGTTGGCCAAGATTTCTAAAAATCCTTTCTTTGTATTGGTCTTAAGTAATATTCTAATTTTCTGAGATACTGATTTTGGGGTTTTCATTAGTTGTCAGTTATAATCATAAAAATTAAAAGAAATAAACACTTGAAATATATCAGTCTGTGTGGAATGAATGTATGCATTATACAAGTTTCACTTTTTGAATGAAATTAGTGAAATAAATCAACTTTTTGATGATATTCTAATTATATGACCAGCACCTGTATATCACTCATTCATGATCAAACATAATTGTGTGACCTCGAGAGCAGCAACCAAATCATGACGAAAAGCCATAAAGCAGAACAAGAAACAACAGCAGCTGATTCAGGCATGCCACTGGCCCCTCCCAACAACAGAAGACAGAAGAAAATCAAAAGGGGGTGAGAATTTAAGTGCTTTTAATTAAATAATAAAAATTTAACTATACATACTACTCTCTACAGTCAGATACTAGGAAATGTAGTATCCTCACAATTATGTTCCTTCTTAGAGAAACATGATATCTGTGAGGATTTCCAGTCAGGATTTAGACCATCTCATAGTACTGAGACGGCTCTCATTAGAGTGACAAATGATCTGATCATGGTTGTATGTCTCTATTAGTGCTCCTGGATCTTAGCGCTGCGTTCGGCAGTATCGATCACAACATTATTTTGAATAGACTTGAAAACTTTGTTGGCATTAGTGGAAGTGCATTAGCATGGTTCAAATCGTACTTATCTGACCATCATCAATTCGTAGCAGTGAATGAAGAGGTATCATATCGATCACAAGTGCAGTATGGAGTACCTCAAGACTCAGTACTAGGGCCGTTACTTTTCATGCTTTACATGTTACCCTTAGGAAATATCATCAGGAAACAAGAGGTGAGCTTTCACTGTTATGCTGATGATACTCAGCTCTATATTTCTTCACGGCCAAAACACATCAAATTGAGAAACTTATGGAATACATAGTCGATATAAAAAAACTGGATGTTGAGTAATTTCTTACTACAAAATTCTGAAAAAACAGAGGTGTTAATTATCGGACCTAAAACCCCTCAAGTAATAACCTATAACACTGTCTAACACTTGATGGCTGCACTCTCGATTCTTCATCATCAGTCAGGAACCTATTTTATAGCAATCTCTCCTTTTACAGCCACGTTTCTAGCATTTGTAAAACTGCATTTTTTCATCTTAAAAATATATTGCAATACATATGCAGAAAAGTTAATTCATGCGTTTATGACCTCAAGGTTAGATTATTGTAATACTTTATTAGGTGGTTGTTCTGAACGCTTAATAAACAAACTACAGATGGTCCAAAATGCAACAGCAAGAGTTCTTACTAGAACCAGGAAGTATGACCACATTAGCCCGGTTCTGTCAACACTGCACTGGCTCCCTATTAAACATTGTATAGATTTTAAAATCTTGCTAATTACTTATAAAGCACTGAATGGTTTAGCTCCTCAGTACTTGAGCAAGCTCTTAGTGCATTATAGTCCTCCACGTCCGCTACGATCTCAAAACTCTGGCCATTTGATAATACCTAGAATATCAACATCAACTGCGGGCGGAAGATCCTTTTTCTATTTAGTTCCCAAAACTCTGAAACAATCTACCTAACATTGTTCGGGAGGTAGACACACTCTGTCAGTTTAAATCTAGATTAAAGACCCATCTCTTTAACCTGGCATACACTTAACACACTAACATAATACACTAACAAAATTGTACAAAACTATGCAGGTATTCAAGGGCAGGCTTTAAGATGGTTTAGATCCTACCTGACCGATCGCTACCACTTTGTTTATTTAAATGGGGAGGCATCTCAATTATCACCAGTAAAGTATGGAGTACCACAAGGATCTGTCCTAGGTCCTCTGCTATTTTCAATATACATGTTGCCCCTTGGTAATATTATTAGAAAATACAGGGTTAGTTTCCATTGTTATGCTGATGATACTCAACTATATATCTCAACAAGACCAGATGAAACTTCTAAATTATCTAAGCTAACGGAGTGTGTTAAAAATCTAAAAGATTGGATGACCAATAATTTTCTCCTATTAAATTCAGATAAGATAGAGATATTTCTTAATGGACCAAAAAATTGTACACCGAATATCTTGGATCTCAATTTGCAACTAGACAGATGTCCTGTTCCTTCCTCTACAGTAAAAAGTATGGGTATTATATTAGACAGCAGCCTATCTTTTGAAAATCATATTTCCCATGTTACAAAAAACAGCATTCTTTCATCTTAGAAACATTGCCAAGCTACGGAACATGTTAAGTGTTTCTGATGCAGAAAAGTTAGTTCATGCATTCATGACCTCTAGAATGGACTATTGCAATGCACTGCTAGGTGGTTGTCCTGCATCTTCAATAAACAAGCTACAGATAGTACAAAATGCTGCGGCTAGATTCCATACCAGGTCAAGAAAATATGATCATATTACTCCAATTTTACAGTCTCTGCACTGGCTACATATTAAGATTCGTATCATTTGCAAAATATTATTACTTACCTATAAGGCCCTAAATGATTTAGCTCCAGCGTACCTAACTAATCTTCAATCATGCTACAATCCAACCTGCTCCCTAAGGTTGCAAAACTCTGGACTCTTGGTAGTACCTAAGATAGCAAAGTCCACTAAAGGAGGTAGAACTTTTTCATATTTGGCTCCCAAACTCTGGAATAGCCTTCCTGATAACGTTCGGGGTTCAGACACACTCTCTCTATTTAAATCTAGATTAAAGACACATCTTTTTTAACCTGGCGTACACATAATACACTAATACACATAAATTAGGTCAACCGGAACCGGGAACACTTCCCATAAAACACAATGTACTTGTTACATCATAAGAAGATTGACATTTACACTAATATTAGTCTTTTTCTTTCTTATTCCGAGGTCACCGTAGCCACACGATCTAGTCCGTATCCAGATCAGATGATCACTGCAGTCACCAGATCCAGTCCTTATCCAGATCAGATGATCACTGCAGTCACCCGATTCGGTCCTTATCCAGATCAGATGATCACCGCAGTCACCAGATCCAGTCCGTAACCAGCCCAGATGATCACTGCAGTCACCAGATCCAGTCCGTATCCAGATCAGATGATCACTGCAGTCAACAGATCCAGTCCGTATCCAGATCAGATGATCACCGCAGTCAATGGATCCAGTCCGTATCCAGATCAGAGGACTGCAGTCACCAGATCCAGTCCGTATCCAGATCAGATGATCACTGCAGTCACCAGATCCAGTCCGTATCCAGATCAGATGATCACTGCAGTCACCAGATCCAGTCCGTATCCAGATCAGATGATGGATCATCACCTAGAGACGACCTCTACAGCTCTGAACGTCAGCGGAGACCAGGACACCTAGATGAGCCCCAGAGACAGATCTCCAGTGAGGACCTCGTCATCTAGACAGCCATCGGGAAAAGACCACTAGAACCAGTGGAGCCAGGGGCGTGTTTAGTGTTTTGGGTGAACACTGGAGAGCGCACAAGTGCTGAATTGTTTAAATACTGGCAAACTTAAATAAGAAATGCAGATTATAAACTTTAATGATGATGCATGTACACTGTGACAATTCCTGTGTCAGTCGTGCAGTGTGCAGCTCTTTTATAATGCAGACGCGATGCGGTGATAAGAAGCCATTTGCGCATTTTGAGAGGGAAAGACAGAGAGCTCGTGGAGAACTCATGCTGTTTGTAAAATTACGCCTCACAGAAAGTTTTATAATTTTTAGAAGTTATTTAATAAATAAATATGAATTGTACCTCACCTTCAGCATTATAATTATTTTACACGCGCTGGACAGAGTTTGAGACTGTGCCGCTGCATGTGGTGCCAAACCTCTGACAGAAGACAGCTTTAGATCAGTTTATGAGAATAGCTTCTAATTCGCCATTAACACAGAAGTACTGAGATAAAACAACGCACGTATCGATAACAGTATTGTGTGTCCTCAAGCTTATTGGTATCCGGTATTGACCCAATTACGCACTGGTCCAAAAAAATGCCGGTTCTCAATTCCCATCGGTAAACGTCGCATTCCGCGGGGGCCCCCTGGACCACGGGGCCCAAAGCAATTGCGTGGGTTGTGTGGTGCCTAAACACGCTACTGAGTGGAGCCCTTACACTCCGACTTTGATGCAGTTGGAACAAACTACTGGTTCATCTGGCCAACAGTTGGAACTGCCCCCCCGACTGAGCCTGGTTTCTCCCAAGGTATTTTCTCCGTTCTTTGTCTGATGGAGTTTTGGTTCCTTGCCGTTGTCGCCTCTGGCTTGCTTAGTTGGGGACATTTCATTTCCAGCGATATCACAGACTTGATTGCACAGATACTATTTAAACTGAACTGGACGAAGACATCACTGAATTCAATTATGAAATGCCTTTAGTTTAAAAATGAGTTTAATCTTGTCATTTTACATTATTGACACTATTTTGATATTGTGCAGTTGCCTTGTTACAATTTGTATTGTTAAATGTGCTATATAAATATAGGTGACTTGACTTTATAAGCTGCAGGTGATGAAGCCCTGATGTCTAATCTTCTGTAATGTGATTAGACTACACTAGAAAGTAGACTACACTAGTAGCTGTGCACTACAACTGAACAGACTCCTGACCGGAGGACCGCCAGCGGCTGCTTTGGGCATCTATAGCACTTTAATATGGTCACTTTCAGGTCAGCAGCAGTTTAAAGGTGTATGAGGGAAATGTACATTTGGAATAATTTATTGTTGCTCTTCGGTCAAGTTAAGGCAAGCTCACGCTACACTATTTATGGCTGGATTATGCGGTAACTGACAGATTTACAAAATATTAAAAATAAAAATAACATGATCTGAATCGGTCTACATCGGTCACAGACACTGCAGGATCGGGTGGGGATAATATATAAAACATGTTTGAAACTTGCAGTGAATAATGAAACGTCAAAAGGAGGAACTAATCTAGCCAATCATAGCGCCGTTGGGAGAAATTGAAAAACCTTGTAATCCCTTGCATTCAATCTCTTTAGTCACACTTTAATTAAAGGTGTACTTGTTACACATTACATGTACTTATATTATAATAAAAATAAAGTATGCATCATTACATGCAACTAACCCTAATCATATAGTAAGTTTAATATTACTCAGTACTTAAATACAGTGTAACAATGACACCTTAAAATAAAGTGTAACCATGTTGTTGTAGTTTTTCCCTCAGTTGGTCAGGACTGTCTCTTGTGCAAAGTGCAAAAGAACACTACAATAAAGCATAATTAGCAAACATTAGTAATGCATCAACACAGTAACTGAGAAATACAGTAGTTACTGTGTTAATGTTAGTTAAAATACTTTGTTAGTGGTTAGCTCAGATACACTAAACAATACAGTTATGATGTTTGATCAAATCAAATCACTTTTATTGTCACATCACCATAGCACAAGTGCCTTGGTGAGTGAAATTCTTATGAGCGTGCTCCAGACAGTGCAAAAAAACAATTTACATATGGACAGTACATATTTACAGACTGTACAGAAGACAATGTGCAAAATACACATACATATACTCAGTACACATAGTGTACTATAAAGACATAGTGATCAACTACACATTATACACCGTATGTGCACATCTACGTTATGTACACTATCTACACATTGTGAAGGTGCAACAGATTATAAATTAACAGCAGATTGGTTGAGCAGCAGATAGTTGTGCAAAGGTGCAACAGATTATGCATATGCAGTGTCGTGGATGTGCTTTTGTATGGTGTCCAGTGATAGCAGATGTGTTAGTGCAGTGTGTGCATGTAGTCCGGTAGAACTGTGTTAAAGTGCAGTGCATGGCATGTTGTGTGAGAGGGAGTGTGATGTAGGGTGAGTTATTTCTGACTGTTCATTAGCCTGATAGCCTGAGGGAAAAAGCTGTCCCTCAGTCGGCTAGTGCGCGATCGGATGCTGCAGAGATGTCTCCCTGAGGGCAACAGAGAGAGCAGTCTGTGGGACGGGTGGCTGGAGTCTTTGATAATCCTCCGGGCTTTCCTTGTACACCGCCTGGTGTAGATATCCTGGAGGGAGGGAAGCTCACCTCCAACAATGTGGCGGGCAGTTCGCACGACCCTTTGCAGAGCCCTGCGGTTGCCAGCGGTGCTGTTTCCAAACCAGGCGGTGATGCAGCCGGTCAGGATGCTCTCCACAGTGCAGGTGTAGAAGGATCTGAGGATGCTGGGGCTCATTCCAAACTTCCTCAGCCGTCTCAGGAAGAAGAGGCGCTGATATGCCTTCTTCAGCACTGCATCTGTGTGAGCAGACCATGTGAGATCCTCGGTGATGTGAATGCCGAGGAACTTAAAGCTGCTCACCCGCTCCACAGGTGTCTTGTCGATGGGTGTGTGTTCTCTGCTCTGTCTCCTGTAATCCACCACCAGCTCCTTGGTCTTGTCGATGTTGAGTGAGAGGTGGTTCTCCTGACACCATTTAGTCAGGGTACTCACCTCCTCTCAGTAGGCCGTCTCATCATTGTCGGTGATCAGGCCTATCACCGTTGTGTCATCAGCAAATTTGACGATGACATTGGAGCTGTGTGTAGCTGTACAGTCATGTGTGTACAGGGAGTACAGGAGTGGGCTGAGGACGCAGCCCTGCGGTGCACCAGTGTTGAGGGTCAGGGGAGATGATGTGTTGTTGCCCATTCTGACCACCTCACTTCTGCCTGTCAGGAAGTCCAGGATCCAGCTGCACAGAGATCTGTTTAGTCCTAGAGTCTGGAGCTTCGCAACCAGTGTGGCAGGCACTATGGTGTTAAATGCCAGGTAAAGAGGGCCAGGTTACGCCCTTGTAGGCGAGAATCACACGACGACGCGCGTATTTTGAATTGTTGACGTTATCATTTAAACATGATAAGTAACAAATAAGAGAAAACTATATATCAAACAGTTGGATTTTGTGAGTGAAGTTTTCGTTTTTTACTTTCCTTTTCTAACTCTTGGTTTGTTTTTTCGTTGAGTATGGGATAATAAATATATGGGCAAATCGTATGAAATTGGAAAAATGAACGAAAACAATATAGAGTGTGTTAATAAAGCGAACAAAATATTGATCGACACGCCGTCGACTGTTAAGACACAGCCACTTTATGATACAGCCGTAATTAATATCCAAAATAATGCTCAAACCAGCTCAAATGTATATTCTTCCTAACTTTTTTCATGTGCACATCCCCCTCCCCTTCCCCCTTCTGAGTTGATCAAAAGAAACACGCCCGCATGGTCCGGCTCATGCAGCGGTCCTAGCGTGGTTTCATGAAGGACCTAGAATTATTCTTAAACCAGCAACAACGAGAGATTGATACTATATGTAAAACTCTCCCGAACGCGAATAATTCTAAGACATTTGTAGATGTTTTGCGCTCACCAAAAGTTATGCACATTTAAGCAGCTCGGATTAAAATCGATCTTATTGGAAGTTTTGGCAGATGATGTTACCGAATCTGGTAATAGAATACAGCGAGACCTTCAGGAATTTTGGTGGACCGATCCGGAAAGTGTAATAAAATACTTTGATCAGGTTAATAGTGTTCTAGATACTCGTGCTCATGTCTGTAGCCGCTTCTGCGTGTGTGGGAAAAAAGTCGCTCGTATTCCGATGTGCGGTTAAATGTCCTCACTGTTTATTAACACGTGCTTAAATAATATGAATCCAGATGTGACGCGTTTGGTTCGTGTAACAACTGCAAATTTAATGCAACAAACTGTTGAAGATTTTTGCAAAGTATTCGTGAGTTAAGGCTTCTGGTGGTTTTACTTCGTTCCTGTTTAAACCGAAACAGGAAGTTATGTTTTCAGCTCCACAGCAACGAATGACTGCTGTGTCTGCGTGTACCAACGGGATCCAAAGGGGCGGTGCTCAGTATAGTCGGAGCCCGCCTCGGGGGAGGTCCTAAAAGATCCGGAACGTGCCTGTGATTTCGGAAAGGCAGGGAACTGCGCAAGAGAATGTAGGCTGAAATAGGCACATGATTTCGCATGAATGCCTCAACAGATAAACCATACTCAAGCGCCACTTAATTATAGGAATTATGCTGATCAATATCAGGTGTCTTGGATAAACAAGAAGGATGAACGAAATGAAAAAAAAAAAATGCATAGGGATGCCCACAGAGCAATGTTGGTCCAAATGCACAGTTAATGATTTGTTTTTCTTTTAGCAATTGCACGGATGAACTTACATTTTAAATTTAGAAGTAAATGGGGTAGATTGCATTACTCATTTTATTCAACACAAGGGTTACGTGCTAATCTATTTCTGCTAAATTTTATGAAGGGCCAAATCACGAATCGTACTATGCGCTCTGTTGGGGTTTCAGGGACTGACATTATTTGTCACATGACACCTGCCATTGAGGTAAAGGTACTTAAAGACCTACCTTTATTTCACAGATTTGTAATTACTCCAAATTTACCATTGAATCTTTTGGGCAGAGATCTCATGCATAAACTTAGCTTTGAGATTGTATTTTCAGACAGCTCTGTTAATTTCTCTTTGCTTTCAGATGTCTTAGATGCAACTGTGAACGTAATGCCATATTCATGAGCAGTGACGAACCACAACAATTTAAATACAACATTGCAGATGTAGAGCCATCGTTGTGGTCACAGTTTAAAGATGAATAAGGCCTTGGTAACATACCCCTTTACAAGGCAAAATTGATCACACATACCTGTGTACATGAAGCAATACCCATTGTCACCAGAAAAGGTTGAAGGTATTCAACCGGTAATTGATAAAGGTTATTGTCCCCACTCACTCACCTTACAATACACCAATCAATCCCATCAGGAAAGCTGATGGAACGAGTTGGCGTTTAACACAAGATTTGAGGGCTATTATTTCATTAATAATTCCTCTGGCCCCGATTGTGCCTGATGTGCAGAGTGCCGACTATTCTAAATTTTGTACCACACAATCACGCCCGCTTCACGGTGGTGGATTTGTGTTCAGCTTTCTTCTCCATCCCCGTCCATGCAGAGATGCAGCCGTTGTTTGAATTCACATTTAAAGGTATGCAGCTGACCTGGACACGCCTTGCTCAAGAATTTGTTGATAGCCCTGCAGTCTTTTCCGCGTCTGACTCTCGACGCATGTGGCAGGGACTGAAGACCATCTGTTCCTCTGGAAACAACTCTTCCGCAGAGGTGAGAGCAGATCCGTTGCTGGCCGAAGAGCTAAACACCTTCTACGGCCGATTTGAATGTAACGGCGGCGCGACTCTGCCGATCTGCGCGCCAGGAAGCAGCAGGCAGAGCAGCAATGTTTGTGCTATCACCTTTTCAGAGGATGACGTTCGGAGGGAACTAAAGAGAGTGAACGTCAGGAAAGCAGCAGGACCTGATGGGATTACTGGCCGCGTTCTGAGGTCCTGTGCTGATCAGCTTGCTGGTTTGTTTACTTCCATCTTTAATGAGTCCCTCGCTACCTCTGTGGTACCCACCTCCTTTAAAAAATCTGTTATAATCCCTGTGCCTAAGAACAGTAAACCCTCTTGCCTGAATGACTATCGTCCAGTTGCCCTCACATCGACAGTCATGAAGGTTTTTGAGAGACTTTTAAAGAAACACATTTGCTCCTCCATTCCTGCTACTCTGGACCCTCTTCAGTTTGCCTATCGGCCAAATAGGTCTACTGATGATGCCATCTCCCAGGTCTTGCACTCCTCCCTCACTCACATTGACAGCAAAAATGGCAACTATGTCAGGCTGCTATTCATAGACTATAGCTTAGCTTTCAACACTATAGTCCCCACCAAGCTAGCTGTCAAACTCTCTGACCTCGGCCTAAACACTTCACTCTGTTACTGGATTCAAGATTTCATCACCGCCAGACCACAAGTGGTGAAAGTCGGCCAGTTCACCTCCAACTCCATAACCCTGAATGTAGGAGCCCCACAGGGCTGTGTCCTGAGCCCCCTGCTCTACTCTCTCTACACACACGACTGTGTGTCCTCTCACAGCTCCACTTCTATTGTCAAATTTGCTGATGATACTGTGGTTCTGGGCCTCGTTTCCAACAATGATGAGGCCGCATACTTGCATGAGGTGGAGAGACTCACATCATGGTGCCAGGACAACTGCCTCTCTCTGAATGTGAGCAAAACCAAAGAGCTGATTGTGGACTTCAGGAAGAGACAGCAGCGGCCCCACTCCTCTTATGATCAGTGGGACCCCTGTGGAGAGGGTGAGCAGCTTCAAGTACCTCGGTGTAAACATCTCCGAGGACCTATCTTGGACTGCACACATTCAGACTCAGGTTAAGAAAGCCAGGCAAAGACTGTACCATCTGCGACAGCTGAGGAAATTCAGGGTCTCACCAGCTATCCTGAAAACTTTCTATTCAGGGGCCATAGAAAGTATTCTGACTCAGTGCATCTCAGTGTGGTATAATAATGCCACAAACCAGGACTGCAAAGCTCTACAGAGAGTCGTGCGCTTAGCTGAGCGCATCTCAGGGTCTGCTCTCCCCTCTCTGCAGGACATCTACCTCAAACGCTGCAAAAGCAGAGCTGCTAAAATCATCAAGGACTCAACTCACCCCGGTAACCATCATTTCTGTTTACTGCCATCTGGCAAGCGCTTCAGAAGCATGTTGGCAAAGACTGAAAGACTGCGGAGGAGTTTCTTCCCTCAGGCCATCAGGCTCCTAAACTCAGTCTCATAACATCATTACATCCACAGGACTTAATTTAATAAACTGTATACACATCCATTATTCTCCATCATCCACACTGCTGCTATGTTTACATACCCGGTACAACCTATTTGCACATTCTCTTGCACATCCGTGTTTATTATTAATATTTATTATCCACAGTATACTGTATTGCACATTTTATCTCATTGCACATCTTACTCATTTTATTTTATTATTTGTTCCCTTTTTCATTCTCACCTATATTTATATTCTCTTGTGTTATGTTTCATTGTTTTATTGATTATGTTATTTTTATTTTCTATTTTATTATTACTATTGTAACGCTTGCGGGTGTTTTTCCGGGGCTCTATCTGAAGATTTAAATAAATAATACCCTCGAATACTGACAGCTCTTTTTCCACACTTTATTGTCTCTTCCTCTTTTTTTCCTCCACTCTCCCCGCCCCGTCAGAATAAAAGTCCTCATAACTACAGACACTTTAACATAGGGGATTTCCTAAAACAAAATAAAATTGTGTTTAATTTGAACTCTTACACTACTTCCCCCTTATGAAAAGAAACGTCCTCGTTTTCTAAAATAACACAACCAAATTGTACATTTGTAAGAACAGAAGTTTTTCAGACCTTTGAAAATGTCAACACAAAACACTTTCAAGTACAGGATAAAAAAAAATAATAAAAAAAAAAAAAAATCCAAAGCTTTAACAACAGTAAACTTTTCCAACATACAAATAACAACTTGCAAGTGTTATGTTTGCATATTCATTTGGGGTTCCTGTGAATGTAGCTCTAGCAAGATGCTATGGGAACACCCAGAAGAAAATCAGCAGGAAGGCGAGCCTCTGCCATGTGCCAAGAAAAGGGTGTGTGTTTGGTCGATGAATGAACACTTGTATTGTAAGCAAATTCAACCTGTTTTAAGTGGTCATCCCATTCTCCCCTTTGGTATACAGGTACTTTGCAAGCTGATCTTTTATAGATCTATTGACACGCTCCACCATACCGCCTGACATAGCGTGATAAGGGATGTCCATGTTTTATGAATCCCAAGTAGGAGCATAGTTCTTTCACCAAGTCAGAGTCAAACTGCCGACCCTTGGTCAGTATGCAAACTCTGAGGCACTGCTGGAGCACATAATCTTCGAACAAACACTTAGCGATGGTTGTTGCGCATTGATCAGCAACTGCATAGAGGTTGAGATATTTTGTAAAGTAATCCATTACCGTAAGAACATAACGGTTCCCTTTCTGAGTAACCGGTAACTCTGTTAGATCAGCAGCAATTTTCTCAAAAGGCATGCTTGTGATTATGTTTTGCATTGGTGCCTGCAGATGAGGCGTTGGTGGTCTCCTTGATTCACAGGCTTGACATTGAGCACACCACAGTGTAATGTCCCTAGACATGTGAGGCCAAAAACATCTCACTAGAGCACGCTGCAATGTCTTTTGTGCACTGAAATGTCCAGAAAGCGAGTGACCATGCAAATTCTCAAACACTTTCGGCTGAAGCGCAGGTGGAACTACAACCTGCAAGATCTGATCACCTGGTGGAGGTCTAACTTTACGGCAAAGAACAGAATCCACAAAAGCAAGTCTTGGGAACTCTTTCCAGAAATGCTTCAGTCCGTCAGCAGTTCCTTTTAGCGTTGTATATGTAGGTCTCTTCTTATTTGATACCCATTCAGCCACTAACCTTAGAACAGGATCAGCTGTCTGAGCCTGCTGTATATCTTCACTGCCCATACCCAGACATGCAATGCTGGACAAGGTAAATAAAGAAGAATTTGAAGGTTCAACCACAAAACATGCATCAGAAGAAACAGGCTGTACAGAAGTAGAATACGGTCTGGTGACCGCAGTCTGAGTTGAAATGGACACTAAATGGACAGACTTGTTCTCAGTATTACTCAAAATTTCCCTACCTCCTCGGTCGACGAGACATGGCATCTGCATTGGCATGTTTATGGCCATGTCGGTGCTCAATAGTCCAGTCATAGAGTTCAATCTCAAGAGCCCACCTTGCTCTGCGACTGTGATCGCCATCCAGAACCATTCAATGGCTTATGGTCCGTGATGATCCGAAAAGAGTGCCCCATGAGGTACTCAGCTCCCTGTCATAGGTGGACCATCGATGTCAAAACATGACTACCGTATGACACTTTCTTTGTTGTCAGCATTCAACTGAGATAGTGGCTGTGTTAGAAGAAGAGTAAAACTCTTTTGAAAAATCTGGGTAAGAAAGAATTGGAGCATTTGTAAGTGCATTCCTGTTCTGTCTCAGTCCAAACAAACAACTTCCCTTTCTGAGTTAGAGCATGCAGTGGCTCTGAAATTTGAGCAAAGCAGTGAATGAAACGCCTGTAATATGAACACAAACCTAAGAAGGCTCGAATTTCTGTAGGACTTCCTGAGTAGGCCAATCTTTGACCTTCTGAATATTTTTCCCATCTGGCTGAAGACCCGCAGATGAAACCACATGGCCCAGAAATGTCACTTGTGGTTCAGCAAAAGAGCATTTAGCTGGTTTTAGCTTCAGGTTTGCTGCTCTCAAACGCTGGAAAACCTCTCTCAAGTGCTGTATGTGCTCACTGAAACTCTTGCTATAGACAATGATATCGTCTAAATATACAAGACATGTTTTCCAGGACAGGCCACGCAGCACTAACTGCATCAAGTGTTGAAAAGTAGGAGGAGCATTGACAAGGCCCATTGGCATCACTGTAAACTGATACAAAGCACGACCTGTAGTGAAAGCTGTTTTGGTTTATCTGCCTCATGAAGATGCACTTGCCAATATCCGGATGAAAGATCCATAGTACTGAATATAGATGAACCTCTTAGTGCATCCAATGTGTCATCTGTTCTAGGCAATGGATGGGCATCCTTAATGGTGACAGAATTAAGGCCCCTATAATTCACGCAAAACGCCAGGTGCCATCTTTTTTCCGCACCATAACGATAGGCGCAGCCCAAGGGCTATGACTGGCTTCCACGATGCCTTTTGCCACCATGTCATCCACATGTGACTGAATCACCTCCTGCATCTTAGGCGAAGTGCGATAAGCACGTTTCTGTATGGGAATTGCATTGTCAGTATTGATTTTGTGTGTGACTATATTTGTTCTACCAAAGTCAGTAGGGCTCTTACTAAACACATCACAAAACTCATGTAACAATGAATACAGTTCGTTCACCTGAGAATCAGAGAGAAACCCCTTTTGACCTTCAAATTGAAGAGGTGACACCTGTGTAGAAGGAGTAGACACATTACATACAACATCAGAGTGCTCAACAACATCATCGGAGCTTATTGGAGTGAACTCTCCCAGCTGCATACCTGGTTGCAGTACAAAAGGGCTGTTAGTTGGATTCATGAGCCGCACTACAGTTTGACCATTTTCCGCTATAGTAAGGGTGCGTGCAACTGCAATACCATCTAACTTGAATAGATATGGCTCAAATAACCCACAGTATCCATCTGCTAAACCTGCATTAACAGCAGACGGGATAAGTTGCGCTATACAGTTCGTCTCACATTGAGCTGGAATGGTAGTTGTCACAGTAATTTGAGCTGTACAATGTACAGGGGTAAGTTGAGATTTGCTTAACATTGGCAAAGTTTGGTCATACAGGCAACATGTACATTTACCCACATTCAAGACTACCTGGTGTTTCTTGAGAAAATCCCAACCAAGAATGATACCCTGATTCACATTTCTAATGACGTGCATGTCATGCTGTAATGTCAGTGAACCTAATCTGAGGTTAACAGTCACAGTTCCGAGAGTATCTAAATTCTGACCAGTTACAGATTTTGACAGAAAGAAAGTACTCTTTAGTGGTCTTTTACGCAGTGAAGGAATTGCCATACGGGTAGTTTCATTAATGAATGAAATACTAGACCCAGTGTCTATCATGATGTGCATGTCAGTACCTTCAACAATACCACTGATGTGTGCTGTACTAGTGTCCGTCATGTCCGCAACAGGAGAATAACTAGTCTCTGGATGTCTGGTGTCTGTGGTTGTCATCTGTTTGTTGTCACTTGGGGCTGGTGGTGAAATAGCTGATGTGTGCCCCACCGCATCAGCTAACGGAAGTTTCCCTGAGGATAGCTGCGACGACCTGGGTAGACATCACACGAACCACTCTGATGATCCAGGTTGTGCTGCTGAGGTCTGTAATGATGGTCCTGGTAGTCGTCAAAGGTGACATGCCTGTGATGAGGGCTTGGGCTGCGTCGATGTAATGACGAGTTGTGGGAAGCCATGGTGTTGTGCTGTTGTCCCTGTCTGTCATTCACATAGTGGCCAGTGTCGGCTGCAGTGGAGTATTTTGGAGAATAGTAATCCTCAAACCTCTCCCTACGGTGCGGTGAGAAATCCACTCTGTCATTATGCTGGTATGTGTCGTCCCGTTGTCGGTAAAGGTCTCTGCGACGGCTGGGAGATCTTCGGTAGATGCCAGGTGATGAAGAATGTGCATCAGGATGTTTGGTTGAAAAACGACCAGATGATCCACTACATTCTGTGGCATATCTTGTTGGACTAGCATGTCTCATTGAACTATGACGATGTGGTGATGGCGTTTGAGATCGGCTGCGTTGATCATACAGCTGAAGTTTCAATGCTGAGACATCCTTACTTAAATCTTTGACTGTGTTTGTAAGATCAACCACAGCTTGCTTCAAAAAGAGAGTGTTTGTGTCAGAAATAGCATTCACTGACTGTGCCATCGAATTCTCTCTCATTGAAGATGAAACTGGCTGTATCAATTTGGTTGCTGTTCGTGCCCGTTCAGCTTGGGTAGCGACTTGGAAGGCCTCTTTGAACGTTTTCACACCCCTCTCGTGGCATTTAATCTGGAGTTCCTGATCTAAACCCGCTAAAAATCGTGACAGTCTCATGTATTCAGATGCATTCTGTTCGAAATCAGGAAAAGCTTCTTTGACCAGTCTACATATGTCTGCTGCATACACTTCCATTGGTTCATTAGGCAATTTATGGCGTGAATTTGGAAATGTTTGAAACGATGCTATGACATCCTTCTGGCCAAATGCCTCTTGTAATTCTTTTTTCGCTGCCTTGAATGAGTGCTGAGTTTCAGATGGAAAATTGTCCCAAACAATGAACAGTTCAGGTGGCAGTCTAGTAGGCAACTCTGCTGCTAGCACTGCATCCAAATCAACACCCCTATCTTTATAGCGAGCCTCTTGAATCACCTCGACGAGCCCACAGCTGAAAGGACTCAGTGCCGCTGCGAAATGGCGGCGGTAAAGGAATGTCTTCGGTAGTTTATGGCGCGCGCCGTGAGGTATGAGCACTGTTCTCGCCGCGCTTGGGCTTCCTCCTCATCTGACATCTCTTAAGTTTATGAACGGCACACCGACCACCGAGTCCCGCTGGTATCACAGATGCAGACACTGCGCTCGTACAAGGCGCCGGTGAAAAAAAAAAACATAAATAAAAAAAGAAACTCGAATATCCGACGAAAAGAACACCGCTGCCACCAGTGTAACGCTTGCTTCAGCGCTTGTGGGTGTTTTTCCGGGGCTCTATCTGAAGATTTAAATAAATAATACCCTCGAATACTGACGAGCTCTTTTTCCACACTTTATTGTCTCTTCCTCTTTTTTTCCTCCACTCTCCCCGCCCCGTCAGAATAAAAGTCCTCATAACTACAGACACTTTAACATAGGGGATTTCCTAAAACAAAATAAAATTGTGTTTAATTTGAACTCTTACACTATTATTTTTTTTTTTGCACTTTCCATTGAGCGGACCTGTCCTGACCTACATTTCACTACGAATTATACCCTGTATGATTGTGTATGTGACAAATAATAAAGAACCTTGAACCTTGAACCTTCCGCTGCGGTGAAACGTGTTTTGAACACTGTCACAAACCTGCCATCCACGTTTTTTGTGCTGAATTATAAAGATGATATGTCAATATCCGCTGAAACTGAGGCTAACTGTTTGCAGGCCTAAATTGTTGTTTGCAATGTGCTTGCGAGCACTGGATTTAAGACCTCTAATGAAAACTATAGTGGGTGCAATCCAGAGTCCATTACCTGGGTCACATCATTTCACCAGGACTGAAGGCCATTTCCGCTGAGAGGGTGCAGCTGATAAAATCTGCATACTCCTGAGACTGTAACGCAGCTACAAAGTTTTAGGGGATGACGAACTACTGCCGTGCATGGATACCTGACAGTGTGTACCATGACAAAGACCTACGATGTCTCATTCAACATGGAATAGGTCCGAGACAGTCGCTGAACTGGACTTCTGAAACGAAAGAACATTTCGATGCATTGAAGATTGCTATCACATGCACTCCTGCCTTGGGGCTACCAGACTATTCCAGGCCGTTTCACTTACATGCGGGGGTAGGCTGTGGGTGTTGCAATGGTCGACTCAAGAGCATGGTGACAAACCGATGGTCCATGGTGTGACTTAATTCCTTCGTGCTGTGGCTGCAGCGGCGGAGATGGTTAAAATGGCTGAGAAAACTGTTTTATCATATCCTTTGATTTTGTACACCACTCATCAGGTGGGTGTTGTGTTGCACAATTTGAAGACACAGCACATGACGGCCCAGAGAAGTTCTGGCTAAGAAGCAGGACTCCTAGACATGGTAAATTTAACTATTAAGCCCACTTCAGTTTCTAGCACAGCAGTTCAATCGCTGTATGGCTTATCCACATTGATCACTGAAACTATACCTCATGATTGCATGAATACTATTGAAATCTCCATTTCAGCCAGGGTAGATCTGAAAGATACGCCCCTGGATGGGGGAGAACACATATATAGATGGTTCATGTTCAAGGCCATCTGATGGAGTGTATCAGTGTGGATATGCCATTGTGACTCAAGAGGGTGAGAGGGTGGAGGCATATCGCCTAAACCATAACTCAGCTCAGGCTACGGAAATAATTGCAAAGAGAAAACAAGAGCCTGTGAGTTAACAAAAAGGCAAACAAAAACCACCATTTATATGGATAGCAAAAATTTGTACGGAGTCGTCCAAGATTTCGCCCAGACTTGGGCTAGGCGCAATTTTCAGACATCTGAGGGCAAACCAATATCACATGTAGGGTTGGTGGTAGATTTATTACAAGCTGTAATGTTGCCATCTGAACTAGCTGTAGTGAAGGTCAAGGGACATGCGTCAGGAGATGAACCAGATGCTGTTGGCAACAGAAATGCGGATGAAATGGCCAAATGGGCCGCGGAACATGCAGAATTTTTCCCATATCAGAGAGCGCAGAATAGGGACATAGAAACAATTATGTTGGTACATGCATCATGCGTTCCTGACATAGATTTGAAAATATTGCAAAGTCAGCCCACACAGGGAGACGTGAAACATTGGCCAGAAACGGATGCGTACCAGATGCTAACGGTTTGATAAGAGATACAAACAGTAGAATAGCATTACCAAAACTGTCCTTGGTGATATTGATAAGACATTATGACGGCATTTCGCACAATAGCGCATCTAAAGTTACACAGACGATTAATCGCCTGTATTGTATACAGGATACAGCGAAACTGGTCAAACTAATTCTAAACTCGTGTTTGATATGCGCCAAAACAAACCCTCACCGGAAAACGCCATATGATGCGTTACCGTTTCCAGAAGCGCCTTTTCAGTGCCTTTCAAATAGATTTTCACATATGCCAGCAGTCGGAAATCTAAAATACATGCTAACTATCGTCGATAGGTTTTAAAAATGCCAGAGGTGCTACCAGAAATGAGAATTACCCCATCCTCAACGACAAAATACTTACAATGGGGGTAAGTATACCATTTTACATTTTAATGGGTAGACCTTTCCCGACCCCTTGGGTCAAAGGTTGCGCAAGCGTTTCTTCCCTAGGAGACATGGAGGTGATCCTGGATGACTACGTGATTTCCCTTATTGATAAACTGAATTCTGTGTGTGCTAATGTTTCTCATTCTCTCCCTATTCCGTCAGAGAAGCCCACCCATAATTTCGTTCCAGGCCAACAGGTGCTGATTCGGAGTCTGAAACCAGTCGTAGTGGGGGAACTGAGATATTTGGGGACAGCTGTATTCAATCGCAGTGACCAGGACTGGAGTGCTAATTGATCATCAACCGCAGTAGATTCACGCATCCAGGCTGAAACATCTATCAACATACGCATTACCAATTGACACTGTAGGGCCTAAGAAGCCTGCCCAAAGTGTGTGACAGGGCACTGGTGAGAGGGCTTGTGCCAGACAGAAGATCCTCGCTCTTTTAGGGGCGAGGGGGTCACCTGTGGGCTGAATATAGGGCCTGGGCAAACTTTTGCCCCATTAATAGCTTCCCGATCACCTCTGAAGGTTCCCCTCTTACACATTTGGGTCTAAATTGTCCATCATGTCAATCATATATCTACTATTGATCTACTATTGATCCTGGCCGATGCAGATTAGATTAATAGATGAAGATGATTCATGGTTAGACCACGACGATCCACCACACTCATATGTAAATGTCATATACAAACATGTGGTGGAGATTGGCTAATTACACCGTAAAGACAAGTGCCATGAAAGGTAATTGTTATGTATGTGTTATTGTTGGCGATAGTTGTTGTAATTATGTTCCAGATAATGATGCGGATGGACATTTGATTGACCAAGGAATTAAGACGTCACCAAAGCAGTTGACGAGATGACAAGCCGAGAGAGGAATAGAGATGATTGGAATTGGAATTTGAGTTTTTCAAGCCTGTTCAGTAAAATCGAACATGGGTTTATTTTAATTGTGATAATTAAATCATCTTTAAGTATGATTATGAAAGGTAACCATGTTGCTCAGGCAAGACCAGGAGATAAGGTGACCACGAATCCAGATGTAAGGTAAAAAAAAAAAAGAAAAAAAATCTGCTCAGAATGTACGTGGTCTTTAGATTAGGACTTTTTCATTTTAATTTTACTGTTTATCATGGGTGCGGAAATTTACTGCTAAGTTATAAATGACTTAAAGAGGGCAACTGTTAGATTTAATTTCCGCATAGATGAATGTAACGGCACATAAAGGAAGGGTCATTTTAATGTAACTTTAAATGTCTGTCCTGCTGTTTCTGCTCACTGAAAGCATATGGCTCTCTGGGCTATGTGTGAAAGAAGGGTCATTTAATTTTATTGTTTGTCCTGCTTTACCTTATTTGGTCATTCTTTGGACTTCCTGTAATAAGAGTGTTCTGGTACCCTGTATAAAGGCATGTGTGACCTAGGATAAATGAGTTTGAAAGCCATGATGCCTCTCTGTGTCTTGTCTTTGGGCTCCCAGATCTGTTGAAGACTTCGCTCACAACATCCAACCTATATTTCTGATTTGAATTAGAAGTGATCCAAAACACAGAAAGAAAACTTAGTTCATAAGGAAACGGAAGTTTTATAACAATGTAATGGTGACGTGTTTCTGGAGTGCACCTGATTTTTGAGGATCTTGATGGCTTTGGTGGGATCTTTCTTGCAGTAAAAGTGGACATTGTTAATGGGGTTTTTCTCCTTCATTCCATAATCCATGTGAATGACCTACAGAACAAACGAGGACAGTTTATACAATACCAGGATTATTTTAAACAGCATTCGGCCGATTCTTTAATTGCACACAGTTTTTGGAAGCTCATATTAATTGAGAGATTAATTCAGAGCAGGTATTGACTGCCATGGCTCGTGCGTGAGCCGTGTTTCAATTAGCACACCAATTTGTTTACATGCACTCGTTAGGAGGACATCATGAACGAGGCGATTTCAAACCCTGCACGTCCATTTAATCAAATAGATTTAAAAGGTTAGTTCACCCAAAATTGAAAATTAGCCTGTGATGTACTCTCCCTCGAGGCATCCTAGACTTTCTTCTTTCAGGCGAATCCAATCGGGAGTTATATAATGTAGCTTTATAATGGCACCGGGTGAGTGTTTCTGTTCAACAGTCGTCAAATAAAGTGCATCCGTCCATAATAAAACGAGCCGGGAACGAATTCTGCGTACGACAGTCAGCGGAAGTGAGAGAAAAGTGTGCATAACATTTTAAATATGGATATGTTTCTTACAAAAACACATAACTTCCCTATAGGACGCCTTTATTCTCCTCCGAAGCCGTGTGGGGCATGTTTTATTATGGATGGATGCACTTTATTTGACGACTTTTGGACTGTTGAAAAATAACCCCCATTCATTGCCATTATAAAGCTTGGAAGAGCCAGGTCCATTTTTAATATAACTCCGATTGCATTCATCTGAAAAAAGACAGTGATACACCTAGGATGCCTCGAGGGAGAGTACATCACAGGCTAACTTTCATTTTAGGGTGAACTAACCCTTTAACATCTGCTTGCTTTCATAACAGTAAGCTTATAATAATGGTTTATAATTTGAGCTGTTGATTTGAAGTGTCAGTTTTTACGTCTTCTGAAGGTCGTGTGTGTGACGGGATAGTGTTCGTTCTGACAGCTCGTAGCTGTAGGCAAGCATCGGAGGGATCATGCATGGTTAAAACTGAAGAAATCTGGTTTGAAAAAGAAAGACAACAAACGCACACTAACTACAAAGTCTTCAGCTATCAGGTTGGCGTCTGTGCCGCTTGGTTTTGAACAGGCGACTTCCTTCGCCCAGTTTCGTAGATTTGCCTGCAAGAAATCACAGAAGTTAATTAGCAACCCAATCTCTTCGCATACACAAGTCACACTTGGCTCCTTCAGTGTTTCCCACAGGATATTGTGGCGGCAGGTGACGTCACATTAATTTACATATTTATGACGTCATTGCGTCAAGTTTGCGTACAGACGAGTTTTGGCACTTCAGATCTGTTCTACTCTACGAACTGTCAGTGTCACATACTGAATGCCCAATAAAGCTGTTATATTTTCTGTAGTCATACATAAAAGCATAAATAGTAAAAACAACCCATCAATACTACATATTAACCACTGTCCCTATACTCCTTAAATCCTGATTTATAAGCGCGAAATCGTCTGAAAAAAACGGTTCTGGCCATCGGGAGAACTGGGAGAATTCCCGGTGGGCCGCTCTGCCCCGCTCATAAATTGGGCCGTCAGACTCGCCTGCTTATTTTTTTTATTTTATTTTTTACATACAAATAATAACGTATATGTGTTTAAGTTACCGTGTGACTAATAACTAAGCTAATAACACTAGATTTGAATTTATCATTAAAATGTGACGTTTTCTGTTGTCAGAACGCGTACGCTCTCTCTCTTCCTCTACACAAGCGCATGTCCCAGATCGTTGCCATGGAGACAAACCGAAACCATTAATGCTGTGGTGTGAGTTAGCGAGAGTGCGCTAATCGCGGGAAGAATAAAATGGATAGTAATAAAAAGATTCCTAGAGGAGCTGAAAAAGGCAGGTTAAAAAAAAGAAAGGCATCGGAGGATGATGCGGCCAAATGTGCCAAACTGACAAAAAAAATTCTCAAGAAGACAAACGAGCAAATGTGAACAGGCGACTCAAGGTAACCTACAGTGACTAGCAACATTTACAGTTGTGCATTTGGCAAACACTTTTATCCAAAGTGACTTACATTGAAGGAATTTTTTTTTCTATTGATTGTCTGTAATGTAATTGATTTTAGCCTGTTGACTTATTTTAAATGTTATTGTGGTTTAATAAAGATAAGCCTGATGCTGAGGGAAGTGAGAAAAAGAAAGAGACAGGGACAGAGACATTGATCTTCAGTGAGACAACAGCAGCCAGGCAGAAGGTCCCTGACAAACCTACCAAACTGACAGATATGTTTTCAAGACAAACAAGCACACAGGAACTGGCGACTCAAGGTACAGTGACTATAGTCAAAAACTATAGAACAATGAAACAGTAATAAACAAAGTTGCAGAAACCAGTTCACTGCTTAGACGGTTGTTGATGCTGTAAGGCTTTGCCATTTTGTGTGTAAAGTTTTGAGTGTAAACCAAAACTTGTGAAGAATGGTAGAAGGCCTTTCTTTCTTTCGAGATGCTTACTGATTTCCCATTTAGTTATTAATTTTACATTTACGCATTTAGCAGACGCTTTTATCCAAAGCGACTTAGAGTGCATTCAGCATATACATTTATTTTCAGTACGTGTTCCCAGGGAATCGAACCCACAACCTTTGCGCTGCTAATGCAATGCTGTACCACTGAGCCACAGGAACATAATGACTAACATTAATATGAATATTAATGACTGCTTGGCAGCATTCAATTTTGAATTGAACTTTTTTTAATAATGTTACAGTTGTATCTTTTGTTACAGTTTGTATGTTCCTGTGTGGCTCAGTGGTAGAGCATTGCATCAGCAGCGCAAAAGGTTGTGAGTTCGATTCCCAGGGAACACATGTACTAATGAAAATGTATAACCTGAATGCAATTGTAAGTCGCTTTGGGTAAAAGCGTCTGATAAATGTAAAATGTAAATGTGTCTTTTGTAGCAGAAATGTTTCATATAGTTTATTTCATTTATTTTATTTATTACATTGACATGGATATAAAAAACAATAGTGCAAAAAGTATATTTCTTACTGCATAACTATTTTTGTTTGAATGCAAATCATTATTTTCATAATGTAACAGTTGGACACTTTGTTGCAGAAAACTCAGTATGTGATTTGTTATTGATATTTATGGCCATATTTACATTATTCAGATTTTTTATTGAAACATGTCAATTAAGAAACAGATCTGTCATTTATCCAGATTCCACCACGGTGGGAGGGGGTTGGGTGGGCTGGTCTTGAGCATTACACTCCCGGGCTGAAAATGGATCCCACTCCGGCCCTGGCACTGAGTGACATACTGAGCATATTAACAGATGAGCTATATTCATATTTAAAAGTCCAAACAGTCAGTAAGCGACAGCTGCTTGGAAATGCTGTTTTGTAAATTATTGACGAGTCCGCTACGTTACGGCTAACTGAATCAGAGCATGTGAGCGGAGCTGAGCGGTGAGAATTTCCGCTCCCCGCTCACGTGGGTGTTCGCTCCCCCGCTCAAAGTCGGACCAGATCGCTCCGCTCAATTCCGCTCCCCGCTCATCTACAATTTCATCCCGCTCCGGGGAAATTGCTTCACGCTCGCTCAAATTTAAAATTACTCTGCATGCCTAAGACCTGCCGTTTTCAACCGAAGCCTTACGCCTCTGACACACTGTCTGCGTGGCAGACGTGGAGCGGGTTTGTTCCGTGACTGCTGCGGAAAAAATCCGCTTCACTTCTATTCTGTCGTGGAGCCGCAGTTGCGGCGTGGTTGGACCACACCTGATACGCGCGTATTCCGCAGGCAATGTGGCTGCTCTAATCTGTTAACATGGGTGCGGAAAGGAAAATCAACACGCTGCAAACACGCTCCGCGACGCGTCCGCCACGCAGCCTATATCCTATAAAGAACTCACAGCAACATCAGTCAAAATAGAACATATATATCACCACATTCCTGATCATGTTTAACATTATCATCTATTTTTTTGACAGGAATTGTGCACCTGTATGACCTGTCGGTTTGCTTTTGGAAATATTTAACGAACTCTCGTTACTGGAATATCTAACGAGAATTAAAATACTCCTTCACAACGAACGATTTTTAAATTATAGGCTGATGGTTTTGTTAATTGTTGAAGGCACAGGTGAATTCAGGGTGGATTTGTGCATGCCCTAGGCTCGTGGTGTGAGCGGTATCGGAGCGGAACCTGGAGCGAGACAGAGCGATCACTCCAGCCTTTGGATAAAAACCCGCTCTGCGCTCCGACTATATTTTGCACGCTCCGCTCCTCGCTCGCTCCACGCTCCGCTCACATGCTCTGAACTGAATGCACTGTTTCTCTGCCGCTCAGTATTCAGACGCAGAGAGAGACGACACCGCGCCGGGAGTCAACTAGCGCACGCGGCCCGGAGCAGTACTTGTGACATCTTTCAAATGAATGAAAGCTTTTTTTTTTTTAAGTCGCTAGGTTTGACAGTATGTACCTGTTATGGAAAAAAAGCCGTCAAAAGGGTCTGAAAGTTGCTAAATATAGTGCTAAAGTCGCGCTTGTCAAGCGGGATGTATACTCTCAGCTGGCTCCACTGATTGCGTGCACAACTTCCCAAACGGTCGAGGATTTAAAGGCCTAAATATACAGTACTTCTATTTTTTACATGTACGTTAATGGACAGGCGTTCGACGCTTGCGCTTTGCACCAAATTGCAATACCTCTCCTGGCCTAGCAGAGGCCATAGGGAGCAGTTATGAAGATTACAGTGTGATGGAGGACATGGAAGAAAAACTCATAGACGTCCGGTAAGCACAGCGGAAAGGCTAGCCGTGACCAAGTATTGCGTAAGCTAGCGTTTGGGAAGCCAGACAGCGTCTAAGCTTATTCCGGAAGTGTGTGAAGCCATATGTTTATGCAGTTTTTCTTCGGCTATCTTGTAAATCGATCCCCCTATGGCAGCGTTTCCACCTTGTGGATAAACTAATTACTGCAAGAGAATTTAATGCGCATGTACCACAGCAAAGCTGCCACAGCGCAATGGTTGCCGGTACTAGGGGTTGAACGACTTTTGATTTTTTTAAGGTCGACTTTTATGTGATGAAAATCAAGTCGACTAGTCGCTGATGGCGTCATTAATGAACAAATAAGTCTGGAGCTGTGACAAACACCTTATGTTCAGCTATGAAATATGACACAGCACTGCCCACATGACTATTGCACCTCTAACAGCTTATTTTGATCAGTTCTTTAGTCTTTGGGTCGTTATATTTCTCACCTGCTCGTTCTAAATCAGATACAGATAAGTAGTACAGTAAAGATTACATTCATATGAATGCATGCATTAGTGAGAGCGGTTGTGTGTGTGAATTAATTCTATCTGCAGCGTCTCTCTACTAGTAGTGAAGCTGTGGGATTTAGTTATTAAGAAATACTGTATATGCATCAACTTTTCAGTTTCTAAGCTATTTTACAGATAAATCATAGAACAGTGTTGACAATACATTTTCGCGCTGAATGATTCTGTGCGCGCGATCTGCGCGTTGATGTATTGTACGTGCTGCTGTCTGTAGCTATGTGTGTGCGTTACAGTGCAACAGCACATTAGATTCGAACCGGATTAACTTACCTGTACAATAAGTGTTTAAAACCGTTCAGTTTCCAGCATATGTCTTGTGGAGCGCATTCAGAGTATGAATTAGTTTGTAATTTTAACTGATTGGAAACGGAGCATAAATATGGATTTATTATCCTATTGCACCCTCTATAGGACCAGCGACTAGACGACTTCAAGCTTAAAGTGTCATGCAGAGCAGTGAAGTCGACTAGTCGATTAGTCTGTGGAACCCCTAGCGTGCATAAAGTACGCGTGGTTACAAAAATCCAGGGGTGCACGTGCAGTACGCACGTACTGTTCTGATGACGAAATTCACGTCACGCGCAGAGTATGCTGTCCCTCGCGTAAGCGTACAAAGTTGAAGTATACTTTGGCCTTTATACTTGTTCCTTTATACGTGTTCCCATGGCTCAGTGGCAGAGCATTGCATTAACAGCGCAAAAGGTTGTGGGTTCAATTCCCAGGGAACACACATACTGACAAAATGTATAACCTGAATGCACTGTAAGTCGCTTTGGATAAAAGCGCCTGCTAAATGCATAAATGTAAATGTATACTTGACGCACTCGCCGTTGAGATATTCTTTGAAATAACAGGGGGCGACGAGGAGTAATTTTCCTCTAAAACCATCGGGAATCACCGGTGATAAGAAGTCATTCACCGGTACAAGACTTCTTGCATCATGAATGAATTGAATTAACAATTTCTTTATGAACTGATTAAAATAATCTTAAGCTTATTTGGGTTTATTTAGCATCAAACAGAAGACAACTTTAAGCAAATAGTGTATAGTGTCTACATTAATTCTATTTTTATACAATAAAAATAAAACGTACTAGAATTAAATAGCCTTGGACAACCTATGCAAAAAAACTAAACTAAGCATTATTTTATACATGCATTATATATTTATATTATGCATTATACTTTTTCTGTTTCACACATACAGGTGCTGGTCATATAATTAGAATATCATCAAAAAGTTTATTTATTTCACTAATTCCATTCAAAAAGTGAAACTTGTATAATGTATACATTCATTCCACACAGACTGATATATTTCAAGTGTTTATTTATTTTAATGATTATAACTGACAACTAATGAAAACCCCAAATTCAGTATCTCAGAACATTTTTATATTGTGAAAAGGTTCAATATTGAAGACACCTGGTGCCACACTCTAATCAGCTAATTAACTCAAAACACCTGCAAAGGCCTTTAAATTGTCTCTCAGTCTAGTTCTGTAGGCTACACAATCATGGGGAAGACTGCTGACTTGACAGTTGTCCAAAAGACGACCATTGACACCTTGCACAAGGAGGGCAAGACACAAAAGGTCATTGCAAAAGAGGCTGGCTGTTCACAGAGCTCTGTGTCCAAGCACATTAATAGAGAGGCGAAGGGAAGGAAAAGATGTGGTAGAAAAAAGTGTACAAGCAATAGGGATAACCGCACCCTGGAGAGGATTGTGAAACAAAACCCATTCAAAAATATGGGGGAGATTCACAAAGAGTGGACTGCAGCTGGAGTCAGTGCTTCAAGAACCACTACGCACAGACGTATGCAAGACATGGGTTTCAGCTGTCGCATTCCTTGTGTCAAGCCACTCTTGAACAACAGACAGCGTCAGAAGCGTCTCGCCTGGGCTAAAGACAAAAAGGACTGGAATGCTGCTGAGTGGTCCGAAGTTATGTTCTCTGATGAAAGTAAATTTTGCATTTCCTTTGGAAATCAGGGTCCCAGAGTCTGGAGGAAGAGAGGAGAGGCACAGAATCCACATTGCTTGAGGTCCAGTGTAAAGTTTCCACAGTCAGTGATGGTTTGGGGTGCCATGTCATCTGCTGGTGTTGGTCCACTGTGTTTTCTGAGGTCCAAGGTCAACACAGCCGTATACCAGGAAGTTTTAGAGCACTTCATGCTTCCTGCTGCTGACCAATTTTATGGAGATGCAGATTTCATTTTCACACAGGACTTGGCACCTGCACACAGTGCAAAAGCTACCAGCACCTGGTTTAAGGACCATGGTATCCCTGTTCTTAATTGGCCAGCAAACTCACCTGACCTTAACCCCATAGAAAATCTATGGAGTATTGTGAAGAGGAAGGTGCGATATGCCAGACCCAACAATGCAGAAGAGCCGAAGGCCACTATCAGAGCAACCTGGGCTCTCATAACACCTGAGCAGTGCCACAGACTGATCGACTCCATGCCACGCCACATTGCTGCAGTAATTCAGGCAAAAGGAACCCCAACTAAGTATTGAGTGCTGTACATGCTCATACTTTTCAGTTGGCCAAGATTTCTAAAAATCCTTTCTTTGTATTGGTCTTAAGTAATATTCAAATTTTCTGAGATACTGAATTTGGGGTTTTCATTAGTTGTCAGTTATAATCATCAAAATTAAAAGAAATAAACACTTGAAATATATCAGTCTGTGTGGAATGAATGTATACACTATACAAGTTGCACTTTTTGAATGGAATTAGTGAAATAAATCAACTTTTTGATGATATTCTAATTATATGACCAGCACCTGTATACCGGCACAGACGTACATGTTCGGCTAGAATCGGCCAGAACTCCTGCATCTTCAGAATCATAGCTGCCGGAGAGTTAAAAAAAAATTTGTGCACGCCGCCACGTGAAAAGACGTCGCGCACACTCAAAGCTTTCTTCCGCTAACACCGCAATGACGTCATATTTGGCGCTTGCACCCAAGCGAACTTGCAGATGCGTCAAGTATAAATCAGCCTTCACGCGGCTCGCCACAAATAAATGAACGTATGGGAAACACTGGAGGTTGTCTCGGCCGGATAAAAAAAAATTACGTGTAAGAGGATAATAATAATAAAAACAAAAATGTGTCACCAAATATACTTGGACGGCCCACCCAGGTAAAGTCTATGTGTGGGAAACACTGTCCTTTATCAACTGGATCCACAATCTTTTTTGTGAAGACAAAATTTGTATTTTCCAAGAGTTTCCTCCTATTAAAGGGTCATGAATAGCTCATCTAAAGCTGAAACTTCTATCATTATTTACTCACTCTCGTCATTCAAAACCCATAAGACTTCTGTTGATCTTCAAAGCACATGAATACACTTGTAATGTTCTCCACTGGACATCATGTGTTTGTTTCTGGCTCACCGGTGAGGCGTCCAGGGGTTCCTCTGGCGTGGTCTGCCCCACACACTTGTACAGCCGTCTGCAGACGATGTTGAGGAGGATCGCTCATGCCTCGGACAGCTCCGGTGCAGACGAGTACAGAATCTGCTCAAATATGTGATCTGAAACATCATCAATAACTCCCACTTCATCATGTAAACACTTGATGGGATTGAACGCTGAAACTGAAAGGACGAGCGGTTGAGCCACCGATTCGGTGATCCATTGATAAAGAGTCAACCGAACGAATCGAGCGAGCCACCGATTCGGTGATCCATTGATAAAGAGTCAACCGAACGAATCGAGCGAGCCACCGATTTGGTGATCCATTGATAAAGAGTCAACCGAACGAATCGAGCGAGCCACCGATTCGGTGATCCATTGATAAAGAGTCAACCGAACGAATCGAGCGAGCCACCGATTCGGTGATCCATTGATAAAGAGTCAACCGAACGAATCGAGCGAGCCACCAATTCGGTGATCCATTGATAAAGAGTCAACCGAACGAATCGAGCGAGCCACCGATTCGGTGATCCATTGATAAAGAGTCAACCGAACGAATCGAGCGAGCCACCGATTCGGTGATCCATTGATAAAGAGTCAACCGAACGAATCGAGTGAGCCACCGATTCGGTGATCCATTGATAGAGTCAACCGAATGAATCAGAAGTCTAAACGATTCAGTTGAATGAATGATGATTAAAACAGTGACTTGCTTTTAGTTTCATATTTAGAGTATCTTTTCTTTAAATCATTTTATATTTCAACAAGTCTCGGTTATCCTAACACAGTATAGCAAGGTTTTTCTATGATAAATAAAAATAAATTAAGTAGATATAAAAAAATAGAATAGGGAATGATAGTCTTAAAGGGACTTTTCTTAAAGAACAAGAGCAGAATGTGTGATTCATGCAAGACGGGTGAGGCACCTGTGAGTTTGGTGTAGGCCTCCATGTCATCTATAGCTGAAGAGATGGTGAAGATCCTTCCAGAAGAGCCCTGGATCTGAATATGAGGATCAGCTTTCACAAAAGCCTCCGTTATCCTGATACCAAACAACCACGACAGAACACTTCAGTCACACCCAAAGCTATGAACATCACGACGTGTGGTTAAATGATGCAAATACACACATGGTCTCAATGATGTTGCCCACTTTGTGCTGATACGCCCGGCGATTGAGGCAGTTACGAGTGTGGAACATGTCATAGAGATTGCCAACTTCCTGCAATAAAACATTCAGAACAGCTTTTATTAGTGCTTTGACTAAGAATTCATGTCTATCAATACAAAGAGACAAACGTCTTATAAAGGCCAGCTGAGCAAGTCAAAGGTCCATCAGGTGACAAACAGAAACTATCCTTGGGAGAAACCAGGGCAAATGATATTCTGCACTGAAATCGCTCAAATTAAATCAATGGATACACACAGCGTCAGTGTAACAACTGCTGGATGTACCTTGTCTCTGGTGCAGATTAGGGGTCGACCGATTATCGGCCTGGCCGATTATCGGCGCCGATATTAAGCATTTTACCGATTATCGATATCGGCCATTTTAAAAACAGATTTGCCGATATTTTTTTTTTTTTAATGCAAACAAACATATTATTTACAGGTGACATTATTTATTGGTGAATAAATAATACAGGTGAAACTATTTAATGTTTAAATGCACTATTTGGCTCGATGCAGCCTGTCTGAGCTCAACACTCTGTGAGAGTGAGGCGATCTCTCAATCTCTGAGAGCAATCTCCGCCCACCGCTCATCTGATATGTAGAGAGTCACGAGTCCGACCAATCAACGCGGAAAACTGAAGGTAGTCTCACACCGAAAGCACATGCTAACGCTGCGTCAGTGATCACGCATCAGTTGTCTCTCAAAGGTAAAGCACCAGCAGACGTTGGACCAGCAGCAAAACACCTCAATATAACATATGATGTCCGCGATGCGGAAAATGCGGGCGGAATCGCGGAATGCAGTCATATAATGGAATGTACCGTATAACGCGGAATGTGTCGAAGTTTGGATGAATTAATCAAAAGTAGGTCAGTACACTTAAATCGACTCGCGCTATGGACTAGTATCTATAAATATTAAGCCGCAAAAACACTTTAAATATGAATCCTGCATGTTCTGCATCTCTGTTAATGACTGACACAGACGTGCGGTTTCATTTACTGCACACATACATACTCGAGCACGTGCTGCTAAATACGAGCACAATATGCTAAATACGTTTACTTTAAGTTTTACAAAATGTTTACAGAATGCTTCTGGGTGATCTCTGTACTTATTTTATTATTAATATTATTAATATTACTGTTTATTTAATGTAGTTGTTATTAACAGTTTTCAGAATTAAAGACATGTTTAAAAGCATTTAAAGAACGTTTTTTTTGTCAGAGCTCTTGTTATTATTAATTTTGGCATTCATTTTCATTTTTACACCAGACACGTATATCGGTTCAAAATATCGGTTATCGGTCTACTTGATCTGTAATAATCGGTATCGGTATCGGCCCTGAAAAACACATATCGGTCGACCCCTAGTGCAGATGTGCTTCTTTCCACTCACTCGCGCAAATTTGAGGAACCGCTGGTAGTCGAAGTTGTTCTGAATGCCGAGGTGGTAACAATCCCTGTCCAAACAAACACATCTTCAGTCAGACGAACGCTGGAAACGTCATCATTAGCTACGGCATCTTACCTCGCGAAGTAGTCCCACTTATCCACATCGATACCGTTTCTTTTGTTTGCTACTATCTCATACAGGAACGATTTCTCCATCAGCCTGCCCTTATACGGCCACTGCAGGGTTAGAGGAATAACGCTTTGAGTTGATGATAGACATCCACAGAAGACACTCATTAACACACTGCTTGGGAACCTTTCAGGAACGAGTAACCATCATGCACAGCTGCTGTGGTTTCTGAAGCCAGGACTCAGTGAATATACCTTGACTCATGGCTTCAGCAGGCTGGGACTACAGCAGTGTCTGAGGCTTGTATGTCTGTTTTGAAGCTGTACAGTACAGACACATACACATTTTTTACATTCAGTGAATATGGTTTTAATACAAATGCCATTCATTCTAAAAAATTTACAGTAAATATCAGTTCACAAATGGCAAATTAATAAAAATAAATTAAGAGCCAAAGATCTATATTTTAAACCTATTCTTCTTTTTATAGGGTCCTATTGTATTTAAACAATAACAGAGCCCTATAAAATGTATTTCTTAATTTTTCTAGTAATCAAATAAAGGCATACACATTATTTAATTTATCTTTTTTTGGCAAACAAAGTGCTACACAACAGAGGTTTACTGTTAAAATTAAAAAGAAAACAACATAACTTTCTGCTGTAGCATCTAGTGGAGCAGACTAATAATGATAATATCCACGTTAAACAGATCTGGTGTTAAATATTTGCTGAAATAAATACCAGAAAAAAATGATTCGTGGCTTTTGAGAATTGATATCGAATCAGGGCCATTTAAAACAACGATTAATGGAAAAATAAAACAAATTGCCCGTTAATATACCGTTTTAATGGAAAAAGTGAGTTGGAAAAGTAACCAAATAACACTGAAATTGTCTCAAAGTTTTAGCCACATTATTTTGACCTTGACATTTTTCTTGACAACACCAGAGCTCTGCAAAAACGAGAGCGCTGTTGATGTCAAGCGATGCTGTCGTAACATGTCCACGAGGCAGCAACTGATAACAGTGACACACACACCGATCCGTCCAAGACGCAGTTATCCAGCGGCCCGGCGATCTGCTCCTTGATGAATATCAGGTCGTCAGGAAGGGTCAGCCCGTGGCGCACCATGACCTCCTCCAGACCGTTGACCTTCACCAGGTGATCAAACATCTGAACCGAGGTCATCTCGTGCTGCGGGGAACATTACAACATCTGCCTTAAATCTAACTCCACACGAGTTCAGCTATTAGACCCCTGCGGATCAAGAACGGGTTTCCCTCACATACCTTCCATTTCTGACCAGGTCGAACTTTAGGGATGAACATGCCATCAAACATGTGAGAAAACGGCCCGTGACCTGAACAAAAGACAAGAGGCTATTAAGAAATGAAGAAGCAAACCCATGAAAGCCATTATAACTTGGCAAATCTGAAACGCCCATTTGAACCTGAGAAATGTAACATGTAAAAGCGTGAAAAGTAACGGCGCTAGTACTGAGCCTTGAGGTACTTCATACTACACTTGTGATTGTTTCATCATTTGATTGTAGCGAGCGCGAGTGTGCTTCTCTTCTGGGATCAGAAATGTGACGCTGAATGTGTTCTGCTGTCAGCTCTCTCACGTTTCTGAACACGAGCGTCACTCACCTAAGTCATGGCACAGGCCTGCGATCTGCACACACAGCACATCCGGCTTTGTTATGGGCAGCTCCGGCTGCCTTTCATGGAGAACCTGGACCAGACATCCAGCCAGGTATCCCACCCTGCATCACACAAATACAAACGGCCCCCTCAACTGATCGCAGGTAACTGAAACACTGCACAAGAGTCATCAGGGCCTGATGATTTCCAGGAGTACAGTCATAATAATAGAATTACAGTATAATGCAGAATGTCACAGAATTTGTGATGAATAAATTAAAAGTAGGTCAATACATGATATGTACTAGTGTCTGTTAATATTAAGCCGCAAAAATACTATTGGAATGAGTCCTGCGTTGTGTAACTCTCTGTGAATGAATGGAGCAGACATGCGGTTTTGTTTACTACACACACACACACACACACACACACACACGCCCTGTGTAGCCTTAATATAAGAGTACATTAACACATAAAATTAATCTCTGGAACTGCTCTGAGTGTCACTTCATGAGCATTTGACCGCTTCTTTTGAGAAACACTATCATCATATCATATACAAACAGAAACTTAATGGTCTTCACAACAACACGTCAAAATAAAAGTTTGTTTTAACTATAAGAAACTGTGACAGAAATATATTGCTTAATATAGGCGTAATGATAACTATTAAAACATTATTTTATAAGAAACATTTACCAGAATTTAAAATGTAAATACACAACAGTAAAATAAACTAAATATATATTTTTAATAAAACAGTTAATCAGAAAATGTAATGAAACCACTACAATGGAAAATTTAAAACAGAATTTGTTCAAAATAAAACTGAATTTGAAAAAACAAAAGTATTGCATATAGTGCAATACTTTGATAACCCCTATCAAATTGTGTTATTTCATGATTTAAATTAATTAGACAAATTTTTTATTAATATTTTTTAACTTAAACCAGAGTCTAGAAAAAAAATTATGGAAAAAAAGAACAGAATATGAAAACAAACAAAAGGAATTTGGGAACACTTAAGAGAGATTTCATAGGCCCCAATTGATGGATGTGCTGTATGTGGTTGTGTGTGCAGGCGCACCCGACGGAGTGCTCGAAGCGGTTGTGGGACGCCCCGGGGAACACCAGGTAGGTTCCTCCCAGCTGCTTGATGTGGCGCAGCCGCTGGAACTGAGGCGTGTCTATGAAGCACAGCAGCAGCGGGTGCAGCTCGATGTGTCCGTGGATGGGGTCGTTGAACACCTGCACATTTTAATAATTTATTTAAGTCCACTTGTGTACGCACGCACGCACGCACGCACGCACGCACGCACGCAGCTCTGCTGCAGCAGCACACACATCAACTCTGTTGCAGCAGCACACACACACACACACACACATCAGCTCTGCTGCAGCAGCACACACATGCACGCACGCACGCAGCGTCCCGTACCTTCATGGACTCCTCTGAGACCTGCCAGAGCTTCTGAAGACAGTGCAGGACCTGCATGCGCGACCCTAAAGGCCTGAGCGAGTACACACACAGTTACTGCCATTAACTGCAAACATAAATCAGCACTGACCTGTGCTGATCAGCTTGCTGGTTTGTTTACTTCCATCTTTAATGAGTCCCTTGCTACCTCTGTGGTTCCCACCTTATTTAAAAAATCTGTTATAATCCCTATGCCTAAGAACAGTAAACCCTCTTGCCTGAATGACTATCGTCCAGTTGCCCTCACATCGACAGTCATGAAGGTTTTTGAGAGGCTCTTAAAGAAACACATTTGCTCCTCCATCCCTGCTACTTTGGACCCTCTTCAGTTTGTCTATCGGCCAAATAGGTCTACTGATGATGCCATCTCCCAGGTACTGCACTCCTCCCTTACTCACATTGACAGCAAAAATGGCAACTATGTCAGGCTGCTATTCATAGACTATAGCTCAGCTTTCAACACTATAGTCCCCACCAAGCTAGCTGTCAAACTCTCAGACCTCGGCCTAAACACTTCACTCTGTGACTGGATTCAAGATTTCCTCACCGCCAGACCACAAGTGGTGAAAGTCGGCCAGTTCACCTCGAACTCCATCACCCTGAACATAGGAGCCCCACAGGGCTGTGTCCTGAGCCCCCTGCTCTACTCTCTCTACACACACGACTGTGTGTCCTCTCACAGCTCCACTTCTATTGTCAAATTTGCTGATGATACTGTGGTTCTGGGCCTCGTTTCCAACAATGATGAGGCCGCATACTTGCATGAGGTGGAGAGACTCACATCATGGTGCCAGGACAACTGTCTCTCTCTAAACGTGAGCAAAACCAAAGAGCTGATTGTAGACTTCAGGAAGAGACAGCAGCAGCCCTACACTCCTCTTATGATCAGTGGGACCCCTGTGGAGAGGGTGAGCAGCTTCAAGTACCTCGGTGTAAACATCTCAGAGGACCTGACTTGGACTGCACACATCCAAACACAGGTAAAGAAAGCCAGGCAAAGACTGTACCATCTGCGACAGCTGAGAAAATTCAGGGTCTCACCAGCTATCCTGAAAACTTTCTATTCAGGGGCCATAGAAAGTGTTCTGACTCAGTGCATCTCAGTGTGGTATAATAATGCCACAAACCAGGACTGCAAAGCTCTACAGAGAGTCGTGCGCTTAGCTGAGCACATCTCAGGGTCTGCTCTCCCCTCTCTGCAGGACATCTACCTCAAACGCTGTAAAAGCAGAGCTGCTAAAATCATCAAGGACTCGAATCACCCTGGTAACCATCATTTCTGTTTACTGCCATCTGGCAAGCGCTTCAGGAGCATGATGGCAAAAACTGAAAGACTGAGGAGGAGTTTCTTCCCTCAGGCCATCAGGCTCCTAAACTCAGTCTCATAACATCATTACATCCACAGGACTCAATTTAATAAACTGTAAACACATCCATTATTCTCCATCATCCACACTGCTGCTATGTGTACATACCCGGTACAACCTATTTGCACATTCTCTTGCACATCCGTGTTTTTATTAATATTTATTAATCCACAGTATACTGTATTGCACATTTTATCTTATTGCACATCTTACTCATTTTATTTTATTATTTGTTCCCTTTTTCATTCTCACCTATATTTATATATATATATATATATATTCTCTTGTGTTATGTTTCATTGTTTTATTGCTTATGTTATTTTATTTTATTTTGCACTTTCCATTGAGCGGACCTGTCCTGACCTACATTTCACTACTGATTATACCCTGTATGATTGTGTATGTGACAAATGATAAAGAACCTAGAACCTTGAACCTTGAACCTATACACTGTGCTCACTGAATTTCTGCTTCCTGGTTTTTGTTAATTACTCTAATTTAATAACACTTACAAAATGCCCATCTTCTCCAGAAGTGCTTCGGTGAGGTACGGCAGCCCTGGCCCGGTTATGCCATGTTCTGAGAAAGAAATAGTAAAAAAAAAAGAAAATCCTTTTCTAAAATCCTACTTTAATCAAACTCCTCCTATACCATTGGTCCGATTTTCTCCAAACTTTGCTTTTGTTATTTGGCAAGAGTTTCAGCGTTCATTTGCTGCATCAGTGAACTGACAAACTCCGTCTGAGCCCGTTTCTCTGCAAAGCTTTTGCATACTGACACCAGACTTTATGGGCCCTATTTTAACGATCCAAGCGCATGGTCTAAAGCGCATGGCGCAGGTGCACTCAGGACATGTCCGAATCCACTTTTGCAAGTTTAACGACGGGAAAAACACATGCACACGGCATGGTCTAAAAGGGTTGCCCCTATTCTCTTAAAGAGTAATGGGTGTGTTTTGGGCATAACGTGCAATAAACCAATCAGAGTCTCATCTCCCATTAAGAGCGAGTAGTGCTCGGGTCATGGTGAATTCACTATTTACACGGCGAGAGCAAAGACTGAACGCATCTCCAGAGAGTAACGGAGCTGCTCGTGCACGAGGTAGACCCTTTCTGATGCATGCAATGACTGTCCATCATCACATGCAGGCCTGTTTATATTTATATAGTAGGGAATCTAGGAATGTAATGATTCACTCAACTCATGACTTTGATTTCACAATTCGATTCAATTCAAGATTATTTTAACAAAATGAGATTTAAGACTAATTATAAGATAAATGTGTCCTTTTATTATTGTTTGGACAAAATGCTGCACATTTCTTTGTGAAATGGAAAAATAACACCATAATAATATACTAATATAGCACTTGCATATTTTTGCTCTTTTGTTGGTTTTGATTGCTTCTATTGTCCTCGTTTGTAAGTCGCTTTGGATACAGGTGTCTGCTAAATAACAGTTTAAATATAATGTAAATGTAAATAACAAAACTAAATAGAAATTTTAAAAACAAGCCCAAAAACAAATAAATAACATCAAATAAATATCTTCATATAAACAAAATAAGGCTTTGTCTGCGCTCTTTCCATTTAACATTAGAGGCAACCGCTGCATTTTAATCATGATCCAAACAGAGATGATGCACACATGCACATGAGCAGATTTAATCTAAAGTAGATTGTATCATTAAAAATTTGAAGCAAAAACAGAATGACTTCGGTTTTGTGAAATTATAAATCCTTGGTTACCGCTGTAAACAAAGCAGCGCTGCACTTATGAACAGCAGTGATACAGTGTTTCCTTGGTTACCGCTGTAAACCAAGCAGAGCTGCGCTTATGCACAGCAATGATAAAGCGTTTCCTTGGTTACTGCTGTAAACAAAGCAGTTTACATTTTATATTAATCTTCAAATGTACAAACAAAATATAAAGACAGTATATTATTTATATTTCTTTAATGGCATGTTTTTATGATTGAAGGCCAGCATCACTGATATCAATATCTCTATAAAATGTTTTTTTACTATTAATATTTAACCATTGACTGTTCAGCATTACAGTATAATTGAGAGCAATTTTAACATGTATTAGACTTAACCTCTAATTTAAGTGAACTTAAAACAATCTTCACATGAACCCATTATAATAAATGGCATATTTAGCTGCTTTGCCCTTCAACAAAAATATACAGAAAATTAATAGTTCTCAAACACTAAATTAAATATAGATGAACACCTAAAGCTATAAAAGTTATTGATTTCCTCTTTTGCTCTTGGATTAATAATAATAATTAATAGACGTCACAGCAGCTGGTTATTAGCTTATTTGCCTGATATTGTTTTAAAAGCTGCTACATAACATTTTTTGTTGTTGTTCATGAAATGCTTAATGAAAACACAAATCTCATGACTGGTAAATGTCCCTTATTTAGAGTAGGAAAACATAAAAATAAGACAAAATATATGTTCCCTTGTGTTACATATCTTAAAGTTTTTCAAAGTATCCTAAAGTATTTACATTACGTTAATAAACCTGAGTAATCTAACGAAATACATTACGGATTACTTTTTAAAGCATGTTTTCTGTAGTGAAATACATTTTAAAAGAACTTTCCCAGCCCTGATTATATGTAATGACGAAAAAATGCATATTTCATCTTAAAATGATTTAATCATATACAGTGAACGAGTAAGAAACAAGACTTTAGGACGAGCTTAAGAACAAACACATGTGCTGTGAATCAGGACAGTTCTCATGAGAAGCTCGAATAAATACAAACAAACTAACGCAAATATTATTCAATGGAACCCAATGTCTTCTTGAAGTAACGTTAAAGAACAAATAATGCTTTATAATGTAAAAGCTGTTTTCTGACAGTGGTCCACACCAGGGGTGGGCTAAGGGGGCTGAAGCCCCGAATGTTTTTATTACCATGCCCTGTATTGAAGCTCGTACTTCTGACCGGCATGTAAACTGGCCAACCATCGATAAGAATTTATAGCAGATCTTGCCATTGGTAAAATTAGGTTGTAGGTTACTGAGCCCCAGGGCCGGATAATCCATAGACACGATTGGGCGAGTGCCCTGGGGCACCTGCCAATAGGGAGGCACCAAGTGATTAAGACAATGACTAGACCTTTCACATATTTTTCATGTTTTGTATATATATATATATATACATATATTATTTTGAAGGGATGCAGATGCATGGAAAATGAACAGTTAATGATACAATATATACAGAGAGAATATAAAATATATGCACGCATATTAGGAATTGGGATTGGGTCAGGTCACAGTATTTGCCTCCTCCCCCAGAATCCACTCACTGCTCAACATACTGGAGATTTGTTCATTGCTGAGTTATGCATAGCAAAGTGTAGACAGGGTGTAAATAAGAGATTTGTTGTGCCGTGTAGGGAGCTTCATTGATTATAATGGAGCTTTGCGAGATCGCTATGAACTGAAGTGAGTGACAGCTTTTAAATATTATCAAGGAAGATTGCAAATGTGATATTAAATTAATACAACAGTTCAATAAACAATAAATTAATATTAAGTGATGTACACTGTATGACTTTAACAATTGTTAGATTTAATTTCCGCATAGATGAATGTAAAGGCACATAAAGGAAGGGTAATTGTATTTAAATGTCTGTCCTGCTGTTTCTGCTCACTGAAAGCATATGGCTCTCTGGGCTATGTGTGAAAGGAAGAGTCATTTTTATTTTATTGTCTGTCCTGCTGTTTCTGCTCACTGAAAGCATATGGCTCTCTGGGCTATGTGTGAAGGAAGGGTCATTTAATTGTATTGTTTGTCCTGCTTTACCTTATTTGGTCATTCTTTGGACTTCCTGTAATAAGAGTGTTCTGGTACCCTATATAAAGGCATGTGTGACCTAGAATAAATGAGTTCAATAGCCATGATGCCTCTCTGTGTCTTGTCTTTGGGCTCCCAGATCTGTTGAAGACTTCACTCACAACATCCAACCTATATTTCTGATTTGAATTAGAAGTGATCCAAAACACAGAAAGAAAACTTAGTTTATAAGGAAACTGAAGTTTTACAATTTGGAGGCTCGTACCTATGTTTATTCGCAGGTAACCGGAGACCTATTACTCGTGTTTTGATGCCAGGCTAGATTCACTTCTATAGGATTCAAGAGTATCTCACAGGTAAGAGTTTTTTTATATACAACCTTCCTGTGATATACGGTTGATGGCAGACCGCACGATAGTGTTGGGTTTCTGCATTTGCGTGTGCATTCCGTGGCGTTGAACTGAGGGCCAGGTTACGTCCTTGTAGGCGAGAATCACACGACGCGCGTATTTTTAATTGCTGACGTTATCATTTAAAGATGATAAGTAACAAATAAGAGAAAACTATATATCAAACAGTTGAATTTTGTGGGTTAAGTTTTCGTTTTTTACTTTCCTTTTCTAACTCTTGGTTTGTTCTTTCGTTGAGTATGGGATTATTAATATATGGGCAAATCGTATGAAATTGGAAAAATGAATGAAAACAATATGGAGTGTGTTAATAAAGTGAACGAAACATTGATCGACACGCCGTCGACTGTTAAGACACAGCCACTTTATGAAACAGCCGTAATTAATGTCCAAAATAATGCTCAAACCAGCTCAAATATTTTCTTCCTAACTTTTATCATGTGCACATCCCCCTCCCCTTTCCCCTTCTGAGTTGAACAAAGAAACACGCCTGCATGGTCCGGCTCATGCAGCGGTCCTAGCGTGGTTTCATAAAGGACCTAGAATTATTCTTAAACCAGCAACAACGAGAGATTAAAACTATATGTAAAACTCTCCCGAACGCGAATAATTCTAAGACATTTGTAGATGTTTTGCGTTTACACACACGTTGCACAATTAAGACTAATAGATTTAATAATTAAAGGCTCGGATTACAGATCGATCTTTTTAGGAGTTTTGGCAGATGATGTTACCGAATCTGGCAATAGAATACAGCGAGACCTTCAGGAATTTTGGTGGACCGATCCGGAAAGTGTAATAAAATACTTTGATCAGGTTAATAGTGTTCTAGATACTCGTGCTCATGTCTGTAACGTTAGCCGCTTCTGCGTGTATGGGAAGAAAGACGCTCGTATTCCGATGGTTAAATATCCTCACTGTTTATTAACACGTGCTTAAATAATATGAATCCAGATGTGACGTGTTGGTTTGTGTAACAACTGCAAATTTAATGCAACAAACTGTTGAAGATTTTGGCAAAGAATTCGTGAGTTGACGCTTCTGGTGGTTTTACTTCGTTTTTGTTTAAGCCGAAACAGGAAGTTAAGTTTTCAGCTCCACAGCAACGAATGACTGCTGTGTCTGTGTGTACCAATGGGACCCAAAGGGGCGGTGCTCAGTATAGTCGGAGCCCGCCTCGGTGGAGGTCCTAAAAGATCCGGAACGCGCCTGTTATTTCGGAAAGGCAGGGAACTGTGAAAGAGAGTGTAGGCTGAAATAGGCCCATGATTTCGCACGAATGCCTCAACAGATAAACCATACTCAAGCGCCACTTAATTACATTTACATTTATGCATTTAACAGACGCTTTTATCCAAAGCGACTTACATTGCATTCAAGTTACAGTTTCTACATTGAATCAGCTCTTGCTTTCCCTGGGAATTGAACCCATGATCTTGGCGTTGCTAACGCCATGCTCTACCAGTTGAGCTACAGGAAAGCTGTGACAAATAATTATAGGAATTATGCTGATCAATATCAGGTGTCTTGGATAAACAAGAAGGATGAACTTGAATATGATGAATATGAAAAATGCAAAGGGATGCCCACAGAGCAATATTGGTCCAAATGTACAGTCAATGATTGGTTTTTCTTTTAGCAAGTCGCACGGATGAATTACCCATTGTTAATTTAAAGGTGTTTGGCGTAGATTACTCATTTTTATTCATCACACGGGTGCTACATGTTCATCTATTTCTGCTAAATTTTATGAAGGGCCGATCACAAATCGTACTATGCGCTCTGTTAGGGTTTTTAGGGACTGACATTATTTGTCACATGACACCTGCCATTGAGGTAAGGGTACCTAATCACCTACCTTTATTTCACAGATTTGTAATTACTCCAAATTTACCATTGAATCTTTTGGACATAGATCTCATGCATAAACTTAGCTTTGAGATTGTATTTTCAGACAGCTCTGTTAATTTCTCTTTGCTTTCAGATGTCTTAGATGCAACTGTGGATGTAATGCCATATTCATGAGCAGTGACGAACCACAACAATTTAAATACAACATTGCAGATGTAGAGCCATCGTTGTGGTCACAGTTTAAAGATGAATAAGGCCTCGGTAACATACCCCTTTACAAGGCAAAATTGATCACACATACCTGTGTACATAGAGCAATACCCATTGTCACCAGAAAAGGTTGAAGGTATTCAACCGGTAATTGATCATTTTTTTTTTTTAAAACAAGGTTATTGTCCCCACTTACTCACCTTACAATACACCAATAAATCCCATCAGGAAAGCTGATGGAACGAGTTGGCGTTTAACACAAGATTTGAGGGCTATTATTTCATTAATAATTCCTCTGGCCCCTATTGTGCCTGATGTGCAGAGTGCCGACTATTCTACATTTTATACCACACAATCACACCCGCTTCACGGTGGTGGATTTGTGTTCAGCTTTCTTCTCCATCCCCGTCCATGCAGAGATGCAGCCGTTGTTTGAATTCATATTTAAAGGTATGCAGCTGACCTGGACACACCTTGCTCAAGAATTTGTTGATAGCCCTGCAGTCTTTTCCGCTGCGGTGAAACGTGTTTTGAACACTGTCACAAACCTGCCATCCACGGTTTGTGTGCTGAATTATACAGATGATATGTCAATATCCGCTGAAACTGAGGCTAACTGTTTGCAGGCCTAAATTGTTGTTTGCAATGTGCTTGCGAGCACTGGATTTAAGACCTCGAATGAAAACTATAGTGGGTGGAATCCAGAGTTCATTACCTGGGTCACATCATTTCACCAGGACTGAAGGCCATTTCAGCTGAGAGGGTGCAGCTGATAAAGGCTATGCATACTCCTGAGACTGTAACGCAGCTACAAAGTTTTTGAGGTTGGTGAACTACTGCCGTGCATGGATACCTGACTGTGCATACCATGACAAAGACCTACGCAACATGGAATGGGTCCGAGACACACTGGACTTCTGAAACAAAAGAACATTTTGATGCATTGAAGATTGCTATCACATGCACTCCTGCCTTGGGGCTACCAGACTATTCCAGGCCGTTTCACTTACATGCGGGGGAGGCTGTGGGTGTTGCAATGGTTGACTCAAGAGAATGGTGACAAACCGATGGTCCATGGTATGACTTAATACCTTCGTGCTGTGGCTGCAGCGGCGGAAATGCCGCTGCGCATCTTCTTTCAAACGCAGCGTTGTTTCGTTTACGAATGAACTGTTTTTAAATTAATCTAGTGAGTCAGTGATTCAATAACCCATTCATAAAGACAGTCACTTGCTTCGTTCCTGAATGAATCAGCCGTTCAAACGAATCAATTCAATGAATGATTCAGTGATAAAATCAGTGACTTTCCGCCAGCTGTTTTATTTTTATTTCTAAAGTGGTATTTCAGTTATTTAAATCATTTCAATCAAACAATAGTTCTATATTTAAAACATTAATTTCACAAGATTTTTATGAATTTAAAACATCCATGCCACCTCTGAGCCTTTTTAAATTTACCTGCATGCCACCTTTGTAGTGGAAACTAATTTAGTTAATATTGATTTATTTTGAGTAGTAACTTTTTCCTCTTATTCTACCAGTTTTTATTCTTGTTTTTATTATTAGAAATTTTGGGAAAGCTTATAAATATAGATTTTTGAATTTGACAATTACATACTTTTAATAACATGTTTTTTTTTTATGCCATGGGGGGGAAAAAGCCCCAGTAAATCGGAGTCAAATGTTACCTTGTAATGTGAAGACTAGTTTTTGTAATTGATCAGAAGGTGCTCCTGAATTTCTGACAGTCCTCTTAATTATTTTCAGATGGGGGGGGGGGCACTAAAAATGTGGTCACCCTAGAGCACTACACTGAGTTAATCCGGGCCTGCTGAGCCCTGTCACTTTGAAGCAACAAATAGCCTATAGGCCATTTAATTATAGTATTATTATATTTACATACACGGTCTTTCTAGGAGACACGCATTTAGAGGGATTATATGTTTTCTTAGCATGGTCTGTGGCAGACTTTTCTTCATGTCAGGGCAATTCAATAAAAAAGAAGTCAATTTTAAGTGGCTTAAATTGTAATATTGTATTTTGCTCTATTTCACTAACAAAAACGTTTACAAACAAAGCTTGGGGCTCCAGACTGACACCAATTTTTTCAGCCGGTTCAAGTACATTGTGTTTGTCTGTTGTCTGCATATGAGGAACATCAAAAGTCAAACAAAACTAAAGCGTAACTAAATCCCACGACTCATTTCAGCTACGCAGCGCGGACGTTTATCAGCTCCGCCACAAAAAACACTTGTATTTTTCTATCATTTAATGTTTCTATCCACTTTTTATATTTCAAACATAAATCTCATAACATTATTTATGCAATAGGGTATGTGCAGTCTAAATGCTAAAAAATAAGTGTATAGAGGCTCTATAATAGAGCCCTGAATGTTTAATCATACTTATATAATTTATATTATACTTTATATTTTAATTATATGGCTTTAAAAAAATAAAGGCACTTAGCTGAAGTATAATTTAAACATATATAGCCTATATTTTTAAGTGTATCCCATGTATTCGGACACATATATGAATGTCTTTGGGCTTAGCCCCGGATATCAACTCACCCTAGAATCGGTCCTGATCCACACCCATTTACAAATAGAATGAATGTTTCTTCATTCTTAGCGTTACAAATAGCACGAGAGAGGTTTATCTCATTCGTATTTACATTAGTCCGTCACATAGGACACACTGATCCGTCCACGACATGCTCGCTATCTCTGTCTCACTGCTGTGTGTCACAGATAAGCTGCTTCTCTATAGGACCCTGCAGCAGGAGTAAACACAGTCATGATGAAAATCTCTGCAGTGTTTCTCGCGGTAACGTTACCTGTGAAAACCTGCTCCCACCGCTGCAGTCCCTCTCTGTGCAGAAACGCGCCGGTCTCCGCGACGCCCCAGCGCTTGTACTCCGCGTCGATCAGCTGCCTCTCCGGAGGAGCACAGTAGTCTTCTCGCGGCCGTTTACTGAAAGCCGGCAATTCGTGCTTTTCTGAGTTCATCCGTTCGCGGGGTGGCGCGCGCATGAGGGCGGAGCTACTGATGTATGAGGGCGGAGCCATGACGCCCGTCTAGAGTAGCCTAGTACAAAGTAGCACTAATAGAAAGGCTAGCAAAACTGTCCGTTTGTGTTCTGTCTTCAAAAGATTTGAGTAATGTAAAGGTCATGCATGTTTTAAGTGTATATTTATTTTAAGGTATTTCATTAATATTATTAATATTATTTCCCTGGCTTTATATTGTCTGTTGTATTGTTCTGTATGTGTTGTGTTGTTCAAGACATAAACAAAATAATAATAAAGTAAACTATATTATTTTTGTTACTGAATTATTAACATTATATTAATTATTTGACATTAAATTACCATATGTCTTTAATTTGCAACAACGTAAACATGACGGTAATAATATTATCACATAATACATTGGTTGAAATTAATAATCAATAATAAGAACCGTTTACAGCGTTTGTTAATCTTGGTTACTATTAGTGAAATATTTCCTAATGTACGCTATTTTTTAAATGTAAAATATTAACTTTTTTGTATTGTTTTGAAATACTGTAGATATCAATCTGAATGATGTGAGGATAGCTGTACAGTATACTGCTTCATCTGATTCTGTGGGTCTACTGTACATACTGTACATCCCAGTCAGTCGCAGAACAATATACTGTACATACTGTACATCCCAGTCAGTCGCAGGACAATATACTGTACATACTGTACATCCCAGTCAGTCGCAGAACAATATACTGTACATCCCAGTCAGTCGCAGAACAATATACTGTACATCCCAGTCAGTCGCAGGACAATATACTGTACATACTGTACATCCCAGTCAGTCGCGGGACAATATACTGTACATCCCAGTCAGTCGCAGAACAATATACTGTATATACTGTACATCCCAGTCAATCGCAGAACAATATACTGTACATCCCAGTCAGTCGTAGGACAATAATATACTGTACATCCCAGTCAGTCGCAGAACAATATACTGTACACACTGTACATCCCAGTCAGTCGCAGAACAATATACACGTTTTGGGGCATAAAGAAAGCTGTGCTTTGAATCCATGGTCTGCTTCTAAATGTGCATCCAGGGATAAACTTTTATTTATTTATTTTTTAATTTGCAAACAATTGTTTATGAATTATGATGTAAAATCATCACATTAAATCATATGATCACATGATACATATTAAGGCCGTGACACATAAAGCCAATGGTACTTTAGAGTCAGCAAAAATATTAAATTTGAGAGGCTTGAAGATGATTGTAGGCGTATGCTAATGCTTACTGAGGATGAAGAAATTATGACAGCAATATATTACCACTGCACAGTTCACAACAACAACAATAAAAATACAGTTTAGTAAAACAGACATTTCTTGTCCATGATACTGCTCATGCATTAGGCCTAATAAATTGAAGAAACTGAGAGAAGCAGTGCTCCAGAATAGACTTGTCTTGGACCTCGGAGAAAATGCTGGGTGTATGGTATTGTGTCTATATTCCCAATCATAAACCACATGAAGGAATCCGTCCCAGAGACAAAGAGAGACGACTCCTGCTTGGGCTGGCTCAGTGACCTCTGGGGTGGATGGAGAACCACTGTGTTATACTCGTCTTATTGATTGTGCACCATGCATAATGCAATATATTAGATTTATTGCATGCTACATTACACAACGAGATAAGTATCAGGTGAATATCCAAAAAACATGAGAGCATTTCTCCAACTGTCAGACGCAGACACGTTTATACTCATACGTATCAAGTTGAACCTGAAGAAAGCACAGGATCAGAAGTAGACGTGCAATTATTTCATATTCAGACATAAGGAATTATATTTCAACTAACAACACAAGCACTAGAGTTTTTGATTTGTTTAATATAACCTATATGCACTGAATCATAATAGCGTGTATGCACTCGTTTTAGCTCTCTACATGAAAAAGCAAAGGAGTGTTCGATACCAAGGACATTGTGTCTTAAAACATGCTGTGCTTGCTTTACTTTAGGACATTACTCAATAGTCATAAGACAGCTATATTAGGATGTTTTAGCTCTTGATACATTTCTTTATTGCCCAATATCTCACTTCTGGTTGAGGCTATGCATCACATAACCACATAAACCTGAGCTTGGAGAGATCCGCACCACTTGTGTGTGAGTACCCTGGTACTCGTCTCCTCCGCTCCAACACTAGTTATAGATCTCGGCAATCACTTCAATATTTGTATTGTACCACCGAGACACTCAGATCGTGTCTGAGCACCGAGCCGCTTTCTGTCACACGCTCCACACAAGATTCAGATATTCAGCTCTCTCCATCCTTCCTCCACTGTTTCAACATTAATCTACAAACACTGTGAGAGAGAAACTCCTGCAGGCGAGGTCAGCAGGCCTGGGAAGAGTCCAGGGAGTCATAACACATTTACAATTACAAATATTTACATACCACAGGGATGCTGAGGAGGACCGTTACGGTTTAAGGTGAATCCTTTTGTTCACTGCTAAATTTTTAAGTTTGATTTTACTGAATGAATACTGTGTGTTAACTCATGCTGTAGCTCTCTGAAGTGTGTTTTGGTTGTAAGAGAGACCTGATTATAATCATACAGGTGACTTTCATATGGTACATTGTACTCATCAGTTAGTCACTGATCTCTGAACAGCTTTCACACTGACGTCAAAGTGCTTGACCTGACCATACCATACAATTGAGTCCATCATTTAATTTATTGCTTTTAAAGTTTATTAAATAAACAGAAAACATGAAATACTATATATTCATTGCAGAGTTACTGAAGCAGCAGCACAGGCCCATAAACACTGAAGCATATAAGTTTCTGTGAGCAGAAGATCAGGGTTTACTCTGCAGCACTCGCTCTCTCTCACATCTCTAACGGAGATCCTCACGCGAGGAGTGCAGAAACACCCTGCTCCTCAGCTTCATGTGAACCACAACCTGCATGCTCAGGTCTTACGGTAAGCAGTGTATTTCTATAACAGTAGGGCTCAGCTGTATAGCTGACGTCTAGGAGTCCTGCGGGTCGCTGTCGTACATCTCTCGGAGCTGCAGGATCAGCTGTGCCGTGTTGTGTCCGGTCAGCGCAGACACAGGGATGACCGTCTGATGGACGCGGCTCCTCAGAGCCTCCTGGCCTCCGGCAGGTCCATCTTGTTGGCCACGATGGCACAAGGTCTGTGGGACAGCTGAGGATTGTACTGGTCCAGCTCGAAGCACAGCTGCTGGAACTGCTCCCAGGGCTCTGCGGAGGACATGTCCAACACGAACAGCAGCAGCCGACAGTGCTCGATGTGCCTGAGGAAAGCCACACCGAGCCCACGGTTCAGATGAGCGCCGGGAATCAGCCCGGGAATATCAGCCACTGCCATCGAAACGGGGAGAGAGAATGGGGAGAATATTGTTGTAAACCAGCTGACGAGTCAGAGCTTCATCATTTCTCTTACCATGACCGAGCACTGAACACACACACACACACACACACACACACACACCTGCCAGCTGCTGGTGGTCTCTGTACGTGACGACGCCCACGTGAGGCTTGAGCGTGGTGAAGGAGTACGCCGCCACCGCCGGCCGCGCATTAGAGATCACACGCAACAGAGACGACTTGCCTGCATTCGGAAACCCAACCTGCTCACAAACCAGACACAACTTCAGTCCATACTCAGAAAAACACACACATAATCATAAAACAAGAAACTCAAATAATTTCCCATCAGAAAAACCAAGCATCTTTCTAAAACAGTTGTTTCAGGTTTCTAAAACTGATTATGGAAGCAAACAGTAATTTTCTTATCATATATATATAATCACACTAACGCTGATATTATGAAGATTGCTGGTAAATCAAACAATTGTTGGCCACCATTGACTTCTATAGTAAGGAAAAAACACTGTAAGTCAATGGTGACCAACAACGGTTTGATTACCTGCATTCTTCATAATATCTGCTTTTGAGTTCGACATAAGAAAGAAACATTGTTTGAAATGACAGAAGGGTGAGTAAATGATGAGAAAATTACCTGCATGTCTCTATCAACATCATTAGCGCCATGTGCAAATTTAGCTGTCATTTTGTCATAGGGCTGGGCAATATGAACAAAAAAAAAAATTTCATATCAGCCGATATCGATAATTATCACAATACATTTCAAATCTTTATTTCTTTCAAGTTTAAAGGCAGCTCCTAAGTGAAAGTTGTAGAAATCAGATGGCTAATTATGGCTCCATTCGGAGGTCGAGAAGGAATGGAAAAAGCCGTTTTCCTCTCGCATCCATAGGTTCCAGCATACCAGTTATGCGAACATTGAGAGGATGCGTGAAAGAGGCTATGAGAAGATGCCCCCTGTTGAAGAGACGCTAGCTAGCTATCTCTCCATGGGTAAGACAGCTTCTCTAAAGGTTCCCTCCTTGCCGTCTAAGCCCCTTCAGGATACATCTCGCTTAAATGGCAAGCCGTATGCAGCAGCAGGTCAGGCGGTCGCCTCATTGCACACCATGGCGGTGCTCCAGGCGTACCAGGCGGATCTGCTGAAGGACTTGGATAACGGTCAGGGCTTGTCACCTGACGAAGTAGCCGAGCTGCACCGCACCACAGATTTAGCCCTCCGTGCCACCAAGCAGGCTGCCACTGCTATGGGCAGGTCTATGGCAGCCATGGTGGTAACGGAGAGGCATCTATGGGTGAACTTGGCAGACCTCGAGAGGAAAGAGAAGGGCTTTCTTCTTAATGCTCCAGTCTCGCCTTCCGAGCTTTTCGGTACCTCCGTCGATACGGTCGTCGAGAAGTTCAGGGAGGCGAGGGCGCGGTCGGCGGCTTTTAGAACCTTCATTCTGAGAAGGTCCAGGTCTGAGCCCGAACAGAGCAGGGGTCCTGGCCCGCCCTGGTCTGAGGATCGGAGACGGGCACAGAGGGCTAGTGTCGCGACTCGTGCCCCTCCTCCGCCTGCGGGTGGGGTAGAGGAAGGTACAGGGTACAAGGTATGTATTTTTGTGTACATACCCTGAACAACCCGTCTGCACATCCCTCCTATTCATATCACTATTTATTAAGTCCCAGTACACTGTTTTTTGCACATCCTATTGTTTTTTGCACATCCTATTGTTTTGCACATCTTATTGTTTTGCACATTTTACTCTTATTTCTCTTTTTATGCTCTTGTGTTGTGTTACTTTTATATAATTCTTATTTTTTATTCTTCTGCACTGTCCACTGAGCGGACCTGATTTGATTACATTTCACTTCTAGTTATACCCTGTATAATTTATTACGTGACAAATAAATAAACCTTGAACCTTGAACCTTGAGGTCAAAAAGAGGTAGGCAAGACCTGAGGAAGGTGATCCAGGTGAAATGTCCTCAACAACATTCTCGTCCGGACCAGAGTAACTAACATCTACTCCCTTCCTTCAGGGGGCTTATAACACCGGCCCTTAGCTTCCCCTCTTTAATTCCCCTGCAACCGCCATACCCCACCTGACCGAGGTTAGGTGGGAACCTAAGATTGCAGTCAGACTGGACCTATGATGAATTCGGTCAGGTTCTATGTTCATACGAAACTGCCTTGCTGATGGTCCGGGCTGAGGCCTCCTTGGAATTTTCCGTGGGAACATCCTCGGTCATCAGGTCATTCTGGTCTGCAATCCCATGGATTAGGCCTCTCATGCTCCACTTATATCACCCTAGCCCTGCTGGTCAAGCTAGCATTTGCTCCCCTCACCAAAGAGGGTCATCTATGAGCATGCCGCTCCCTTCGGAGCGTTTGGGTTTCCTCTCACTAGGGATTGAGATAGTTCTTTGCTCTACAGCCATAGAACATTAAACTAATATATATATAAGTGCACACGCTAAAACTCTGGGCACTTTCTAAAATCCACTCAGTGGTGAGATCGCACATCAAGTGTTTTGCGTTCTTTCTAAAATCCATGTTATGGTAAGTGCACACGCTAGACTTTGGGCACTTTTCTAAAATCCACCCAGTGGTAAGTTAGCACATTGAATGTTCTGCTTTCTTTCTAAAAATCCTTTAGGGTAGGGTTACGCGTTGCACCTTCGTGCCCTTATTTGAGCTGGTTAGGCCCCGGTTTGTACCTTGGGCCCCACTCCTGAGTGTTTGAGTTCCTTCTCATTCTGAAAATGAGTTCTCCGCTCTCCAGAGCCCGCTATTGGTAGAGCTAGCATTGCTCCCCTCACCTAGGGGGTCATCTATGAGCATGCCGCTCCCTTCAGGAGCGTCTGATTTTCTCCGCTCCCCAGAGCTCAGAAATAGATCACTCGCTTTGCTGCTTGAGCTATAAAAAGAGAGATACAGCCCGAGCGTCTGAGCTCTCATTCTAAAGGATGATTCTCCGCTCTCCAGAGCTCGCTATTGGTAGAGCTAGCATTGCTCCCCTCACCTCGAGGGTCACCTATGAGCATGCCGCTCCCATCTGAGCATCTGAAGTTCTCCACTCTCCAGAGTTCGGAAAGTGTAGATCGCTCGAAACTGGTGGGTCGAGCTAGCACTGCTCCGCTCACTGTAGAGGGTCATCTATGAGCATGCCGCTCCCTTCTGAGCATCTGAGGCCCCTCTCACTCCAAGGGATGAGTAGTTCTCCGCTCCCGAGCCATAGAACGTAATATCAATATATAAGTGCACATGCTAAACTCCGGGCACTTTCTAAAATCCACTTAGTGGTGAGATCGCACATCAAGTGTTTTGCTTTCTTTCTAAAATCCATGCTATCGTAAGTGCACATGCTAGACTTTGGACACTTTTCTAAAATCCACCCAGTGGTAAGTTAGCACATCGAATGTTCTGTTTTCTTTCTAAAAATCCCGAAGGGTAGGGTTACGCGCGCAGCTTCGTGACCTTATGGCCCCGGTTTGTGCCTTGGGCCCCACTCCTGAGTGTTTGAGTTCCCTCTCAAGAATGAGTTCTCCGCTCTCCAGAGCTCGCTATTGGTAGAGCTAGCATTGCTCCCCTCACATAGAGGGTCACCTATGAGCATGCCGCTCTTGTTTGAGCATCTGAAGTTTCTCCACTTCCAGAGTTCGGTGTAGATCGCTCGCCTTGTGGGTCAAGCTAGCATTGCTCCCCTCATTGTAGAGGGTCATCTATGAGCATGCCGCTCCCTTCTGAGTATCTAGTCCCCCGAGCATAGAACGTAAATAAAACAATATATATAAGTGCACACGCTAAAGCACTGGGCACTTTCTAAAATCCACTAAGTGGTAAGATTGCACATCAAGTGTTTTGCGTTCTTTCTAAAATCTATGTTATGGTAAGTGCACACGCTAGACTTTGGGCACTTTCTAAAAATCCACCCAGTGGTAAGTCCGCACATAGTATGTTCTGCGTTCTTTCTAAAAATCCCATAGGGTAGGGTTACGCGCACAGCTTCGTGTCCTCACTTGAGTTGGTCAAGCCCCGGTTTGTGCCTTGGGCCCCACTCCCTGTAACCCAATATTCAGGTTTAAAAAGGGTAATGCTACCAAGGGGTCTGTTAAGACAGCTCCCTCAGCAAGCTTGTGCAGAGCAAGCGGTAGCCCCTGGTGACCGGCCAGGACCTAGTGGATACCACTAGTTACTTGGCCCTATCCCCTTAAAGGAATCTTTCTATAAAGACTGATTTCAAACCTGTGAGCTCTACCCTGGGTCCGGTAATCCCGGCACCTAGCAGGTAAGTACTTCAGGTATGCAGCTCGGGTTTTTGGCCAAAGGGGATAATGTCACTGACAGCATCAACCATCCACAGGGGCAACTCCCTGAGCCAAATGGTAGAGTTGACTAGTGCTCACCTCCTGCGTGAATGTGTATGTGAATGATGTAGTTCCAACCAAAACAATCCGTATCTACCCCAACCAAAAACCGTGGATTAACAGCGATGTTCGATCATCTGCCTATAAATCCGGAAACTCTGACGATCGGAAACAAGCCAGTTACGATCTCAGGAGATCCATCAAACCAGCCAAACGAACATATAAAAACAAAGTTGAAGAACATTTCAACAACAATAATCCAAGAAGCATGTGGCAGGGCATTAACAACATCACAGGCTTTAAAGGGAATAAACCAGCTACTGTGAACATTGCCGCCTCTCTACCGGACGAGCTCAACACCTTTTATGCTCGGTTCGAGGCTGATAACACCGCCCACACAGAGAGCGCTCACACGGCTGCAGCAGAAGAGGTGAGTCCACTCATGCTTTCTGTTGCGGATGTAACTCGATCCTTTTAACGGGTGAACATCCGTAAAGCCGTAGGCCCAGATGGTATACCAGGCCGTGTGCTCAAAGCATGCGCTTTCCAGCTAGCCGGGGTTTTTACAGATATTTTCAATCTGTCCCTCTCTCTGTCTGTGGTTCCCATGCTTCAAAAATCCACCATTGTGCCCATACCAAAGAAAAATAAAATCACATGCTTGAATGACTGGAGGCCCGTTGCTCTGACCCCCATCTTCAGCAAGTGTTTTGAGAAGCTCTCAGAGAACACATCTGCTCTGTGCTGCCTGCTTCACTGGACCCACTACAATTTGCATACCGCAGTAACCGTTCCACAGACGATGCTATTGCCTTCACCCTGCACACTGCTCTCTCCCACCTGGAAAATAAGAACACCTATGTGAGGATGCTGTTCGTGGATTATAGTTCGGCATTTAACACCATAGTGCCTGCCACACTGGTTGCGAAGCTCCAGACTCTAGGACTGAACAGATCTCTGTGCAGCTGGATCCTGGACTTCCTGACAGGCAGAAGTCAGGTGGTCAGAATGGGCAATAACACATCATCTCCCCTGATCCTCAACCCTGGTGCACCGCAGGGTTGCGTCCTCAGCCCACTCCTGTACTCCCTGTACACACACGACTGTACAGCAGCACACAGCTCCAATGTCATAGTCAAATTTGCTGATGACACAATGGTGATAGGCCTGATCACCGACAACGATGAGATGGCCTACAGGTGAGTACCCTGACTAAATGGTGTCAGGAGAACCACCTCTCACTCAACATCGACAAGACCAAGGAGCTGGTGGTGGATTACAGGAGACAGAGCAGAGAACACACACCCATCACCATCTACAAGACACCTGTGGAGCGGGTGAGCAGCTTTAAGTTCCTCGGCGTTCACATCACCGAGGATCTCACATGGTCTGCTCACACAGATGCAGTGCTGAAGAAGGCACATCAGCGTCTCTTCTTCCTGAGACGGCTGAGGAAGTTTGGAACGAGCCCCAGAATCCTCAGGTCCTTCTACACCTGCACTGTGGAGAGCATCCTGACCGGCTGTATCACCGCCTGGTTTGGAAACAGCACTGCTGGCAACCGCAGGGCTCTGCAAAGGGTCGTGCGAACTGCCCGCCACATTGTTGGAGGTGAGCTTCCCTCCCTCCAGGATATCTACACCAGGCGGTGTACAAGGAAAGCCCGGAGGATTATCAAAGACTCCAGCCATCCGTCCCACAGTCTGCTCTCTCTGTTGCCCTCAGGGCGACGTTTCCGTAGCATCCGATCCCGCACTAGCCGACTGAGGGACAGCTTTTTCCCCCAGGCTATCAGGCTAATGAACAGTCAGAAATAACTCACCCACATCACACTCCCACTCACACAACATGCCATGCACTGCACTTTAACACAGTTCAACTGGACGACACGCACACACTGCACTAACACAACCTATCTGCTATCACTGGACACCATACAATGCACATCCACGACACTGCATATGCATAATCTGTTGCACCTTTGCACAACTATCTGCTGCTCAACCAATCTGCTGTTAATTTATAATCTGTTGCACCTTCACATTATTACTATGTATAGACTACATAATGTATAGATAGTGTACATAATGTAGATGTGTACATACGGTGTATAATGTGTAGTTGATAACTAAGTATGTCTTTATAGTACACTATGTGTACTGAGTATATGTATGTGTATTTTGCACATTGTCTTCTGTACAGTCTGTAAATATGTACTGTCTATATGTAAAAAAAAAAATCTTTTTGCACTGTCTGGAGCACGCTCTTAAGAATTTCACTCACCAAGGCACTTGTGCTGTGGTGATGTGACAGTAAAAGTGATTTGATTTTATTTGAATTGGGCTTGCACTCCCCTCAGCATGGTGGCGTGGGTATAACGTTCCCCATAGCGACCCCTAGGGGACGCAGTTTGAAGCTCCCATGAAGGGGAACGTCTCAGGTTACGTATGTAACCATGGTTCCCCGAGGGGGGAACGAGACACTGCGTCCCCTAGGCTTTGGGCCATGCTTCGGACGCAAGCTTCAGACGAAGAAGTGGATGATGTATTCTCCCGGCGGCCCTTATATTATGGTCGCGCCGGTAGTGACGTCATGGGCTGTCGCTAGCCAACGGATGTTGTTTTTACATATGTATCTTCAGACACGAGTCACGCTAAAGGTGTTCCCCATAGCGACCCCTAGGGGACGCAGTGTCTCGTTCCCCACTCGGGGAACCATGGTTACATACGTAACCTGAGACGTTTTAATTCTTTACATTGTTGCGGTCATTTTTCCTTATAATAAGTCTGAATGGGAACATATTTCCCCAAGTTCTCTGTGAGTGTTTGTCCTGTTTACTGTTGTATGTCTTTTGTTTAAAGTCATGTGCATACTCCTCGTAGGGGATTCATGTAATTAGTTATCAACATATATCAAATATGAGCTGTATGTTTGGTCGTGGATTTGGTTTTTGTGGGTTGCGATCAGAGCGGCATCAGCACTTACAACAGACTATGAAATGATCCTTTTATATTTGCAAGAATCGCATTAAGGTGGTGATGACACATTCATCCCATTGGGCAGCCAACACCGCTTGCCGTTTTACAGCATTTCTTCTTTGGTACTTCACTGGTCTCAAGAATGCATTGATAATTCCAATAATTGGTAACAATTACTAACAGCACATGCTCTCAACGTCACCACATGCTCTTCTGTTCTCATATGTCCTGCTATTCAAAGACAACCTAGGGACTTTCTTAGTTTCTGCATGTTCTAATGAGTGAAAATCATGAAACAGGTTTGTGTTGCCTGACTTTGATGACGTGTATCTTCAGCAATTTGCGGTGCATATTAATAATAATATTAGATTTTTATCTCTTAGAAAAGCACATTTGACAGTAGCTTGACTTATGATGCGGATGTAAATTTATTTTCATTATCAAAAACAGTAACACATCTTTAAAAATAGAACCAACCTATTTTTTAATTGGTGAAATTTCATTATTCTGACTGTTTAAGATTGATTAAAATTAGTCAAAGTTCACCCCAAAATAAAAATTGTGTAATCATTTACTCCTTTACTCACTACCTTCTGTCATTCCAACACTGTGTAAGTTTCTTTCATCAGAAGAATCAGAATGAGCTTTATTGGCCAGGAATGTTTACGAGGAATTTGTTATAGTGACAGAAGCTTATGATTCTTATGATGAACTTGAAGAAATCAAACAGTTGTGACTTCCATAGTATTTCTTAGTACTTTTTCCCTACTAAGGAAGTCAAGGGTGGCCAACAACTGATTGAATACCAGCATCTTTTTAACATCTTTCCACAGAACAGAAAAGTGCATACGGGTCTGTAAGGACATGAAAGTGAGAGGATGGTTTTGGAGAGTAGTTTAGCACTGACCAGTGCGGCATGGGCCATGGTGCGCAGCTCCAGCTGAACCACACGCTCCTGGCCCTTCTCTCCGGGGGTAGCGGTCAGGGGTGCTCGGTTCTCATTGGACAGGAAAAAGCGGTTACCCTTCCCCCCCCACACCTCCGTACGCCACCGTATACAGCTGGCCGTGCTGCGAGAGGTCTGCCAGCGTCCTGCCCTCCTCTTTGACAAGCGTGCCGACAGGAACCTGCGTTCAAAGCGTTACTCGTGGCATCACACACAAAAGCAGCTTCCCTGTGTTTGTGAGGGAAACTCACTGTGATGTAGGTGGGGCTGGCATTGCGTCCAAAGCAGTTTTGACTGCTTCCTCCCTCTCCATCTTTCCCACGATACAACGTTGACACAGAGGACAGTGATTTGACCTGCTGGTTCACTGCAGAGAAGAGCGACAGACAGGAAAGGTGCCGCAGACAGTTAGCTGGATGCATTCAGATTTAGTCAGGTTCTAAGCAGACGTACAGTGCTCAGCGTAAATGAGTACACCCCCTTTGAAAAGTAACATTTTAAACAATATCTCAGTGAACACAAAAACATTTTTCAAAATGTTGACAAGACTAAGTTTTATATAACATCTGTTTAACTTATAACATGAAAGTAAGGTTAATAATATAACTTAGAGAACTAAATTTTCAGTTTTACTCAAATTAGGGTGATGCAAAAATGAGTACACCCCACTGAAAGTCTCTGGAGCAAAGGTAAATAAACAAATGTCTAATTTAACAAGAATTCAACCACAGGTGAGTCTAATTATTCATTACACAGGTGACAGTTGACTATAAAAGGGTGTTACTTAAAGAAAACCCCTTCCCATTTCATGCCATCAGCAATGGCACCACATGGAAGAGAAATGTCACAAGACCTGAGAAAGAAAATAATTTATTTACACAAGAAAGGTGAAGGCTACAAGAAGATCAGCAAAGCTTTACTTATCAGTCAGAATACTGTAGCAAAAGTGCTACAAACATTTAAAAAAGATGGAACTGCAACCATCTCACAGAGACGTCCAGGTCGTCCACGGAAGTTAACACCTCGTCAGGAGTGTCTTCTGATGAGAAGGGTTGAAGAAAATTGACATGCAAGTTCACTGCAGTTATCTAAAGAAGTAGAAAGCCAAACTGGGGTGACTATTTCCAATGACACAATACGGCGTACACTGCAGAGGAATGGCATGCATGGGTGCCGTCCACGAAAGAAGCCTCTCCTAAAGCCCAGGCACAAAAAAGCCCGCCTAGATTTTGCCAGGGCCCATGCTGACAAAGATGAAGACTACTGGGACTCTATACTCTGGAGTGATGAGACCAAGATAAATGTTTTTGGAACTGATGGCTTCAAAACTGTATGGCGTCGCAAAGGTAAGGAATACAAAGAAAAATGCATGGTGCCTACAGTGAAACATGGTGGTGGCAGTGTCCTTATGTGGGGCTGCATGAGTGCTGCTGGTATCGGGGAGCTGCATTTCATTGATGGCATCATGAATTCACAAATGTACTGCTCTATACTGAAAGAGAAGATGCTACCATCACTCCGTGCCCTTGGTCGTCGTGCACTTTTCCAACATGACAATGATCCTAAACACACATCTAAGGCCACTGTTTGATTTCTAAAGAAGAACAGGGTGAAAGTGATTCAGTGGCCAAGTATGTCTCCTGATCTGAACCCAATCGAACACCTATGGGGAATTCTGAAGAGACAAGTTGAGCATCATTCTCCATCCAGGATCCAATCTCTAAAAGAGGTCATTCTTGAAGAATGGAAAAAGATAGATCTGGCAAAATGTCGCCAACTTGATCATTCCATGCCTAGAAGACTTGGTGCTGTCATTAAAAATCATGGAGGCCATACAAAGTACTAGATTTAGGGGTGTACTCATTTTTGCATCACCCTAATTTGAGTAAAACTGAAAAATGTGCAATCTAAGTTATATTATTAACCTTACTTTCATGTTTTAAGTTAAACAGATGTTATATTAAACTTAGTCTTGCCAACATTTTGGAAATGGTTTTTGTGTTCATTGAGATATTGTTTAAAATTGTATTTTTCAAAGGGGGTGTACTCATTTACGCTGAGCACTGTACACTCTTCCATGCAGCAAAGCCACGGGTATTTGGAAATATAAGCAATTCTTGCCACCTGCCAAAAATAACTTAAATATAAATAACTTTATAAAGCATAAAAATACACATCCGTTCATTTCTCTGCATCACATGAACATTTGAGAAATGATCTTGGATCAAATGCAGGAAGGTTTCAATGCAACATTATATAATGAGGCGCCAGACCTCTTTATTTATGCTTAATCTTTTAACATCAATCTACACTCAACACCTCATTAAAACAGCTTTGTGAAAACCCTGCAACGACACTTGAAATTGAACTCAGGCCCATCCAACGCTTTGCACACGTCACATTCATGAAGGTTACATAGACAAAACTAATTCTGACTAGGGGTCGACCGATTATCGGCCTGGCCGATTATCGGCGCCGATATTAAGCATTTTACCGATTATCGATATCGGCCATTTTCAAAACAGATTTGCCAATATTTTTTTTTATTTTTTTTTTTTATTATTATTATGCAAACAAACATACTATTTACAGGTGACATAATTTATTGGTGAATAAATATTACAGGTGAAATTATTTAATGTTTAAATGCACTATTTGGCTCGATGCAGCCTGTCTGAGCTCAACACTCTGTCTAGAGCAGCGGTTCTCAAAGTGTGGTACGCGTACCACTAGTGGTACGTGAGCTTCGTCTAGTGGTACGCAGAGGAATCTCAGAATTAAATATAAATCAGGCCGCGTGTCCACCAAAGCGATTTTTTTTATTGTTTTAAATGGGAGCGTCTTTTTCATGCTGAGCACTCGGGCGTTTTTTTCTTGGCACCAAGAATTTAAGAATGTTAGCACTCATCATTGTCACTTTTTAGTCAGCTAGCCAATCACAGTGGAGGAGGGGCGGGACTAATACCGTCACACCCTGCTTGTACTACGACTTAACAGCAATGGAGAAGTTAATATTGCTTGTCTCTGAGTATTTATGTCTTTACCAGATGGAATTGCCGCAGTACAATAATATTGTTATGAAAAATAATGCTTGGACAAACATTTCATTCGCGATGCGTCTGCCATATTACTTCAGCGGATATTCCATATCATAGCAACCGCAGCGTCTCGAAAATACGCTGCCCTCTCAAGCGCTCACACCTGGGTGTTTTCAGCTGGCTTTGGTGGACACGTGGCCTGATTGTTGTTACTTGCAGCTACATATACAGCCTGTGTTTTTTATCAAGTACTTTTTTATTTAAAAGTGAAATTAAAACTGTACTGTGCTTAAAGATTAAATGAAAATGTATTGTAGCTGCTTAAAGTTAAATAAAAACTAAGTTACTGTACTTAAATGTTAAGTAAGTGTAACAGATGTGTATGCCAGTAAGGGCGGTGTGTAAACCTCACTCTCCTGACCTCAAAAAGAGGTGCTCTAGCATCAGTATAGCCTTTGGCGTTCCTTGTTAGAGCGCCCCCGCCTCCCGCGCCGGAATCCCGGGTTTGAGACCCACTCGGTGTGATGGTGTGGACCCGGGGGGGTTATATAAGTATGATACATTTTCATTTAATCTTTATTTAAGTACAGTTTTTTAACATTTAAGTACAGTACAGTTTTTATTTCACTTTTAGGTACAATATATTTTAATTTAATAATTACGTTTTTTATTTACGTGGAAGTAAGCACGGTGCAGTGTTCATGTTCAAACTGTGTATTTACTATAGTTTAAGAGGCTGACAATGAATTAATCAAAAGTAGGTCAGTACACTTAAATCGACTCGCGCTATGGACTAGTATCTATAAATATTAAGCCGCAAAAACACCATTCTCATATACCGCAACCATTTAAGGCCAGATATGAGAATTTAAGCATATTGTGTATGACTTTTAAATATCTCTTATAAATTTAATAGCAATTTAAAATTTACTAAATATTGATATTTGCTTTATGATTTGTTTCATTGTAGACAGTCAACAAGTGAGAGAAAAAAAATATTTAACAAAGGCCAGGTTGACAAAATTCAGGGAGAAATTACACAGCAACCAAGAACTGCTCGACGAGTACAGAAGGAAGGAGAGAGAGAGGTTAGGTTTGGAGATGTTACAGCAGGTGTAATTAGCAAAAAACACCCTACAGTGTTAGGAAATGTACATGAGAGTACACACACATACACACACAACCCTTTAGCCACTACTATAACAGGGATTTGACACAAGCATCAAGTCTATACTATATGAAGATGTGTACATAAAGGTTTCCCCCCCCCCCATGTTATGAGACATGCTTTCTTTCCGGTTCCAGGTATCAAAAACGAAAACAAACTGGCAAAATAAAGAACACTGAAGAGCTGACTACAAAGCAACATGAAAAAAAAAAGACAGTGGCGGGAAAACTCAAAGCGTTATTATAAAAGAAAGAAACAGCTTAAAGCTGTACTAGACACAACACCATCTAGTGAGGAAGATGATTCACTTCAGTTTATTCAAGAACCAAATGAAGTTCAAGAAAATCTTCAAGAAGCTGCCCCAAAAGAACAGCCATTCTTGTCTCAGCAGGTACATGTCCCAGTAAAAAAAAATCTAATTTGCAATTTTGTCAAATAAATCTATTTTAAAGTTTGACTGAACTTTCAAATGTTGAAGTCAACATTATAAATACGTAAAATTATAGTTCATTTAGTAGGAACAACTTATATTATTAAAATATTAAAAAGCAGGAGCTTAAAATGTCAGGTTTTATGGTCAGGTCCAACTAATCGATCACAGATTATGCTCCTGAATAACTTGTGTATTTTTGCCAAAATATTTATGATGACAAACATTTGTTACTAAGATTTAACATTTTAGCTTTTTAGTGTTTTTTTTATTATATTAACAGTAATAATAATAATAATTATAATAAATAAATAAATAAAATAAAATAAAGAATAAAAATAATTAATATTAATTATTGTAACAGTCCTGTTTTATCACTTTTTAAGTCACTATTAGAGCGAAAAAATTGCCAGATATTTCGCAAGAGAGCCTTGACAGACAACATGGAGATTTGCCATGACAAATCTTCATAGACAAACTTTCCATGTCTCAGTTCTGTAAACTTAAGCCATTTTGGATTGTCCACCGTAGAATAAAAGATAGAGGAACATGTGCTTGTAAAACACATTACAATTTTGGCCTGAAGATAAAAAAGCTGCATCAGTTAGGAATCGTAGCCACATCCTCTCCAAGGGACATTGTGCAGGCCAGTGTGTGTAGTGACAATGATATGTCCTGCATGTACAGGACATGCAGCAATTGCAAGAATAAGACATTTCCCACAACACTGGATCCTTCACTGAAAGAAAACATCATAATATGGGAAGAGTGGGTTACAAAATCTGTACCAAAAAAGTACAGGTGGACCCACTGAAGAGAAGGAAGTGAGGAATGTTTTTTTTGAGAAGAGACATACCTCCATTATAAAGCTTGTAGAACTGACACAGGACCACCTCTCAAAATTCTCAAGACACATTTACAGAACATGTTGTGTAGCGTGTAGAATTAATATACATGTGACAAGTTCTGCAAATCAGAATGTGTTTTTTTTTTTTTGTGCCATAGTAAAATGGTTAAAGTTTTTTAGGTACACATTGAAATGTTGCCCTAGTTATTCCTGTTGTAATGTTTTTCCTAATGTTTTCTTTTTTGGCTTTTGTATTTTTAAGCACTACACAATAAAACTGTTTTGAAATTGATTATCAGTTTTTTTCTACATTATCTCAGACTAATATACTAGTCTCAGTATAAATCTCACACTAGTATACTTATTATCATCACCGAAATAATTAAAATCATTTCCGAAACCTATGCATCATTACCGCAACAGATGTTCTTTAGATGTTAATTTAATTAATAGAAAAATAGTACTTTGATTTTAAATCCATGTGCAGAATCTACAAATTATGTTCTTTCAGGTTTGTTGCATCATTTTGAAAAAATTTCAGGTTTCATCAAAATATTTAAAAAAAATTGGCCCCTAATTCTGACCAATGTTGTGTCGTATGTTTTTGTGAAGGGGCAAATGAAAGGGAATTTGACTTGCCAGACTGGATAATTAACCTGATAAAAACTACAGAAGCACCGAAATTTCATCCAGAATGACTTTATTATATTATACTACAAATATCTTGGGACAGTCATGTGTAGAGAAGGACATCAGCGTCCACAGAACGCTGTTCTGTTCTGCCACAGAAAGCCGTGCAGATTTCACAATGATCCACGATGACGCTCTTTTAATGAACCGGTCTGGTCATATTGCCTTGTGCCATGGCTTGGTACTTTGTCTTTGACGAACACAAATTCTTTGAACCAAATTGTCATGTGTGCTAGTAAGATAATCGGTGAATCCCAACCGACCCCAGCAGGTCCAGCTGCAGAATAAGGTGAGTTTTATTATTAGGATTGTTCCCACCCTTTACACAACTCCTTCGCTCTGGCAAGTGATTTGATTAATACTTTCCTACATGCAGCGATATAATTAATGAATAGAAATAGCAGCAAATTATATTCTTTGCAATGCATGGGATAGTATCCTTTTTGGGGTGTAAACCATGTGTGATGGCACATTGTCATGACCTTTTATCTTAGGAGCGTTTTATGTTTTGGGATATTTTTCTATAATGTTTATAGTATGTTTTATGGACTGTTTTAAAGGGTTAGTTCACCCAAAACCATAATAATTAGCCCATGTTTTACCCTCAAGTCATCCTAGGTGCAAGACTTTCTTCTTTCAGACGAATGCAATCGGAGTTATATTAAAAATTATCCTGGCACTGGGTGGGTGATTCTGTTCAACGGTCCAAAATAAAGTGCACCATCCATAATAAAACGAGCCTCTCATGGCACCGGAGGGAGAATAAAGCCTCCTGTAGTGAATCAATGCATTTTTTAAAGAATAATATACATATTTAAACCGATATAAACAGTTTTGTGTAACTTACGTTGAGTGCCGTACCCTCTCCATCACGCTTCTGCATTCGTCACTAATCACCAGTGCTTACGCACGTGTCATCTGCTGGAACGGAGCGGTTTTTATTCATTTTACAAAAACACATTGATTCGCTGCAGAAGGCCTAAATTCTCCCTCCGGTGCCGTGTGAGGCATGTTTTATTATGGGTGGGTACACTTTATTTGACTTCTTTTGGACTATTGAACAGAACAACTCTGATTGCATTCGTCTGAAAGAAGTCATGTATACCCCAAGGGGAGTAAAACGCAGGCTAATTTTCACTTTTGTGTGAACTAACTCTAAGTATGAATTGCTGAATCTCGTGTCTGCAAAACAATCTTAACTTCGGGCACTAATAACGATTCCCTGACCCTGTAAACGGCGACTGATTATGGTAACACGCTTGCTCTAGTTCAGGGGAGTCAAACTGAAGTCCAGGAGGGCCGGAGCCTTGCAGAGTTTAGATGCAACCCTAATTTATCACACCTGATCATGCTAATCAACTCATTCAGGCTTATTGGAAAACTACATGACTTGCTACCTTATGAGGAAATGACTTTGCACGAAGGCAGCTCATGAAACTGATTTTGAACAGGTTTCTGAGGCAGTGTTCAATGGTCTACAACAAAATAAAAGGAGTTTTGGTGATACCTAAACGAATATTTAATTACTATAATACAAATTTCTCGCTAGAAATAACATCAAAAGTGCAAAAAGTTAATCAGAAATATACATTTACACACTAAATATCCACCAAACGCAACTTTCAGACACCATCTTTATGTTTCAGCTCAACCGTCACGGACTGGAACGCACAGGATTGTGGGATATCACAGCAGCGGAGGATACATCTATCTTCAGAAATCGATCAGATGAAGGTATCTCACGAGACAAGAAGTGAAGCTAGGACTCGGACGTGCCTTGATGCCTTGAATGTGTCCCCCTTTATAAGAGATATTTAAAAGTGCTCTAGTGTGTGTGCGCGTGTGTGTGCGTGCGTGTGTGTATGTGACCGTGTGCGAGAGTGTGAGTGTGCGTTCAGCTGCTTTAGTATGTGCGTGCGTGCATGCGTGTGTGTGTGTGCGCGCGCGTGTGTGTGAGTGTGTGCGTGTGTTGGAGCAGGGATGGAACGAAACTCTGCAGGACTAACTGAGTTTGACACACCTGCGCTAATTGATCTCGCTGAGAAACCAAAACAAATTAACCGTGGTAAAAAAAATTGCCTATTTTAGCTGGATTTGGTTAACGATTCACGATTCTGAGGATGTGTTGTGCAATGTTTGCAAACAGGTGCTCACAGAAAGTCCCCCAGCAGGTTTACACCAAAAGTTTGAGGGTCTATGCTTACAAGTGAAGAAATTAAGATATATTGTAATTACACTACTTCAGAGTAAAATATTATTATGATTTAATTTTTACAGAGGTCTGGAGTCCACTTTAAAGCCAAAGCAAAGTTTTCCAGTGCTGTGTATTTAAATATGTATTATTTTACAGCACAACTCTATTGATTTTTACAATAGTGATGTAGCCTATATTAGTGAACCATGAACGTTGTTAGATAATTTAACTAAACTTAAAATCTCAAACGGTATTTCAAATAAATATTTTATGACAAAGGAGTTTCGGCTGGCAATAAATAATAATAAAGTGTCCATGGTTTAATCATGACCTTTGATGATGATGTCTGCTCCGGCTCCTCCTTCTGGACCACCCCACTCTTTCCGGGGCTCGCTGTGGAAGGAGGAGGCTCCGGCTCCGTTTTTTATAATTATTAAATATTCCTACATGTATAAAAAAAATCACAATAACAACAAATGATTAATCATTAAATAACAAATACAGCGGATAAAATAAGTATTGAACATTTACCATTTTTCTCAGTAAATATATTTCTAAAGGTGCTGTTGACATGAAACTTTCACCAGATGTCAGTAACAACCTAGTAATAATAATAATAATTTGTTACATTTATATAGCGCTTTTCTAATACATACTAATGATAATGTTCCAGTTGTCTTTTTTATTTATATTTTTTGCTCAAGCCTTAACTGATCTGATTACTTTTCATCTGAAAAACAAGCACTATCCCAAGTATTTATTCAATACAGTGGCTAAATTATAATTTGATGAATGACTTTACTTCCAAGATTGATACTATACGAGATCAAATTGTAACCATGCAGCCGTCAGCCACATTATCACATCAGCACTTTCTTGTATCGGAGAGGAAGAATTGTTTAAATGTGTTTAATCAGCTAAACCAACAATATTAGACCCTATTCCATATAAACTACTAAAAGAGCCGCTTCCAGAAGTCATAGATGCTCTTCTGAATATTATTAATTCATCATTGTCTTTAGGATATGTCCAAAAGCCTCTCATTAAGAAACCACAACTTGACCCCAACAGATTAATTAACTACAGACCGATCTCGAATCTCCCTTTTCTGTCAAAGATACTAGCATTTGTAAAACTGCATTTTTTCATCTTAAACATATATCTAAACTGAGACCTATGCTCTCAATGTCAAAAGCAGAAATGTTAATTAATGCGTTTATGACCTCAAGGTTAGATTATTGTAATGCTTTATTAGGTGGATGTTGTGCACGCTTAATAAACAAACTACAAAAACGGCTAATAATAAAATGTGACTCTGTATTTTTGTCTCATATTCATCTTTTAATAATATTTGCAAATGCCTTGACTCCACAGCCAACAGAGCAATTTTGTCTTTACTGTGTTCCTGTGTGGCTCAGTGGTAGAACATTGCATCAGCTGAGTGAAAGGTTGTGGGTTCGATTCCCAGGGAACACATGTACTAATAAAAATGTATAACCTGAATGCAATTGTAAGTCGCTTTGGATAAAAGCGTCTGCTAAATGCATAAATGTAAATGTAAATGTACTGTTTCAATACTTATGGAGGGCACTCTAACACCCCCCAGTGCTGTACATCTGTAAATAACTCATCAAACCTTCATCTCTACATAGGACACATGCACATTCACATTTCTGTCTATGCTCATTTGTCTGTGTTTTTTATTTTATTACTATTGTTATTCATAATTCTCTTCATTATTAGTGTTTTTTTATTACCTTAATTATATGTTGTCTGCACTATGTTTGTACTTTCTGTACTGGAAGCTCCTAACACCGAGACAAACTCCTTGTGTGTGCTGTAGCATATCAAGGACCGAATCAGACAAATCAAGATTCGATCGAAGCATGGTTGAAGCATGAGGAGCCGAATTCCACAAGACAACAGCAGGAAGTCATAAATCAGACCCTAGCTCCAGCCCGTCTGAATACAGCCTGCAACAGGACAAAGAATCCGGCTGAAAAGACCTGAGAATCATCTTAAAATACTTTCATTCTCATGGTTAATGAAACTAATCATTTCTATGCATAATTGCATATTATGTATGTGACCCACAAATTTGAATATCCTTGTTTTAATCATTGTGTTTGTTGTGCTTTTAATTAGTATTGAATAGCGTAAGCCTTAAGGGTTAATGTCATGTTTGGTATGTATGAGTGTCATAAGTCTAGCTTTAATCATTTCTTTTGATTGATTTCCTGTCAAATGCATCATATTCTGGTTATAGAAATCACATTCAAAAGGATACTTTGCAAGAGAATGTAAAATTCGGGCAATGTGACTGACCATGACGTTGATTTATTGGTTGGGTGGAGCAACAAAGCAGCAGCCAGAGCCCAGCATAGGACCTAATTGATCAAGACAACCATTGGGAGGTCCCTCTAAGAGCCGAGTTTAAATACCCAGGACACACTTCTCCTGGCGCTCTTGAATTCCCCACGCTCTTGAATTCTTCACTTCTCTTGAATCCTTTCTTGGATCTCTCTCTCTCCGGAAAAATGAACTCTCTCTTCAGCCATGTGCTCTGGACCACACCCAGCCAGTTGCTACCATGATGAGAAGAAAAGCCACCTAGTCTCTTTACATCCTTTTATTCTTTTACTTTAGTTTATTTTCTTTCCGTGAGTTTGTGTGTTAAGTTGCGTTTGCCAAGGACAACCAGCACAAAAACTCAACAAAGCAGCAGCCAAGAGCCAACGCCCACTTCAACGACTCCTGAACTCTAAGCCAATCAGCGACTTCGGAGAAACCCTTTCCTGCAAAGACCGAGGACAAAGGGGAATCTTTAAACACAAAAGCTGCAAGTACAAACCCCAGATTCTTGCTGAGCTGGTGTCATTTTAAGATAGATTTTAGCCTCATTGAAAAAGTCAATGCGAGTGTTAAATATGTGATTGATGGTTGTTCAGGTGCAATCGCACATATTGCTGTAAACGTGGGATATCAAATTCTCATTCTCTTAATCTAATCCTTTCCTCACTTTCTCTCTTTCCGCAACGCGTGAATGTGTGAATGCTTGTGTAGATTAGTTTACATGTCTTAGCGTTATATAAATAAAGTCTTGTTTATATTGAAAAGATAAATATCTTGTGTTTTGTGCTCATAAGTTAATGTCTTAATCTGTCGATTTTGTTACTGTGCTATTTAATAGTGTTTTCACTATATTTTGGGATTTTAATATCCAGTGCAGAGTTTGTTATACGGCTTGTTCAGTGAATCGCCGTGAAACAGTGAGTCTGTTCAAATTCCCTATAAAATCATTAATGATTCCCTTTGAGCTAAATTGACCTGTTTCCCTTATAACAATATATATATATATTATATGTTATCATTACAGTGCAAACACTTGTCAATAAAGCTCTTTCTGTTGTGTTTCTGTGAGGATCCTGTAAGCCCGGTGCCAAAATGTCTGGGCCCCCCTAGAGAGGAACTGTGGGCCTGGTGTCAGTAATCAACGGGAGCTATCTCTTGCATATAGCAGCAACATCCAGGACGCAGCACACTGGGGGGTTTCACACCCTGTGCTGACGGTCCGCACGATGGACCTGCTGCAGTCACCATTCCACCCTCCCCTCATCACCTAAAATTCACTGAAAAATCCATGCAATGTAATATGTACAAAAAGTAACCATACATGTTTGATATCTTTTGAAATGTCTCAGTGCGTCTGGTAAAATGGTCTCATTCTCCCAATCATAATGAAAAGCTAAAGGAAGTTCTAAAATATGAGAAGTATAGTGCACAGCGTAAGGATGTGCCCTCTCCCCCTGATCTTCTATTCAAAACACCTCCTGTATGTAAATAAGCATTCCCTGCCACAGGATATCAGGAGCCATTTGGTTGCAAAATTCTGAAGTCTAATTATAATAACAAGACCACCATTTGGTGAGTTTATTGAATTATCTGAGTATATAAGGAAAGGGGACACAAAGTTCTGGGCGTCAGTAAGTCGATTGCCCACACAGATCACTTGTGTGTAGTTTCAGTTCCAGGTATGGTCAGGCGTTAGTAAGCTGGTTGCCCACACAAGATCACTTGTGTGTAGTTTCATTTCCAGGAGTCTGTAGGCTGACTGCCCGCACAAATCACTGTGTGTAGTTTTCATTTGCCAGGTAGTATTGTTAACTGATGATTCTATTCTTGTAACATTGGAGATTTGAATTATTGCTTCGATTACCTGGTTAATAAATTGTAACGTTTGATTCTATTCTGACTGCCTCTAAAGATTGCTTTCTCCCTATTAGAGTAGCGGATTCGTATATTTCCGCAAGCCTGCGTCAGTTTAGCGACGGCTAATACCGCGTCTTTTCAAGTGTACCGGATGCAGGCGGGTTAATTCCATTTAGGGACGGCGAACGCCGTCTGGTCAAACAAATTGATGCGCCCATACCTCTGACTTTTGATTTAATGTTACTTTAAACAAGGATTTGACCAATCCAAAGTTATTACGAGTGTTGTACATTGACCTACTAACATATCTGATAATGGCCAAAAACCTTTACTGAAGTAAACAATTGAACTCAAGTTCTGAGGGGGCTCCAAGGGGTTATCCATGTCTATGATTGTGTACGTGTGCATTGACGGCAAATCTTAGATACATAACCATAATTACCTCTGATTGACGACCGGGCCTGACGAGATTGTGTCCGTGAGACCTGTGAAAAACAGGGCCTCTGAGCGATATAGTTTCCCTACATCTGAGCGGGTAAAGTATTAAACGGAGCTGAAAAGAATAATCAATCATTCGTTTTCATATTTTAATGATGCACAGATATCATTAAAACATTTTCATTTATGGAGTCAGATGAAATAACGAGATAAAATATATAAGAAGAAGTGTTCCATTTTAATGTTCTTGTTGTGTCGTGAAAAGGAAAGACTGTAACACGCAAAGCCCTTCACCCGCGGAACGACTGCCGTCATTGGATCGTTCCAGCCGGGCCCTCTTACAATCCCTTGGCTCCGGCCTCAAATACTGTAACTCCACCTCAGCCCGTCGCCCTGAACAATCGACAGGATTTCTGTGATTGTGGCTCCTAATCGGTGATCCTGTGTCAGTGAGAGAGGTTCAAAGACGGCCGTTAACTAATTATTGGCCCAACCAATAATAAAAACTACAACTGCTAAAGTGTGATTTATCATGCTCTTTTTGTTTACCACTAGCGCATGCTGATGACATTTTATTATTCTATACTAACGTAGCGAACGAGTGTCATCATCTTACAGTCTGCACACACATCGTAGCCAAGTTTATAAGATCCACACATGCAGTGATCTTATAGGATTGCTAAAACTGTGCAGTTCGTAGAAGGCTTTAGCTGTGCAGCATCAAGACACCGGTCCCATGTTTCTCTTTCCTACTAAGGTTTATTAGCGGCCAGAGTCATTTCAGACACAGCAGAGCAGCTTCCTAACCTGAGGCTTTTTTTTCCTGTTGTTTGAACATTTTCACCTTCAAAACATAACATTTCATAGACAAGGCTTAAGCTAGTCCCAGACTAAAATGCATTTTTGAGCTGTCTCAACTGAAAATATCTAGCTCTAACCTATCTTAAAATATGTCAGTGTCATTGTTCTGTCAAGATGCATACCTTAATGTTTTCTTCTAAGGCATTTTTGTAAAAGTTGCTTAAATTTAACTAAGGCCTAGTCCTGGCTTAAACTAAGCCCCGTTTATGAAACCAGGTCTTACGGTTACAGAATAAGTATAACATTTATAAAACATAAAATATGAATAAACTACAACAAATTATCACAGGAATACCTTTTTTTATTATACCATTTTCATTCTCCACCAAAAAATGTCCATCACAATGCAATCTGAAATGCGAAACAGTACATAAAGTCCTTTAAAATAATATTTAAACTATATTTGTTAGTGGATCGTGTAGGGTAAGGTCATTCATTGCAGACCAGTTTTGTGGTTCACAAACTGAAGAGTTTGTTTAATATGACCCCAGCAAGCTTCCGGGGGGAACCTGATAAGTCTTTAAATGAGTTAAATTACTCACGTTTAAATAGTTCAGATATTCGAAAGCCCTTAAGAGGCACTAAAATATATATACTTCTAATACAAAATATATACTTTATACTTCTAAATTAGAATATATCATACTGTACATACGTGTAAGTAAGCGTTGAATACTGATTGTGTCCCCTTGGGAAGTTTCAGAGCTGTTTATTTAATGTAAATTTATTTTAAAATACTGTTTATTTTTATTTTCGTATTTGTAAATCTTTCATTAAATCTGCTTATTTCTCAAAGCACATTAATAAAGCTGGGCTTTTCCAAATAATTCTTGTTTATTATGAACTTTTTCTTTTATTGTAGGCTATATAAAAAATGAATTAGTTGAATGCATATATTAATATATATTTAATAAATGGCACGTGTTGTATTGTCCACGGTTAAGAAAGTGAAGTCTCGTGAAGATGCGGGACAGGTGCAGCGGGTCAGATAATCTCTATAAATCACACTAATGAGCGATGCTATTACATAGCCTGCTTCAGGAGAGTAATCATGGCAGCAGTGTCGCAGATGCTCGTCTGAAGTCTCTGTAATCAGCTGAAGTGGTTTGTGTTGAGATAATGAGCAGCGGGACTCCTTACATCGGCAGTAAGATCAGTCTGATCTCTAAAGCGCAGATTCGCTATGAGGGAATATTATACACTATCGACACGGATAACTCCACCGTGGCCCTGGCGAAAGGTGAGTGTCCTGTCCGCAGCAAACAAATCGCCTTGAATATTACTAATGCGGGGTTTGCACGTGAGATCAGCTCAGCTCATCAGATGCATCCAAACAGTAGTCGTCCAAAAAAAAAAACACGAGCAGATTTTCTGAGCCTGTTCTCTTCAGTAATATGAAATAGACAGTTGTTTAAACGTGCAATGGATGTTAATGTATCACGTGTTCATATTTAAAACCCTTGCCGACCCCTGCAGTTTATATCGGTTCATTGAAGCAGTCGAGCAAATTAATAACGAAGCCTAGATCAAACATTTTAAAACTCGTTTCACTTAATAGTACACCTTCATTGGTTTGAGTGTGCTAATCCTTATTTGAGCCTCGAACTCCAGCACACTCTATTCTAATTCTATTATCTTATTTATTTAAAGGGAAAAACACAGCCCACTTGACCTCTCTATTCGTTTCTTGTTGTTGTGTAATATAAATACGCTTGCTAGGGTTACTGTGCTGGGTCACAGCACTGGTGTATTATTGCTCCGTTGTAGGTTTGATGGCTTCTACCGTCCTCATTTGTGTCTAAATCAGTGGTTCCCAAACCCGTCCTGCACATGTTGTATGTCTCCCTAATCAGACACACTCAATTTAGTTCTTGCAGTCTCTACTAATGAGCTGATGAGTGGAATCAGGTGTTAGATAAGGGAGACATACAAAAGGTGCAGGACGGGTTTGGAACCACTGGTCTATGGCGCTTTTCCACTGCATGGTACGGCACGGTTCGGTACGGTTCACTTTTGGGGGGTTTTCCACTGGGTACTGTACCTGGTACCTGGTACTTTTTTAGTACCACCTCGGCCGAGGTTCCAAGCAATCCGTACCGTTACCAAAACGTGACGTGTAAACTCTACTGATCACTGATTGGCCGGAGAGAATCTTCATTACTGCGTCACTGAACTTGCGACATGAGACCCAACATAGACCCGTTAGATTTAAATCAGCACAGCCAGCGAAGGATCGGACGCAACTTTTCTTTGAACAAGCAAGCACCTTTTAGTATCAAAAAAAAAATGTCAGTTGAGGAAGTACAGACATTCCTCTCGTTGATAGTCGAGGAGCGTATCCAGCGAGAGCTTGAAAAAGCCTTATGTATATACTTTTGAACTTGCTATATTTTCAGAGTATGTCTTCTGTTTATATTTTTACCTTTTGTATCTGTGTTTTGCTTCTATTTAAAAACAATCTGATCGAATAAGTGTACCTCCAGACTATATTAAAAAAGTATTGTATGAGCACGTAATGAACCTCTTGAAAAAGACAAATGATTAATGCCACGATTATAAAAACCATCACATAAATAAAAAAACAAGGGATACATTGTACATTTTGAAATGTTCAAAAGTTTATTGATAAATCACAGAACATGCTACATGAATAGTTAACTAATCAAGTAACGCAGCACACCTGCACTCCTCCTCTACTAGGGATGCGCGGTATACCGGTACTGTAAAATTACCGGTATTTATTATATTTCAAACGGTACGATACAATTTTGCATATTTCGGTATTTCATACGCTGCTGTTCCGAAGTTCACCTATAGTGCTTCTCAAATTGCTGCGCATTCGGTAAATGTGACACCAGAACAAGTGAACAACACGATGAATCAAACAGATTAAACTATTAACGCGCCCGAAACAAACAAATGAAGAGAACAGTAGAAGTTAAATCTGGCATTACTTTGCATACAAAACAGATGATAAAGGTGAATGAACTGACCACAGGAGGCAACACATCCAATCTGGCTAACGTTAAGCATTTGTCACTTGCTCATCATCTTTTCCGAGAACTAACGTTAGAGATCGACAGGTTAATAAGCGCATCATAAATTCATAATTGTAAGTTTTATTCACAACTTGTTTGCGTGTTTTAAAGGCTTTCCGCTTAAATGTTTCATTCAAAGGTGGTCAGACGTGCGCTTTTTCTGAGCCCGTAACGTTGCACCTGAAGCGCGCGCACAGAAAAGCCTGTCTAACAGCGCCTGATAAATGAACCAAGTTGTCTTTTGAGCCAATACTGTAAATACAACAAGGTTTATGTATAGACTCAGTTGGTTATGTCTCAAATGAAAGTAAACAGCCGAGACAAACGGATGCGCGCCTGTGTATTAGATGCACGCAGGTATTAAAGGGACAGAACTAAACATACTGCCGACTGTATTTAAAGAGTTCACCCTACAATCGTATTTCTGTCATTAACACTCACTCACATGTCCCAAACCTGTATTCATTTCTTTCTTGTGCTGAACACAAAATAAGGTATTTTTTAAGAAGGTGGAAAACCAAACAGTTGCTGGTCCACATTGACTTTGATAAAAAGAAAGAAATCATATGTAAGTCACTGAGGACCAGCAATTGTTTGGTTTTTACTTTCTTTAAAATATTATTTATATTCAGAAGAAAGAAACTCATTCAGGCTTAAAACTAACCTCGAGTGAGTAAATGATGGTATAATATAAAACACTGACATAATTATTATTATTATTATTATTTAATGCTAACACAAAGAAAAAATAACTCGCTACTTTTGACTGAAAAAATACATCTGCTTTAATAGGAATCAATCTATAAAGTGTTTTATATTTGTTCATGCAGTTTCTTGAATGCTCTTGCTAAATACATCTATTGTACCTGAGAATAAAGCCCTGTTTGATTTATCTGTATATTATGTGTATTTTTAATGTGTGTATCTTTTGTTCTTCTTTTTAATAACAAAGATAAAATAATGACAGATTTTTATCTTCCCCACTTTGGTCTAAATATTCACCATACCTTTTAATATTTTGTGACCTTGAAAGGATTTGTCTTTTATAATAGGGAAATTATTTTGGCTGCACTGCTCAGACAAAATAGTAAAATCAACATGACAATGAATTGTGATATTTAAAAAAAAGAAAGAAAAAAAAAATAGTGATATGATATTTTTGCCATATACTTTGACTGTTAGAATAACACTTTAAAGAAACATTTGTTATAATTCATTAACAGAATTGACATTATTATAGCACTTATAAATGTAGGTCAATAATTATTTAGAAATTATAAATGTTTACTAATGTTTAGTATGTTAACATTATGCATTAAACACATACCTAACATTAACCAAGATTAATAAATACTATATATATATATATATATATATATATATTAATGATGATGATCAATCACTTTTAATTTTTTTCAGTTCACTTATTTTGAGTCTGGTTATTTGTCACCTATGGTATCGATACCGAGGTATTACATTCTGGTACCGTACCGAAGCCAAAATTATGGTATCGAACCATCCCTATCCTCTACAGCCCGTGGCACTGCCACCACAGTCTCTGCTGCTGGGGTAAATCCCAAGCATTCTCATAGACCTCTCCATTGCTGTTAAAAGCATCCACATGCCGAGAATGAAGAACACCATTCCGTCTCCTTTCTTTGTTGTGAGTTTATTTGTGGTGCGTTTACGATGATGTCACGGCAGTAGAGGCGGCGCAGCTATAATGACGCGTGAATAATCTCGCCCACTCTATAGCAGTACTAAACTGCAGTGGAAACGCAAACCGAACCGAACTGAGCCGTACCGAACCGTTAGGGCTGTAGTCAAGTCCACCTTTGTCGAGTCCAAGACAAGTCCAAGTCCAAAGAGGTTCGAGTCCAAGTCCAAATGAGACGGTCAAAACAGAGAAAGAAAAAAATCTTCTTCTAAACCACATACTTAATTATTGATAATTGATGTGATACGAGAGACGGCATATCTTCTATTCTAATATAATAATTTTGCATTATTGTTTGTAATGATCTAAAGCATGTGCAGCAACACTGTAGGATCAAATTAGGCTATTTTATTTCTCCTCCTGAGACCCAGCTATGGAGCTTTTGTCTCTGTAGTGGACATTCTATTTTAGTGAATTTCTCTGAGACCTCACATGTCACAGTTATAAGCCTGGATGTCCTGTACAGAGCACATTCAGGGCTTTATAGAGATACTAAAGGTTTTTTAAACCCTCTCATACGTCTTTAAAGATGGCAATATTTAATTTAGTGAAAAATTGTACATCCTTATGGAAATATGATTATATTCTGTTATGTCTTTTAAATCTGAATCATTTTCAGATTGTTTGTCATAAAGCAACATCTCAGGAAAATGTTATGGGTTTTCAAATTCAAATATAACTTCCTGTTATGAAAAAGGACATTTCATTCATGTTCAATGTAGAGGACACCAGGACTAAAAGCATGTTTATTATGCATTTTGGGAGACAAATACATTTATATATCAGTTTGCTTATGAAATATCATATATTATTATGAAAATCTGGCCATGTATTACTTCCATTATGATTTTTTTTTCCAACATTCTGTCCCAACAGCAACACATTAATATGCAAATTAGATACAGTGTATAGGTACACTGTGTTTAATGGGAAACCAGTTTATGGAATTTTTTACACGCATATTGCATAAAACAAAATGGTATATCAAATCATTTAGTTATACATTTTAAAACATAGTTGAGAATCATCCTTAAACAAAGTTTAGTATAAAAAAATCCTGAAACCTAAAAATGTATTTGGTGATTTAAAAAAACTCCCATTGATTTTGCCGTTTTTATGTCTATTCATGCCATTTAATTTTAGTCCTTGTGTCCTCTACAGAGGACATATAATCAAATATGAATAAAAAACATTTTTCTTATGGTCTAAACAATGTAATGACATAACTTTTTTTGGGGGGGGGGCATCTCAGGAGGATATTTTAGGTTTAGCAATTTCACTTATATTTGACCAATTCTCGATTTTGTAAGATTTTATCTAGTCAACTTGAAAATGTAACTACAACATGATTCAAGAAACTTTCTCTTTATTAACCCTCTAGTTAAAGAAAAGTATATTCTAAGTGCACTACGCATGACGTTGTCTTCATGATGTAAATGTGAAACAAATCACTAAATATCTTTGCAGAAAAGATGAACTACAACTACATCTTGTACAAACTTATATTATGCATATTAGGCTATATGTTCTGAAATAATACAAGACAAATGCTCCAAAAAACTCAAGTAATTCCAATTCAAAATGACTGAAGGTATAACACCTAGAGTGCTATTATTAACTATAAAGGCTCTGTAAAACAATGAACAGCAGTTCTCAGCCTGTCACCCTGATGCAAACCTGAAAGATCAGATATACAGTACATGTACAGTAAGTTTCTTCACGGGTTTTGTATTCAATTACGCTGCTGTTCCGTTGTTTTTTCTTTTATTTAAGTTTTTGTGTTATATATTTTATTTTACATCCAGTTGTATTCCGTGCCTCCGGGCTTTATTCGTTTTGCTCTTATTCGTTCTTTTTCTGTCACTGATTGTCAGTTTTTTTTTTTACATTTAAACATTTTGCAAGTTTGTAATTTTATATTAGGCTTATAGCATGGTAATGGTGTATTTTTATTCGTTTTGTTAATTAAAATCCCATGTTTATTGCAGAAAATGTGTCGTTGTAAGTTATAAGTGTAAGTGTCATTAATAAGCAATTGACCTGAAATGAAAGTGAAAGCAAAATGCGCACGGGCATTAATAAGGTATTTAAAAGCGAAGGAAAGTGAGAGGGAAAACTCCAACGAACTTTGTACAACCAAACTGTATTATGCAACTTGCCGACTGCGTGTCTGTGGCCAAAATAAAGATAATTTATGCCTCCAGGCAGCGCGCACTCTCAGAGCCAAGCGCACACTCATATGACGCAGCTGTGCATTTAACAGGCGACCAATGACAATGCCCGTTCTAGATGGACCAATGACAATGCCCGTTCTAGATGGAGTTAAACCAATGGCAATTACATTACCCATTTGCGGAACAAGCGAGTCTTTGTTTTGAAAGAGAAAAAAAAGCATATATTGCTGGACTCGGTCGAGACCAACTTGAACATTTGGCGAGTCCAATGACCAAGTCCGAGACAAGTCCGAGTCCAAATACCAACGAGTCCAAGACAAGTCCGAGACGATAGAAAAACGTCTCGAGTCCGAGACCGGACTCGAGTACTACAGCCCTACGAACCGTACCATGCAGTGGAAAAGCGCCATAAATGTAAGCGTTAACCCTGCAGGCCTAGGCTCACTGGTGTTCATGGAGAGGGTGAAGTCTGGTTGGGTTTCAGCTCTGATTTTCTTGTCTTGTAAGGTCCATCTGAATGGTTTATTTGGCCGTGACAGTCATGGAGTCTCACTGTGGCTTTTGTTTTTGTCAGTGAGGTCTTTTGGGACGGAGGGGCGACCGACAGACCGGCCCGTGCTGCCGAGGGACGAGGTCTTCGAGTACATCATCTTCAGAGGAAGTGACATCAAAGACATCACGGTCTGTGAGCCTCTGAAGATTCACCACAGTCTTCCTCAGGACCCTGCTATCGTTCAGGTTAGTTTGGCTGCGAGGGAGTCTCTCCAGCAGGTGTCTGCAGGCAGGGCTGATGTGTGTTTGTCTCCGTCAGTCGTCCGTGGGGTCGGTCCATTACCCTGCGTCTCACAGCCCTTACCGGAGCATGCTGCCCTCCTATAGCCAGCTGGCCGCCAGCTCGCTCCTCAGCCAGCAGTACGCCGCCGCCCTGGGCCTCGGTGAGATGAGCTCCATCTGCGTCACACTGAGCTGCGAGCGGTGCACAACCTGACTGTTCTGTGTGTTTCTGAGGCTCTGGTGTTCCTGTGAGGAGAGGCCCAATGGTGGAGCAGGCTGTTCAGACGGTGCCTGCAGAGCAAGTGGAGCAGAAGGGTTTGTCTGGAGCGCAGCAGCAGGGAGGAGAGATGGGCCGAGTGCAGAGGGCCAGAGCCCCGGCCCAGAGAGGTGAGCTGATCGACCCAAACATCACATGTTCTCAGCCAAAACTCTATCATGTTTTAGCAGATTGTGCTGGTTTTAACCCTGGGGAACCTTTAATTTTTTTTAAAACCGTTAAGCTGGATACATTTTTAGAGTTTTTAGCAGAAACGCATTTTAAAAACTGATTTTATTTATTAAATAAAATCCATGAAAATAGCCACAGACGCTGGCATGGTGTTAAATACACTCAAACATGGCTTACTCGTGGTTTTGCTGGTCTGGTATTCATTCAGTATGAAGTGATCCAGTGAACACCAAATACACGAGTCTCCCTGTAAGCTGATGCTAAGAGGGCTGGTGTCCAACTTTTGTACCTCTGGTTAATCGTAGCTTGCATTTCTTTTTGCATATTGTTGCATGTCCTTTCTCTCTGTGCTATACTTCAGTGCTCAACTTTTTATGACTTTGTTTGATGCTTAAAGATTGCACAAACGCCAATCATCGTGACCGAGATGTAGCATATAATTATATTTTTAGCCATTGTGCTTCTACATCTGCTATAGAAGTATATTTGTGAGGTGCAAAAAACGCATTGCTCTAGCTGTAATATTGTGCGTGTGTCAGCTGTGTTAGTGAGGCTGGTCTCAGCTGGTCATCTGCAAAGATGGCATGACGTTCCCAGTATTTGGCCCAAGTAAGTGTTGCGCACAAAACAAAGCAAAATTCAGTAGTTATTCTGTAACTGACATGGTAAAAGCAGTCTTCAGTGTACTTAACTTGTCTCTGCACTAATTCAGTGCATGTCTGTAGCCATACTGAAGATGTGGGGGGTTTGGTGTTTGTTCAAGGCACTCAAATGGCCAAGACCACAAGCTTTAGTATTGCTATGGCTACTTGAATAGCCTAAAATGAATAGCCACTGTTCCTTTTGGGAACAGTGTACTTTAAACCTGTAACCTTTCACTTAACCTGCTTGGTTGGTAATGTTCATGTCCCACCCCCCCAAGGAGCCGTGAGGGGCCCGAGTCCAGCCAATGAAGAGAACAAGCCTCCAGGCAGCAGGAGAAAACAAGGTAAAGACTGAAGCCTTTGTTCTCCTGTGGAGACGAGTACAGCTCCCAATCCACATCTGAGGTGTCTTGCAGGAGCTCGCCAGTCCAGGAACCGCAGCCGAGGTCAGATCCTCGTAGGCAACACCAAGCCCAGCACCCTGCAGTTTGACTCGGACTTTGACTTCGAAAAGGCAAACGCTCAGTTTAATAAAGACGGCCTGGAGAAAGAGATCGAAGACCAGCTCGGTGTTCAAGGTGTGTGGTTCTACATGAACTCCGTCTGCAGGTTTCTACTCCTGATTCGAGAGGTTTCTTTGTGCTCTTGTGTGTTGGTCCTGTCAGACCCGAAGGAGAGCCCGGAGGAAAGGAACGATACGGTCCCTGAGAGCGAGAGCACTGCTGAAGAGGATCCACTCGGGCCCAAGTGCTTCTACAATAAAGCCAAGTGCTTCTTTGATAACGTCTCCTCGGAGCTCAAGTCCAGGTATGAGGCGCTTGTGTGTCCGGCGGGAGCGGTTCCTCGGGGTAACCTCTCTCTGTCTCCAGGCGTACCACATGGGCTGAGGAGAGGAAGCTGAACGTGGAGACCTTTGGGGTTCCCGGGCGGTTTCTGAGGGGCCGTGGGTTTCGGGGTAATTACAGGGGGAGATGGGGCCGAGGGGCAGCGCAGCATCCCGTCCCACAGAGAGTAGGGCGCGGACGGCTGTGAGGTCAGTTACTCTGATTAACTCTCTGTGAAATGCACCATCTGAGGAGACTCTGGAGTGTGTAAGGAGAACCCTTCAGGGCTGTGTTTCCCGCACAACGACGTTAACCACCATAGTACGATGCACTGGAAGTGATCTAGCTAATCCCGGTCACATCTCCATCGTTTGAACCACATTAGTTCAACAATATAGAGCCATTGTTAATGACTTTTGTTAACGTCTGCTATTTAACTGATCTCTAAGATGCTGCTGTATTGATCATGGCACCTCAAGATTTTATTCATCACATTCAATTATACAGAATATAATTAGTAGTGAAATGTAAGTCAGGTCACCTGATGACTAATTTACTGTCCTTTTGTTTTATTTGATGTTTGACTCGTCGCAGGTCCCTCTTATGTCATACTCCGGGGTTGCCTTAGGTATTTATGGACATGTGCACTCTTATTGAGGACATGCTAAAATGCATAGATTAAAATGCATTTATATGTAATCGATTATAAACATAGTACCATGTTAGCTTGCTGATTTTTGCCCAAGAGCATAATTAATTCAAGCCCATATGTCTTATAAGAAACTATGCTTCTAATCTCAGGTCGAGAGCTGTATTTCACACGACGTAAGTTTGCGCTGCTGATTGTGAATGTTTGAACTATGGTTTATCGTTGAACTTGTGACCGTAGTTGGCTAACGATGCTTTTGGGAAACGCACCTCTGATGTGTTCAGTTCTCAAGATGAATAACTTAGCATCCATTCGCCGATGCTTGCTGTCTCTGAGTGAACGGCTACAGCTTTGGCTTAAACTGGTCTCTTTCCTCAGATACACCCATCCTCTGGGACGTGGGTAACGTGCTCTCATCTGAGACTGGTTTCTGGTGTCGGAGATCTTCAGTGGTAGACCGTCCTCCGGTGAAAAATGGCTACATTGTTACTTTTCATTTGTTTAAACTGCCTTTTCCTTTGTTTAATGATGAATCTCTCAGCTTTAATGTGAATGCACCTTAATCTATCAGCTATATTTGCATTTGAACGAAGATAGCACTTTTATTTATATGTATGGCCAATTGAACGGCTATACAGGAATATCCATTTAGATGAACTTCAGCCTATGGTATGTGGTCCCGATACATTTATTTATTTTTCTTTTTTCCATGCATGTAAATTGTAAGGGGATCTTGTTCTTGATTGTTAATAAACATAGGAAATTAAAAACTAGATTGAGTTTTGTATTGGCTCTTTGTGAATGACTTGCAGAGCTTTAATTCCTTGTAATTTAATAATAAAATGTGAGCGTTAAAGATCAGTTCACCCAAAACACACATTTGCTGAATACGCTCCATCGAAGGTCTGATTAAAATAATCCACTCCATCAGAAAGCGCGTCCACCCTGCCACTACATACTAAAGATTTTTAAACCAATGACTGATTTTTTTTTTTTTTTTTTGCAGAAATAAACTATATTATATAAAATGTGATGATGATTCTTGTTTGGCAGGCTGGATCCCAGTAAGACATGTCATGAAGGATCTTCAGAAGATGGCCTTGTGTGTCTTTGATTTGGTTTATTTTGAAGGATTTATCCAGTGTCCTCCAATCTCACACAGTCCTTTGCACACATTCAAATTCACAAAGGATTTGAGGAAAAAAATTATCGACATTAAACTTGCCCAGTTTTTTTAATTTGCTGTAAATGAATCTCAAAATGCGAAACAGCCTATAATACACTGCCTGGCCAAAAAAAGAAAAAGCAAATGTGTTAGATTTCAGAATTGAATCATCATCATTATTGCAGTGACTGTTTCTGTCATGTAGGTTCAATTCTTTTAACCTTAACTGATGCAGTGTGTACATTTGTATTTCTCAAACTGCGACATTGACATTTAGGACTCTTGTCCATTGTTTCAGGATAACAATGACAAGATGCAGTAAATGTTACAGGAGTTGTTTGGAACACACACCTAGTTTTTATAACTTAAAACTAAGTAATTGGATTTGACACTTTTTGTGATTTCTTAATTTAATAGCCTCCGACTTGAAGGTTCTTGGAACGTGAGATAAAGAGCTGCTTATTGAGAATGAAAATGACATTTATTTGTAAAGCGCTGTTTAAAAACAAGTATTCTTATTAGAGGTGGGCATAGATTATTTTTTTTTAATCTTGGAATTAATCTAGATTAAAATGGCTCATTTGAATTCTGCCGAAGGCATTCAGAATATGTGTGCTACCCAAATAATGACTAAAAGTAAGTCTTTGAGAATGGGTTTCTCAAGCCAGGTGGTGCATTAGACCAGGGGCTCATCTCCTGTTTCCAAAATGCATCACAAACTTTAATCTCTTCCCGTCCCAATCCCACGAAAAAACTGGAGGAAAATCCCGTTCCACTCCCGGAAGAATGACTCCCATTCCCTCCCACTCCCGTGTTGTTGTTGTTGTTTTTTTTTTTTTATAACTGTCAATTACAGTAAAAATATAGTACAGATCACAACGTGCCCACCTTATTAGTTGAATAAAAACCCCAAATGTCGTTTTTTGTTATTATATTGAACTGAAAGCCATTTTATGCACAGTGTTGCACAGATTAAATTTCATGTAAATCATCCATGCTAACACACACGTCTTCTATTTTTTAGACATTTCACTCTCTATAGATATATTTTTCAAAGACGGAGTTTCTAAGTTTCTCGCTCAAGTTCACATGAGACCTAAAGCGCATCCTGTTTGCTTAAAAGCGCAACGTTTCGTTGTTATTCTGAGTGCACACAAATAAACGTAGAGTCTTTACAGATTCGAAAGATGTATTAGGCTACTTTTATCTGTATGACCAAGAATGACGGAGATTTTAAGATCAAGTGAGCTCACCGGAGCCTGTCCTGCAGCAAACGCACTTCCACACAAACACTTCAATAGCGCACATTTCTCTAGGTTAACATCATATTGAGCGGCCATGTAAAGTTGCTACTACATACATCTTTCAGATGAAAAGCCATATTTGAGGTTCATGAATGATAGGTGAGCGTTTGGATGTCCTGCCCGATTGTAGGCAAGGCAAGTTTATTTGTATAGCACATTTCATACACAGTGGTAATTCAAAGTGCTTTACATAAAAGAAAGTGAAATAATCATTCACAGCAATAAAAACAAGGAGTTAAAAATAATAAAATAAGGAAATTTAAAATGATATAGAAATGGATTTAAAATGAAATTTAAAACAGTTAAATAGAAAAGGATTATACATAAAATAATGCAGTCAGTTCGGACGTAGCACAGTGCTCATTCAACAAATGCACAGCTAAATAGATGAGTTTTGAGTCTGGATTTAAATGTGGCTAATGTTTTAGCACATCTGATCTCTTCTGGAAGCTGGTTCCAGCTGCAGGCGGCATAATAGCTAAAAGCGGACTCCCCTTGTTTTGTGTGAACCCTTGGTATTTCTAACTGACTCGATCCTAATGATCTGAGTGGTCTGTTAGGTTTATATTCAGTGAGCATATCTGCCATATATTTAGGTCCTATACCATTGAGTGACTTATAAACGAGTAAAAGTACTTTAAAATCAATCCTAAATGTAACTGGAAGCCAGTGTAAGGACCTGAGGACTGGTGTGATGTGCTCATATTTTCTGGTTCTAGTCAGAATCCTGGCAGCAGCTTTCTGGATGAGCTGCAGCTGTCTAATGGTCTTCTTTGGAAGGCCGGTGAAGAGACCATTACAATAATCCACCCTGCTGCTGTGATAAAGGCATGAACAAGTTTCTCCAAATCTTGACTGGAAACAAAACATCTAATTCTTGCAATGTTTTTGAGATGATAGTATGCTGATTTAGTTACTGCTTTGACATGACTACTAAAGCTAAGGTCTGTCTCCAGAATCACCCCAAGATTTCTGACTTGATTTTTAGTTGTTTGACCCCTAGAGTCAAGGTATGCATTCACCTTGAGAACTTCATCTTTGTTTCCAAATGCAATGACTTCAGTTTTCTCCTTGTTTAACTGAAGAAAGTTTTGGCACATCCAACTGTTAATTTCATCAATGCATTGGCAGAGGGAGTCAATGATTGTATTACCACATAGACCAGCCGTTAACAATCTGTCCATCACGGACTGCGAGCCTCTAGTTCGAAGACTCGTTCTCGCCCCCTACAGTGCAATTCGGCTAGGTATACATCCGCGCTAAAATATCAGGGTGAAAGTCATCATAGCTTGCGTAGTATAGACCCAGCTCCCAACCCAACTTTGAGAATAGATTAACGGTGATATTTTTTTTATCGCCAATAAGAGTCTCACGTTAACGCAGCACGTTAACGCCGATAACGGCCCACCACTAATTCTTATACAAGTCCGAGGTGATTGGTTTCCCAATACGTCAGTATCAGTGTAGCGTCTCCTTTCAGGGGACAAGGGTCACATACATAAACAAGACTATTTCCAGTATCAACAGATGCATACATACTGACAGATGAAATATGAAACCAAATAAATACATGACTATGATAATAACTGATTTGTCTTTAAGTTGTCTGGTTTTTGACAAAGGAACTACTCCCAGACAAAGCTCCACACATTCAGAATATTTTCATTTGTATTTTGGTGTGTTTAGTGATTCTGAATGGATCCGTATAGTAGTTTACACTCCTTCAGCACCTTCCTGGGGTCTTGTTTGATATGGCAAGCTGACTTGTGATTATTAGTTAAAATTACAGTATAATTGAGCTTAATGTACTTTTAAGTATCTGCATTAAAATGTTTGAATGTTTTAATTAGTGCTGTCAAATGATTAATCGCATCCAAAATAAAAGTTTTTGTTTACACATATGTGTGTGTATATATAAATGCATAGATATTATATTATATCTGGTTTTCTATGGGATTCAGGTCTGGAGAAAGTGCAGGCCACTCAATTTGAAGTACCCCAGCCTCCAGCAGCCGTTCCCTGATGATGCGACCTCAATGAGCCCTGAAGATGAAATCAGGCCTGTGTTGCTTGTGCACTGATAATTATTGGCGAGTGGGATTGGCATGCCAAGCCACTCCACGCACATCCAGATATATAGGTGGCGGCATGCATTCACTCATAGTTGAAGTCTAGCGTTTTCTGAGAGTCTTGCTGTTATCCACAAGTTCTCTACCTCTTTCAGTATTGCTCGTTGTGCTCTTAGAGTGATCTTTGCAGAACGCCCGCTTCTTGGAGAGTAGCAACAGGCCAGGCTTTACTATATTTACAAACAGCAAATTATTTGTTTGCTTTTCCATCTTTGCACTTCTCTGGAGTGCATTTTTAAGCTGTTAGGATCAAGGCATGTACGACACTAACCAACCTGACCACCAGATTTGTCAGTACTTTGTGTGCCTTTATTTAAATAGCGGGGCATCTTCAATAACATTTGGAAAAGCACAGCATTTTGTGTGTCATTAGTTTAATAAAAATATTTTTTGTCTTTCATTGTGACATATATGAAGATCAGACCACATTTTTTACAGAAATACATTTAGAAATTCAGATATTTTAAAATGCTTCACAAATCTAATTTTGTTGTCACTGTACATAATATACTTTATCAAAATGAAAAATAATTAGATGTCGTTTAAGAGATATGACAGCATGATTTTAGCAGAAATATGTACTGGTTGTTGACATGCATTCACTATATTTGATCATTCAGCCAAACTAATTTATTTAATATAATTGTAATAAACATTAAACAAAATTATAAAACTTTTTTTTTTTTCAATTGGTAAGATAAAATAAAAAAAATGAAAACATTATTACGTTTAATAAATGTTACATTATTTTTTTAAAAGTCCTACTTAAAACAGTACTCGTGTGCCACATAAATTAAATCAGATTGTACAAATTAATTAATTTATTAATATGTTACACAAGGTTGGGTTCTTGTGTATATCCCTTGCGGAAAAATAAGCACATAGTAAAAGTGTAGTAGGCTTAATAAAATCATGGTTAATTTGTGATTACCATGGTGTAACTATAGTAACCATGTTTTTATTTATTTAAAGTAAAGCCATGGTTGTTCATGACAGGGGGTGAATGACATCGATGGAGCGCGTTTGACCGCGCAATGTGGCAGGAAAAACAACAACAACATATTTTTCTGTCGTGTTACAAAAATGAAATCTCAGACGTGAGCCGGTTCCCTTTGTTCACGAGCATCACCGTGTGTGCGTACGTGTGCGCAAGAATGACGTATTCTATTCGTGAATCCACAGCATTCACCAGCCCAATGGATGGACTTGAAGAGATTATACCAAGAGAGACCGGAGGAGGTCGGTTGGTCCCCCACATAATACATTTATTTACGAATGAGCGCGAAAAATGCATCTTTAGCGAGCTGTACCAAAATTAAACACCCCTTTGTGCTTTAACATCGGCCAGTTATCTTAATGGTTCATTTTTTTTGCTAAACAGTCACATTTAGACGCTGAGACTTCCCTATGTTCATCAGCAATACTCGTCCGGGGTGTATAAGCGGCATAATATATACAGATAAAATATGTATTATCATTTCACACTGAACAATGTCTGTTATGTTTTCAGCTGTGCATCCGAGGGGGAAAGGAGAGGTCACACAGCAGACCATACAGAAGGTAAGCTGCTTAGTTTGACTGATGGTGAATGTTGCATTGAGACAGCGCTTCACTCCTCAACAACGGATAACGGATACATATCCGAGCACTGCGCATGCATGTGCCACTTTACTGTTTATGCGCCCTAATCCAATCCGAGCAGGCTATTAATCTGTTGTGACACGCATTTCACAAGATTTAATGATTGGACATTAAATTAATGCTTTGACTCACGCACACACACACACACACACACATTATTAGTAGCTAATTGTTCAAGTTCACATAAGAAATTTGTTTTGTGAGATTTTAAGTACAGTAAACACGAGTGATTATTAGCGCTTTGTTGACGGGAGCCATTAGAATAAGCCATTATTATCATGCTTATCTATAGTGAATCAGTTAATGCCAGTAATATTATATTCAATATAACTGCAGATAATATCAGTCGAAGTGCAAAGGGTGATGTCAGTAAAATCAAAGTAATATCGATTGGTCTGGTTTAGCAATGCTTGTCTTTTCTGTATCAGGTCATTTATCTTTGTACTATCCATAGTTTTGCCACTTAATATCAATTTTCTGTCATTTTTCTATTGGTGTGTAATCGTAGTCGCAATTATTCGAGCTCAAAAACATCATGGACCTTCTTTACCTGTGTTCTTTAGATGCTGGATGAAAATCATCATCTGATACAGTGCATTATGGACTATCAGTGCAAAGGAAAAACATCTGAATGTACACAGTATGTATTTATCTTATATGTTCAAGACTAAAATGTTATGCATGTACATAATTCTGTAATGAACACACAGAAATGTTTTAAAGTTAAAACTGCAGTAAGTTTCACTAATTAAAACAGTTACCGCGGTCGCAGCCGCAGTTCAGAAAAACACGGTCAAGCCAGCCGCGATTGATATTAAGGTACGCGTGTATTGAAATGATTACGGTAATCACAGGAACAACACAAAGGGGACGCGCTTTTAGAGCGCTTTTCTTCTAGACGCCCAGAACTGAGAAATAATTACATTTTTCGTGTTTTTTTTTTTGTATATCTGCTTTAATATTTGTGTTATTTATTGGTGTCTTTGACGGTTCTGTATTACTATATTTTTCTACCTTTCAAATCATTGCAAGATTCATAGAAGAAGAGATATGGGACATTAATCAATTTAGAGGGTTATTAAGACCCCATTTCTAATAAGTACAAGAAACGAATGGTCAGTTCTTATAGAGGACATCCCATACTATATGCACACCTCATATGAAACCATTTTACTGCAGCATTTTTGAGATATGGGACATTAATACATTTTGAGGACTATAAGGACCACATTTTTAATAAGTACAAGAAATGAATGGTCAGTTCTTATATGGGACGTCCCATACTATATGCACTCCTCATATGAAACCATTTTACTGCAGCATTTTTGAGATATGGGACATTAATATATTTTGAGGACTGTGAAGACACCATTTGTAATAAGTACAAGAAATCAATGGTCAGTTCTTATATTGGGCGTCCCATACTATATGCACACCTCATATGAAACCATATTACTGCAGCGTTTTGAGATATGGGACATTAATATATTTTGAGGACTATAAAGACACCATTTCTAATAAGTACAAGAAATCAATGGTCAGTTCTTATATGGGACGTCCCATACTATATGCACTCCTCATATGAAACCATATTATTGCAGCGTTTTCCATAAATGGGACATTATTAAATTTAGAGGGGTATAAAGACCCCATTTCTAATAAGTACACGAAATGAATGGTCAGTTCTTATATGGGACGTCCCATACTATATGCACTCCTCATATGAAACCATATTACTGCAGCATTTTCAAGAAATGGGACATTATTAAATTTTGAGGACTATAAAGACCCCATTTTTAATAAGTACAAGAAATGATTCGTCAGTTCTTATACAGGACATCCCATACTATATGCACACCTCATATGAAACCATTTTACTGCAGCATTTTCAAGATATGAGACATTATTCGAATTAGAGGGGTATAAAGACACCATTTCTAATAAGTACAATAAATTAATGGTCAGTTCTTATATGGGACGTCCCATACTATATGCACATCTCATATGAAACCATTTTACTGCAGCATTTTTGAGATATGGGACATTAATACATTTTGAGGACTATAAAGACCACATTTCTAATAAGTACAAGAAATGAATGGTCAGTTCTTATATGGGACATCCCATACTATATGCACACCTCATATGAAACCATTTTACTGCAGCATTTTTGAGATATGGGACATTAATACATTTTGAGGACTATAAAGACCACATTTCTAATAAGTACAAGAAATGAATGGTCAGTTCTTATATGGGACGTCCCATACTATATGCACTCATCATATGAAACCATATTACTGCAGCGTTTTCCATAAATGGGACATTATTAAATTTAGAGGGGTTTAAAGACACCATTTCTAATAAGTACAAGAAATGAATGGTCAGTTCCTATATAGGACGTCATATCACTGACGGAAACAACAGAAGATATACTGATCCAACCTGCTGACACTAAAGCCAAAAATATATTAATTTATTTATATTGTATTTATGCAATTTAACACTTTTCAAATGCAGTAATATAAATCTGTTAATTCATGTGTTTGATGTCATTATGTTTTTATCATCCCACCTGTTTAAATATACCCTCAAATGTCATGTTTGGTGAGGATGACTGGCACTGCCAAAATTGTAAAGAAGCATAACTACTCAACCACCAATGATTATGTGGACTGAAAGACCTCCAATGGTGTGCATACAAATAAAATAAATAATAAAGTCATAAAATGTGCAGCAGCATTATGTTTCTGGGACTCTGTGACCTTTGTTTATAGTTTTGTCTTGTTCCTATTTCCTATACTCCAGCTGGATTTCCTCCAATTTTTTTTTTTTTTTTTGGTCTAATTAGCCCATTTTTGTTTAATCCCTTCTGTTCACTATCTTCATTGACAAGTTCTGTTCCTTGTGTATTGTAAATCTTTTTATTTTCTAAATCCTCTACATGATTTGTCATCTATTTTGACAGAGTTAAAGTTTATTTAAATCCAACAATGAATGTACAAAATACAGACAGAACCGCATGTTAACATGTTTTATCACTGTACACGCTTTGTAGTAATTCCCCGAAATCCAAGATTAAAATGTTTTTATATGATGTATTTTATGACTTCTTAAACTTATTAGAAAAATAATGGGCTAATTAAAGGCATGTTATGTTAAATAAAGTGACATATCTCCAAAATGCTGCAGTAAAAATGGTTTGAAATGAGGTATACATACTGTACGGTACATCACCTATGGAAACTATAGAAACTGACCAATATTTTTTTCTACTTATTTGAAATGAGATCTTCATAGGTGTATAAAATAGAATAATGACATTTATCTCCAAAATGCAAATGGTTTGAAATGACATATGCTTATTTTATGGGACGTCCCATATAAAAACTGACTATTAGTATTTTCTACTTATTAAAAATTAGATTTTTATATATGTATGAAGTAGAATGATGACATATATCTAAAAAATGCTGTAGTACAAATGTTTGATTTGAGGTATGCATAGAGTATTGGGCGTCCCCTTTAAAAAAATGACCATTCGTTTTTTCTACTTGTTACAAATTAGGTCTTTATAGGCCTCTGAAGTCAAATAATGTGATATATCTCAGAAACGCTGCAGTAAAATGGTTTCATATGAGGTGTGCATATAGTATGGGACGTCCCATATAAGAACTGACCATTCATTTCTTGTACTTATTAAAAATGTGCTCTTTATAGTCCTCAAAATGTATTAATGTCCCATATCTCAAAAATGCTGCAGTAAAATGGTTTCATATGAGGTGTGCATATAGTATGGGACGTCCCATATAAGAACTGACCATTAATTTCTTGTACTTATTAAAAATGGGGTATTTATAGTCCTCAAAATTTAATAATGTCCCATTTATGGAAAATACTGCAGTAATATGGTTTTATATGATGTGTGCATATAGTATGGGACGTACCATATAAGAACAGACCATTCATTTCTTGTACTTATTAGAAATGGTGTCTTTATACCCCTCTAAATGTAATAATGTCCCATTTATGGAAAACGCTGCAGTAATATGGTTTCATATGAGGAGTGCATATAGTATGGGACGTCCCATATAAGAACTGACCATTCATTTCGTGTACTTATTAGAAATGAGGTCTATATAGCTCTCTAAAATGTATTAATGTCCCATATCTCAAAAATGCTGCAGTAAAATGGTTTCATATGAGGAGTGCATATAGTATGGGACGTCCCATATAAGAACTGACTATTCATTTTGTGTACTTATTAGAAATGGGGTCTTTATAGCTCTCTAAAGTGTAATAATTTCCCATATCTTGAAAACGCTGCTGTAAAATGGTTTCATATGAGGTGTGCATATAGTATGGGACGTCCTATATAAGAACTGACCATTGATTTCCTGTACTTATTAGAAATGGTGTCTTTATAGTCCTCAAAATGTATTAATGTCCCATATCTCAAAAATGCTGCAGTAAAATGGTTTCATATGAGGTGTGCATATAGTATGGGATGTCCCATATAGGAACTGACCATTCATTTCTTGTACTTATTAAAAATGTGCTCTTTATAGTCCTCAAAATGTATTAATGTCCCATATCTCAAAAATGCTGCAGTAAAATGGTTTCATATGAGGTGTGCATATAGTATGGGACGTCCCATATAAGAACTGACCATTCATTTCTAGTACTTATTAGAAACGAGGTTTTTATAGCCCTCTAAATTGTAATAATGTCCCATATCTCAAAAATGCTGCAGTAAAATGGTTTCATATGAGGTGTGCATGTAGTATGGGACGTCCTCTATAAGAACTGACCATTCATTTCGTGTACTTATTAGAAATGGGGTCTTAATACCCCTCTAAATTGATTAATGTCCCATATCTCTTTTTCTATGAATCTTGCAATGATTTGAAAGGTAGAAAAATATAGTAATACAGAACCGTCAAAGACACCAATAAATAACACAAATATTAAAGCAGATATAAAAAAAAAAAAAAACGAAAAATGTAATTATATCTCAGTTTTGGATGTCTAGAAGAAAAGCGCTCTAAAAGCGCGTCCCCTTTGTGTTGTTCATAATTTCAATCGTGGCTGGCTTGACCGTGTTTTTCTGAACTGCGGCTGGCTTGACCGCGGTAAACAGTTGTACAATGAAAGAAATGAGCAGTGCATTTGAGAAATATCACTATCACTCAGAAGAGATGGAGTCAAGCAAACCAAACAATATAAGAACAAATACAACATGATTGTTATACATGCAATGATTGCCTGATTCAGATTTAATGAGTATAGCAGCAGCAGTCAGTAAACAAACAATATGTGTCCAGGGGCCTGTTTCAGAAAGGAGGTTAAGTGAAAACTCTGAGTATGTTAACCCTGAAATGAGGGAAACTCTGGGTTTTCCATTTTAAAATGGGAGGTTTGTCAAACCCGAGAAAGCAGGGTAAGTCAAGCCCGTTTCTGAAAGAGAGGTAACTTATACTCAGAGTCAATTACCGTGGTAACTTACTCCGTGAACCTAACCTGGTCGGGAGCAGGTTTTCTTCGGTAAACCCAGAGTTTCTTTCGGTCTCCTCTCCCTTTTTATAGTTTTAGCGAGGTTTAAATGCCTAATTAAAACTGCAAAATTGATTTTCTTACTGAGTATTTTTTGTCTTATTTCAAGTACAAATATCTAAAAATGTTAAATTATATATGAAAAAAATGTCAATATTTAGTCTTGTTTCCTGGGGGATTTTCCTTTTTAAGTGCATTTTACATAAAACAAGTAAAATTGTCCGCCATTGGGTAAGAAAAATAATCTTAATGCAAACGGAAACAAGAATATGTTTAATGTCTTACCCCATTGGAAGATAATTAGCAAAATAGGAAAATGCACTTTAAAACATCGGAGATGCAGAGCACATTATAAGTCCTGTATGCAGATTTTAAGGAAAGTGTGCATCGCTCTCATACTCATTCTGATCATTTGTCCTGGGCACAAATCCGTCAAAGAGGAGTTTCACAGGACTGTAGGTCAGTGGTGAAAAAATCGGTTTAAATGAGGCTAATCTGATAAACGATGTTCACTTGATAACATCTTTCTGTGACATCTGGAAGTAACGCTGAATTAGCCACCTCGTAAAATATGTACGGATTGCCGTGAGATCGGGCTGGAAGTAATGTGGTTGGATGCCTTGATGACAAGCATATCTCCACCATCATCGCACCTTCTGAAAATGAACCTAATTACTGTATGGAATGGAAGGATGCCAGATGGAGGGTAGTACTGCCGTAACCACCTCCACTGCTGTTAAATAAACAAATTATTCACTTTTTATCATCTTTATTTCCTAATACAAAAGCAAAAGTTATTCTTTTTACTTTTGGATTTGAGAATTCTTCCAATACTTGATCACCTCCTCTTCATCTGTCAGTGGTGCTGGTTCTCCCTCTGCCTTCTTGCTGTCGTCAAGTCAGTAGTTAATTGTATTACTCTAATTAAGAAATGCAACAGGTTGGATTAGAGAATATTTAACTATGTGAAAAGAGTCTTTGACTATGTGGAAAAAGCTGCAGCGCATTGAAATAGACATTGAATGATATTTAATGTCAAATGTTTGTAAAGTCATTAAGCCCACACATACATGGGCGTAAATCCCGGGGGAAAAAAAATATATTTAAAAAAATCGCACTCTCTATTGTGGAAAAATATATGTATGTATACCTAAAATAATTGTGTAAGTAGAAAAAAAAAAAAACGCAAAAAATGCTTTTCGAAACAATTGAGTTCCCCCTCCCCTTCCTCACAGTGGTTTGGCCCACTGCCTGCAGTGTTGCCAGATTGGGCAGTTTGCTGCCCAATTGGGCTTCTTTTGATCGGCTTGGACCGGAGATTAACGCATTGGGCGGGTAGACCAAATTTGGGCTGCTTTTAAAAAAATAAAAGCCGCCCAATCAGCTGCTTTTTTATTCGCTTTTATCTTAGTTATGTTATCTTAATATGCTCGAGCTCAAAGTATCACAGCAAAATAATGTGTAGTGCAGTCATCAACTCATTTTTCCTTAACGCAACCCTTTTGGTTCATTTTAACAGAGACTTGTCAATCAATTTACCATCTTTTATGTTGGTGAGATGTGATGACTCGTGAGTGATTGGGTTTGGCGCTGTAAAGGGCAAAATTTAAATGTGTAGCTATATATTTACTCTTTCATTTTATTTAAATTAAGTGATTGTCATGGCAAAGTGACTTAAATATAAGTTACACGATAAAGAATCTAAGAGTAACTCAAATCTCACAACGTGGATTAAACGAATAGAAGACTTCTAAATGTAATTGTAACTGAAATAAGAGAACAGTTGAAGGATTTAATAAAAATCTAAACTGAATATGGGACTATACAATGCTGTCCTGCATCAGAACATCTTTTAAACCGTCCAAACTCTTGTATACTTGGGCATTGACAGCTGCTGGACTTGAACAGTTTTGACCGTGCGAAGTTCTGCATTATGTTCTAAAATGTTTACTTCATGAAATACGTGCTGTCTGAAGATAAAGCACAAGCGAAAAGTAAGCGCATTGTTGTTAATTTTTATTATTATTTTAGCTGTCAGATTATCATACAGTATGTATCAATGAATAACACATGTTTGGCTGTTGTGGGTTTGAATTAACATTGCTTTCTGATCACTTTATTGTGCACTTTTTTTGCACAAAAATTAGCTTTTTCTTACTGTGGACATTGAAAATGATGCATGTGTTCCCCCGGGGGTTATCAGTAAATTTCTTGATTGCCATTTTGAAAAGGTTTCTGGTCATTTTAAGCATATTTTCTTACTGTCTGTAACGCATTTGCCCTGTTTTGATCCATGTTCCTGTGAAATGTATTTATCTTTATTACCTTTTTTCGTCGTTATTTTATTTTGAGGAGATAAAAGTGGTCCTTATCAACCTTGATTGACATGGTAATAAAATCATATCACATTATTTTTGCAGTTAAAATTTTGGGCTGGTTTTTGTTGAAGTGGGCGGGTTTTGCTGAGCTTTTGGGCTGGAAATCGTCAACCCGATCTGGCAACACTGACTGCCTGCTTTCCCAGTTCATCTCACCTACTCCACACACGAGTCAGGTGTGTGGCTGCGGCTCAGTTAATGTTGAACTCCAGTAAGTAGGGTACTTTATTCACTTTAAATAAAGTGATTCTCTTTAATGTAGTTGATGCAGCAGACTCATTCATAAATTAGTTGCGGCAAAAATGCTGATTAACGTTACCGATGTAATTTTTTTATATTAGCGATTAAAATATTACTTATCTAGTTAACGTTAGCTTGTTTACAATAGCTTGTTGCATAGTGCACTGCAACTTATGGGGGTTTTCCACTGACTGGTACCAGCTCGGTTCGGTTCAGTTCGGTTCTGCTCTGTTTTGGACCTACAGTTTTCCACTACAACTGGTTGCTATAGCGACCAAACATTCTGAGAAGCAGCACGAGCAGAGCGCTCTAAGCTGAGGTAAACAACCTGGCATCATTACAATCGTCAGCATGGATGAAATAAAAGGGATTTTATTATTTCTTATCCTTGGTTTGTGGCTGTTTGAAATGTGCTGATCTGCTTTGTCATTGAACCTGAGAAAAACTTTGAAATTAACCATAATGACGCAGTCTCCATGCTACAATAATAATGATAGAAGCAAAGTTTTTCACTGTGGGGACATATCTTTATAAGTACAATTTGACTGTATTATTTGTGTCCCCTTCAAAAATTGCTCATGAGAAATTTTATATTTATTGTCCCCCCCTACTGTTAAATGAAATTTACGCCCATGCACACATATGAACCTTTCATGCTTAAAGCTTTACCTTGATTTAATTGTGTTTTTATACTTCATTTTTAGCTTCTGCACGTTCTTGTTTCATTTTTCGGTATTTTTACTATTTTGTGACCGTGGGATACCATTAAAATGAATATGTTCAATAATTTACAGTTTTCACCTCTGATATTATAACAGTTATTAAGTTATTGACAGTTATTAAGAGTTAAAGTTACGCATTGACGGAAGTACGCACACTGACGTCTTTTTGGCGTGAGCTGTTGCCATGGTGAATCGTAACTCAGCTCTGCTGATCATGACTTTTCATAGTCATGGTGCACGTGCTTAACTCAGAGTCAACCTACTTAGAGTTGAGTAAACTAACACAATTCAGCTGTTCTGTAACCGAAAACTCAGAGTTTCCCATCTGAGAGTAAGTCAACTCTGAGTTCAAGTTTAAACTCAGAGTTGGTTGAACCTCCTTATTGAAACGGGCCCCTGAAAGAGAGAAACCATTGATCTTTAGAGAACAATACGAGTCTGATAACTGTAAGCAACAGCTTATTGAGTTTACTTTTAAAGGGTTTAAAAAAAATACTGGGTTTTCAAAAATATCTATTTTATTTGTCATTACATTTAGGGGAAGTGATCCTATTAAGCACACCTTAAATTGTTGGTTCACCAGAAGAAAAAAAACTGATTTTTAAATCATAATTTATTAACTCTGGAGTTGTTCTAATGACATATGCCCTTCTTTCTTTCTTTGACTACAAAAGGAGAATGAAACATGTCCAGCTGACGGCTGTCCATGTAACGGCAGTGGATAGAGTTCAGCATCAAGCTTTTACAAAAAGACACAAGAGTATCACACAATGGTCCCATGCAGCACATCGTATATTCCACATATTCCGGGTTACATGATAGGGTTTAGGGAAAAATAAACCAAAATGTAATGTATTATTTAAATAAAATCTTGACCTTGGCCTTTGATCTCTGCACACGGCTATCATGGGACAATTCTGTGACATTTATGTCTTTTTTAAATTAATGAATTGTATTTAGAAAAAGTGAACACAGAAGGGCACACAGTAGTGGAACAGCAACAGGGTAAGTAATGATGACTGAATGTTTATTTTGGGGTGAGCTATACCCTACATATTAACTCCTTACATGTGGATGTGGGAATAATATAGTGGCAAATAGATATAGGTAAATATGTAGCAGCTGCATTCCCAATAAGCCCACTTCACCTATTTATGTAATCACTTCAAGTTATATTAAATATTTTAGTTTGTAACTTTCATCTGGATGTTTCTTTAGTTTTAACCCTCTATATTCTACACTTGTATCTAATCTTAACATTCGTAACCCTGTTTCAGGTTCTTCCTATCAATTATTATTTGTATTTCTTGTAAGACTTTTCTTACTTTTAAAATTTACAACTCCCAATACTTCATAGTTACAAATTAAAAGCATGTGTTTTGAGAACAATTAATTCATTTACTGCTTTTTATATGAGGTTTGGGGTGTTTTGAGCGTATTTGCAATAGTATACAATAGAGCATAGGTGTTATTTGGCGGCCGCCACTTTTTTGCAAAAGTTGAAGTTTGAAGGCCATTTAAAAAAAATATATAAACCTTGTTGAAGGCTTGCAATGAAAAGAAAAGGCATGCTTTTCCATGCCATGCTTTTTTAAAATGCTAATTACAGCAGGGGTTTGGCTCTAAAAATTCTGCTTTATATTATGTTTTGTATGGCAGAAATCACAGTCTAAGCACTTTTATTGTTGAATATTAGATCAGTGATGGCTTGCTGGAAATGACCATTAAATGTGTTAGTATTCAAAGACCTATGCACCTGTCTGCACTTACCCTGACGCTCAAGTCTGATTATGCACTAATAACTACTATTTGTACTAAATTGAACTATTTGTACTATGTCGTATGTTTCTTGCTTCTAGCTATATTCAAGTGTACAATGAATCTGGGTAGCATGGTAACTGCTCACTGCTGCTCATGCAACTGCTTAATATTGTATATTGAGTTTCAACAATTTTAGGTTTTATCATGGACATTTAAAGTATCACAATCGCCACCACCACTTTTCAAGAAAAATTATGACACTGCAATAGAGCCATTCCTTATACAGATGATGAAATTAGAAAAAGGCAGATCACAAAAGCTAAATTCACTTTCATTGCTCTCCACACCACTGATTTATTTTATTTAGCTAATTCTATTTGTGCAAACAGTCTTCACCACAAGACATAATATTTGCACTTAGTGAAAACAAACACTCTGAAAATGTAATGCATTCGTGGATTGATTAGATTATGGTCTTCTATGACAGTGCCCCTATTATGCATTTGTGAAAATTACCTTTCATGCAGAGTGTAATGTATCTGTATGTAAATAATCTGCTGAAAGTGCATCATAAAGTTATTGTCTCAAAAAAAAAGTCGACTCTGAATCGCTTTAACAAGTTTTTAAAATCACATTTCCTTGAAGTTCACAAGTTACCACATGTGTATAATGCCTGCCTATGTTCTGTTTGGACATCCTACGAAAACACCCCTCAAACCATAGGTGTAATTTGCGGGTGGGACATGTCCCCATCACTTTTTGCCAAAGTCGATTCTGTCCCCAACACTTACTATAAAGCCGTTAAAAAATATAACATGCAGAAGGCTTATAATGCAAAGTAAAAGCATCTCCAATCAGTCTCCAGTCGCTCTTCATAATTTATTTCATTCATATAACACAAAATATATTTGCGCCAGTCAGACAGGCCTGATCTATAAACCTTGTCAGGCACATATCAGGATTTATGCACCGTAGCATTAATGGGGTAATTATCTCAGCACACTCTTTTACTGTATGATGGTAGCCATGAAGTAAGCTTTATATTTAAATATTTAGATTAAATATACCATCAAGCACACAAATTACATGACATAGTTTTTGAGAAGTTAAATTATTAGAAGTTAATAATCACCCGCTTGGAACAGACATACTGTATTAATAACAGCGGGGCAGGTGCGGTTCCAGAATCAAATCACTGAGGGGGCTTCTGTAAATACTGAGGGTGCTCTAACCTTAATGCTCTTCTATTTTGTCCTATTTTTTGTCCTATTGCTATGGTGCAAAGAGCGCTTGCTTTAGGCTATAATTATTAACAAGCTAATCTTAGCTTACTGCGATCTTACAAAGTGCGCAGAACCTGTGCAAGCACGGCTTTTACAGGATGCTTCAGAATAGTATGTTTTTGTCTCATACTTTTAGATAGGCTGTTATTTGTAAATGCCACTCTTATGTAAGCTTTTAATATAATATATAAGCCTTTTTAAATCCTGATTAAAGCTGTAATTCAGCAGAATACATAATTGTATTGTATCAGTTTTGTAAACAAAGTAAATGTTTACTTTGTAGCAAGAAGTGTTTTCCTAGCACGCCAACCGCGTTTAACGTTTCTCGAAGCGTGAAAAATATCCGTCTGTCCATACACATATAGTGTATAACTGGAACACAGTTGATTGATGGAGCTGAGATGATTATCTGAATCAGGTGAGAGAGAGAGAGATGCAGAGCAGGGGAATGCGAGGAACAGGATTAAGAACCTTGATTTTGAAGCCTGTGAATCCATAAGAGTCGTTTAAGACAGAATCACAATTCATTGATGAAAATATTTTTTCATGCACCCCTAGTTTTGATGGCATAGCAACAACTCTAACTCTTCTCTAAAGCAGCGTAACATGGCCCCGCCCCCTTTTTTGCATGTCTCCGTGAGCGGGTTTATGTCAATTTCAGGGTTTGTAATGTCACCAACTAGTCACTTTTATTTATATACCGCTTTTAACAATACAGATTGTGTCAAAGCAGCTTAACACTATAAATAGGAAAATTGAGTGTCAGTAATGCAAAAGGTCAATAGTAAACAGTTAAAGGCATTTTTCAGTTAAAGGCAGTTCATTATTGAATTTAGAGATGTCACCATCCAGCTCAGTTCAGTTTAAATAGTATCTGTGCAATCAAGTCGGTGATATCACGGGAAATGAAGTGTCCCCAACTAAGCAAGCCAGAGGTGACAACGGCAAGGAACCAAAACTCCATCGGTGACAGAACGGAGAAAAAACTTTGGGAGAAACCAGGCTCAGTCGGGGGGGCAGTTCTCCTCTGGCCAGACGAACCAGTAGTTTGTTCCAACTGCAGCAGAGTCAGATTGTGTAATGGACTCCTTTGGTTCCCGTGGTCTTGTCTCGATGGCTGTCTAGATGACGAGGTCTTCACTGGGGTTCTGTCTCTGGGGCTCATCTAGGTGTCCTGGCCGAAGAGCTAAACACCTTCTACGGCCGCTTTGAATGTAATGGCGGCGCGACTCTGCCGAGCAGCGCGTCAGAAAGCAGCAGACAGAGCAGCTATGTTTATGCTATCACCTTTTCAGAGGACGACGTTCGGAGGGAACTAAGGAGAGTGAACGTAAGGAAAGCAGCAGGACCTGATGGGATTACTGGCCGCGTTCTGAGGTCCTGTGCTGATCAGCTTGCTGGTTTGTTTACGTCCATCTTTAATGAGTCCCTCGCTACCTCTGTTGTTCCCACCTCCTTTAAAAAATCTGTTATAATCCCTGTGCCTAAGAACAGTAAACCCTCTTGCCTGAATGACTATCGTCCAGTTGCCCTCACATCGACAGTCATGAAGGTTTTTGAGAGACTCTTAAAGAAACACATTTGCTCCTCCATTCCTGCTACTCTGGACCCTCTTCAGTTTGCCTATCGGCCAAATAGGTCTACTGATGATGCCATCTCCCAGGTACTGCACTCCTCCCTCACTCACATTGACAGCAAAAATGGCAACTATGTCAGGCTGTTATTCATTGACTATAGCTCAGCTTTCAACACTATAGTCCCCACCAAGCTAGCTGTCAAACTCTCAGACCTCGGCCTAAACACTTCACTCTGTGACTGGATTCAAGATTTCCTCACCGCCAGACCACAAGTGGTGAAAGTCGGCCAGTTCACCTCCAACTCCATCACCCTGAACATAGGAGCCCCACAGAGCTGTGTCCTGAGCCCCCTGCTCTACTCTCTCTCCACACACGACTGCGTGTCCTCTCACAGCTCCACTTCTATTGTCAAATTTGTGGACGATACTGTGGTTCTGGGCCTCATTAACAACGATGACGAGGCCGCATACTTGGATGAGGTGGAGAGACTCACATCATGGTGCCAGGACAACTGTCTCTCTCTGAACGTGAGCAAAACTAAAGAGCTGATTGTCGACTTCAGGAAGAGACAGCAGCGGCCCTACACCCCTCTTATGATCAGTGGGACCCCTGTGGAGAGGGTGAGTAGCTTCAAGTACCTCGGTGTAAACATCTCCGAGGACCTGACATGGACTACACACATTCAGACTCAGGTTAAGAAAGCCAGGCAAAGACTGTACCAGCTGAGGAAATTCATGGTCTCACCAGCTATCCTGAAAACTTTCTATTCAGGGGCTATAGAAAGTGTATTGACTTGCATCTCAGTGTGGTATGGTAACGCCACAAACCAGGACTGCAAAGCTCTGCAGAGAGTCGTGCGTTTAGCTGAACGCATCTCAGGGTCTGCTCTTCCCTCTCTGCAGGTCACCTACCTCAAACGCTGCAAAAGCAGAGCTGTAAAAATCATCAAAGACTCAACTCACCCCGGTAACCATCTTTTCCGTTTACTGCCATCTGGCAAGCGCTTCAGGAGCATGATGGCAAAAACTGAAAGACTGAGGAGGAGCTTCTTCCCTCAGGCCATCAGGCTCCTAAACACAAACCCAGTCTCATAATCACCTACAAGATTGTTACTGAAAATACATCCATACTCTCATCACCCGTTTTTTTTGTGTACATACCCTGAATAACCCGTCTGCACATCCCTATATATATTCATATCACTATTTATTAAGTCCCAGTACACTGTTTGTTTTGCACATCCTATTGTTTTTTGCACATCCTATTGTTTTGCACATCTTATTGTTTTGCACTTTTTGTATTGCACATTTTACTCTTATTTCTCTTTTTTTTTTTTTTTTTATATATATGCTCTTGTTTTGTGTTACTTTTATATAATTCTTATTTTTTTATTCTTCTGCACTGTCCACTGAGCGGACCTGATTTGATTACATTTCACTTCTAGTTATACCCTGTATAATTTATTATGTGACAAATAAAGAAACCTTGACCTTGGTCTCCGCTGACGTTCAGAGCTGTAGAGGTCGTCTCTAGGTGCTGATCCACCATCTGATCTGGATACGGACTGGATCTGGTAACTGCAGTGATCATCTGATCTGGATACGGACTGGATCTGTTGACTGCAGTGATCATCTGATCTGGATACGGACTGGATCTGGTGACTGCGGTGATCATCTGATCTGGATACGGACTTGATCTGTTGACTGCGGTGATCATCTGATCTGGAGAGGGACTAGATCTGGTGACTGCGGTGATCATCTGATCTGGATACGGACTGGATCTGGTGACTGCGGTGATCATCTGATCTGGATACGGACTGGATCTGGTGACTGCAGTGATCATCTGATCTGGATACGGACCGGATCTGGTGACTGCAGTGATCATCTGATCTGGATACGGACTGGATCTGTTGACTGCAGTGATCATCTGATCTGGATACGGACTGGATCTGGTGACTGCAGTGATCATCTGGGCTGGATACAGACAGGATCTGGTGGCTGCAGTGATCATCTGGGCTGGATACGGACCGGATCGGGTGGCTACGGTAACCTCGGAATAAGAAAGAAACGGACTAATATTAGCGTAGATGTCATTCTTCTTACGATGTAACAAGTACATCGTGTTTTATGGGAAGTGTTCCCGGTTCCGGTTGACCTAATTTATGCAGCCTAACAATCCTTTAACCGATTTAAATATTAAAAGTGTATTAGTGTGTTATGTGTACGCCAGGTTAAAGGGATGGGTCTTTAATCTAGATTTAAACTGACAGAGTGTGTCTGCCTCCTGAACAGTGTTAGGTAGATTGTTCCAGAGTTTGAGCGCTAAATAGAAAAAGGATCTGCCGCCCGCTGTTGATTTTGATATTCTTGGTATTATCAAATGACCAGAGTTTTGAGAACGCAGCGAACGTGGAGGACTATAATGTGATAAGAGCTCGCTCAAGTACTGAGGAGCTAAACCATTCAGGGCACTATAAGTAATTAGCAAGATTATAAAATCTATATGATATTCAACAGGGAGCCAGTGCAGTCTTGACAGAACCGGACTAATGTGTTCATACTTCCTGGTTCTAGTAAGGACTCTAGCTGCTGCATTTTGAACCAGCTGTAGTTTGTTAATTAAGCGTGCAGAAAAACCACCTAATAAATCTAGCCTCGAGGTCATGAACGCATGAATAAACATTTCTGCATTTGACATTGATAGGTTGCAATTTAGATATATTTTTGAGATGGAAAAATGCAGTTTTACAAATGCTAGAAACGTGGCTGTTAAAGTAAAGATTGCTATCAAATAGCACACCTAGGTTCCTGACTGATGATGAAGAATCGAGAGAGCAGCCATCAAGTGTTAGACAGTGTTCTAGATTATTACATGCTGAGGTTTTAGGTCCGATAATTAACACCTCTGTTTTTTCAGAATTTAGCAGTAAGAAATTACTCATCCAATTTTTTTATATCGATTATACTTTCAGATAGTCCCAAGGGTAACATGTAAAGCATGAAAAGTAACGGCCCTAGTACTGAGCATTAAGGTACTCCATACTGCACTTTTTATCGACATGATACCTCTTCATTCACTGCTACGAATGGATGGCGGTCAGATAAGTATGATTTGAACCATGATAATGCACTTCCACTAATGCCAACAAAGTTTTCAAGTCTATTCAAAAGAATGTTGTGATCAATAGTGTTGAACGTAGCACTAAGATCCAGGAGCACCACGATCAGATGATAAGAGCAGGTCATTTGTCACTCTAATCAGAGCAGTCTCAGTACTATGAGATGGTCTAAATCCTGACTGGAAATCCTCACAGATACCTTTTTTCTCTGAAAAGGAATTGACTGTTAATTGTTTGTAATTAACCAGATCTTTGGGGTCAAGTTGTGTTTTTCTTAAATGAGAGTCTTAATAACAGCCAGTTTAAATGTTTTGGGGACATATCCTAATGACAATGACGAATTAATAATAGCCAAAAGAGGATCTATGACTTCTGGAAGCACCCATTTTAGTAGTTTAGATGGAATAGGGTCTAACATACATGTTGTTGGTTTAGATGATTTATCAAGTTTTTACAATTCTTCCTCTCCTATAGCAGAGAATGAGTGGAATTGTTCCTCAGGGGATCTGGTGTGATACTGTAGCTGACGGCTGCATGGTTTTAATTTGATCTCTAATAGTATCAATGTTGGAAAGTAGTAGTAGTTCATAAAGGTCATTACTGCTGTTCTGTTGGGAAATGACAATGCCTTTTGATGCTTTATATTTTGTTAATTTAGCTTATGTATTGAATAAACATGGGGTTATGTTTGTTTTCTTCTAAAAGTAATCAGATCTAGCAGTTTTTAATGCTTTTCTGTATGATAGGGTACTTTCCCGCCAAGCAATACGAAATACCTCTTGTTTTGTTTTCCTCCAGCTGCGCTCCATTTTCCGGGCTGCTCTCTTTAGGGCGCGAGTGTGCTCATTATACCACAGTATCAAACTTTTATCCTTAATCATCCTAAGTGTAAAAGAGCAACCTTATCTAAAGTGCTAGAAAAGAGAGAGTCCATAGTTTCTGTTATCATCAAGTCTTTCTGAGCTATTGGATATGCTGAGGAATTGCGATAAATCAAGAAGATTACTTACAAAGCAGTCTTTTGTGGTAGAAGTGATGGGAAGACGGCAATTTTTTATTTATTATTATTACAATTTATTTGATAAGGGACATGCACAATTTTAACATAAATGTTTCCATTTCATGCATTGTACCGAATTTAGCCAATGGCTAGTTTCCATCCGCAGTCCCTTGGAAAGTAGCTCTTTGTAGTCCCTTTGAGCTGTATCTATAGGCATTAAACTGTCATACATTTTAAAAGACATTATCTCTGTTTGCATTGAACTTTCAGTGTCATAACTTTGCAGATATTGTTTATGCTCAAACGGCAACATTACACGCTAACTAAAGTTTAAAAAAGTTAAATCACAATCAACCACCCCTTTAAAATATATTACTAATCTCTCCACACTATGCAATGAATCTCTGTATCATGTTCACACTTTGTTATAATAAAAGGATTCGCAGGTTAACAGAACTCAACACTGGACAAAACAGCATTTAAAGTGGTGAGTGGACTTTAATGCCTCTTTTTCATTGCATTCATGAAATTAAACCGGTATGTTTGTAAATGGTTACATTACTCAAGACAAATCATGCTGGAAATAGAAACCTTTGATGCTCTGTAGAGCACAAACACAAATGCACAAATTCCAATTCATCATGTGTTAACTGTAAAAAATTAGAAGAATATAAACTTTTTTTTGTGCTACACACCAGTGTGTTTATAATAATGACAATACATTACAATAATATGATAATAAATACCAATTTGCAATATAAAGGCTCATAACAGACTGTTGTGTACTGCTAAAATTAACTACAAAGTTAATTATTACGCTGCATCTTATCCTTGCCAAGTCTTGTTTGTACATTTACTGCAATTCTGAGCATTTTTTATTATGATCGTGTTCATGGATCTTATCTGACCATTCACCTGTTCGTTGATTTATTGTCTGTACTGATAACTTGGTGTTGCCCATTCACTCTTTATTGGTGCCCCCTCTGCCTGCTATCTCTGAACCATGTGTTGATGTACTTATGGCGCTTTTCCACTGCATGGTACGGTACGGTTCGGCACGGCTCGGTACGGTACGGTACGGTACGGCTCAGTTCGGGTCGGTTTGCATTTCCACCGCAGTTTAGTACCGCTATAGAGTGGGCGGGATTATTCACGCGTCGTTATAATTGCGCCGCCTCTACTGCCGTGACATCATCGTAAACGCGCCACAAACAAACTCACAACAAAGAAAGGAGACGGAATAGTGTTCTTCACTCTCGGCATGTGGATGTTTTTAACAACAATGGAGAGGTCTGTGAGATCGCTTGGGATTTACCCCCAGCAGCAGAGACTGTGGTGGCAGTGACACGGGCTGTAGATGAGGAGAGCAGGGATGTTCGTGCAGGTGTGCTGCGTTACTTGATTAAGTTAGTTAACTACTCATGTAGCGTGTTCTGTAAAGTGAATTATCAATAAACTTTTGAATATTTCAAAATTTACAATGTATCCCTTGTTTTTTTATTTATGTGATGGTTTTTATAATCGTGGCATTAATCATTTGTCTTTTTCAAGAGGTTCATTACGTGCTCATACAATAATACATATTTAATATAGTCTGGAGGTAGACTTATTCGATCAGATTGTTTTTAATTGAAGCAAAACACAGATACAGAGGTAAAAATATAAACAGAAAACATACTCTGAAAATATAGCAAGTTCAAAAGTAACGTTATATACATAAGGCTTTTCCTTCGCGTGCCATCAAGCTCTCACTGGATCCGCTCCTCGGCTATCAACGAGAGGAACGTCTGTACTTCCTCAACAGACAACGACACTGCTATTTTGTGGTTGATGCAAAAATGTGTGTTTGTTTAAACAGAAGTTGCGTCCGATCCTTCGCTAGCTGTGCTGATTTAAATCTAGCGGGTCAGGCTGTAGAGGAGGGTCTCCTGTCGCAAGTTCAGGGACGCAGTAATGACGATTTTCTCCGGCCAATCAGTGATCAGCAGAGTTTACACGTCACGTTTTGGTAACGGTACGGCTCGCATGGAACCTCGACCGAAGTGGTACTAAAAAAGTATCAGGTACCAGGTACAGTACCCAGTGGAAAACCCCCCAAAAGTGAACCGTACCGTACCGTGCCGTACCATGCAGTGGAAAAGCGCCATTAGTTCATTGCTCTTCTTTGTCTACCTGAGATACTACAGGGTAATACCCTTGAGTCAGGCCGGGCATGCACTGTGCAATTTTTGAGCCAAATTCTGTCTCGTCAGGCTAATTTCAGCTTTGTCGTGCGCCATTTGTCCTGCAGTGTTCATGCAGTGTACAGGGGTAACCGAGAAGCGATTAGCCTTTCCTAACCGGCAATCAGACGGTCAGATGAATTTCTGATGTTAGAAATTTTGGTCACCCCTGGTTTATGAATTAGCTCAGTCAGTGGAGAGTAGGTGGACTTTAGTGAATGTTTGAATGCAAATCAGTCAAATGCATTTTTGACTACCTCTGGAAGTTGTCGAAAGTGGACAAGCTCAAAATGTTTTAGACTCGTTCACACCTGTAATTAGTGTCGTCCACTTGTGATCGGATCAACAAAAACATTTCTTAATAGCATGTGTAAATGTAGAAACAGGGCCTTTATGCTCACAGGGATCCAGGTTACATGCGTAACCTAGAGACATTTGCAAGTTCATCAATTATGGAATAAGTTTCATTAAAGCAGCTCTATTGAAAACAGTGATGTCGTCGTCCAGCTCAGTTCAGTTCTCATCTTAGTGTTGGTGGGTAGGGTCTGTGCAATGGATTTGTCTGGCTGCCGTGGCCTTTGCTTGAAGAATTGTGCTGATGGCTGTCTAGTCAACGAGGTCTTCGCCGGGGATAGGTCTCTACAGCTTATCTAGTTTGAGCTAATTTTTTAACAGCAGATGGCACTGCATGCTTTAGAAACAGCTGTACTCTTTGTACTTCCAGTTCCTCACACACACCACTTGAACATAAAATAATCATTCATATAGTTTGAAAAGGTTGAAGCCAATTACAAGGGTGTTCATAGTGGGAAAGGTACACCACAACACAGCAAAAGACCACCACGGTAAATTTTAAGCTCACCATGATGGATCAGGAGGCTGTTGGAAACTTGGAAGAGAAGACCAGGAGATTCTTGGGAATCTTTGGCAAGATGCTTTATTGAGAACTTGCTGCGAGGTGCAGCAGTCGCACTGAGCCCCAACCCCATCTTAGCCACTCAGACAACATCTCAGCATACAGACCGCTTGTCAGACGTGACAAACCAGCTCTGAAGAAGGTGAAAACCTGGCCTGCAATGGCAATCTCTGCTCTTTCAGGACTGTTTTGAGCACACTGACTGGCACATGTTCAGGGAGGCTGCAACAGCTGGTGACTTCACCAACTTGGAGGAATACACATCCTCGGTGACCAGCAACATCAGCAAGTGCAGCTGTCAGTGTTGCTGATGAGCCCACTCACCCCTTGCACCAACTCTTCACCCCCCTGCCATCAGTACAGAAGTATATGCACCCTCACGGCCAGAATGCGGGACAGTTTTTTCCCCAAGCCATCAGACTCCTGAACTGTAACCACTATAGACAATAAGTACACCCACACACATACATCCATTTTAAATCAATCTTTGCACACAACTAGACTTTGCATATTGCACACACCAAAAATGGTATACTATTTATGCTGCTCTCCCACTAATGTACCTTGTCCCTCTTGTAATGTTATGTTTTTTCTTCTCAGGTATACACACTTGCACTTTATGCAGCTTTGTGAAGTCAGCATTTAAATGTTAAATTTCTTTTTGTTCTTAGCTCATTTTAGGCTATTTAATATAATTTAACTTAGGAAACGATAGATGCTGTAGGATCTATTAGGAGAAGGTATTTTTAATGGGGCAAACCAGAAACAAATTCAAAGAGCATGCAGGGGTCAAAAACAAAAGAAACGTGAGTCCAAACTGTAAATCTGAAAGACAAACCTGAGACGTTAGAACAGAACAACAAACAGGCAGGGGTCGAAGCACAGGGTGCATCCAAAATATAGTAAAACGCTTAGAATTGCAACACAGATATTGGCATGACTTCGCAAAGAATGAATAGCCCATGGTGTCTGTATGTACAAGTGAGTAATGGTGGAGAAAGACCTTCAGGTGTGGTCAAAATTCGAGAGAGGGATGGTGGAGGGAATAGCAGGCTCCGGTGACCGTTTGTTGTTTGTTTAGCACTAAACAGGATATACTTTATGTAACATTGTATGTAACAGGACATATTGTATGTTATTTGTGATGTGCAGGTTCTGTACATTAAACAATAAAAAAGAAGCCACACAAATAATTTTGTTGTAATAAAAATGGAAATTTCACCTGAGATACTGCTCTAAAATGATAAGTATGAAAATATAATTTACAGATAGAAAGAGCAAAGTGCAAACATTTTTTCTAAACAGTTTACTACTAACAACTTGTCAAATTATTTTACCTGTGAATGCATTATTTAAAATACCTCTTGTTACTTTTACATTTTTTTATTTTTTACAAATATTCAACAGTTCTCTGACCAGATATAATATTCAGCAGTTCACCAGAATATATATATATATATATATATATATATATTTTTTTTTTTTTGATTAGCTCAAAGTAAATTAACATACATTTCCTCATACTTTGTATTTTTTTCTATTTTAACCATTGTGCAACCTTTTGGACATGTTTGTCCCTTTCAGTTTTTTTTTCTTTATAATTTTGCTTGTGTAATTGGCATAAATTTTGGCACAGGTGTGTATTTCTATTGGAATTGTACTATTTCACTAGTCTAGTGTTATAGTCTAGGTACACAAAATTGTTCCTCTCAGGACCTTTTGGACAAAAACATCCCCATTGAAACCCATTTATTTTTAATCGCAGTGCCGTTTAACTGTAAAATTATGCAATTTTTGTTAATAGGCTTTCATTCTGTTGGCAAGGCTTCAAAATTGTATATAAAAAAATACTAGATGGTGCCATTTTTTTCATGTTTGGCCTAGAAAGCAAACACTCTATTTCTGTTTTCAGCTTCTGCATATTATAGGATATTTAATTGGATAAATAACGCAGTTGTAATTGTGTGTGTTGGATTAGATTGTGTGTGTGTGTGTGTGTGTGTATGTGGATGTCAGAGTTTGGTTTGTATGTGTGTGTGTGTGTGTGTGTGTGTGTGTGTGTGTGTGTGTGTGTGTGTGTGTGTGTTCTTGTAATATTTGAGAGAGAAACTCTACTGTAAATCCTAAATCTAAGCGCTGTGTGCCCCAGCAGTTGTATATTATTGTTGTGTTCAGCAGAGTTTAGTACAAGCTATGGGTGAAATGGATGAAGTTGGAGCGTCTGTAACCTAAACAGCCCGATTGTTTGGTGCATTAAGAACAACAGTCTTTATGATTATGACTGCAGACACAAAGCACTACGGAAGTTCTAAGTGGCCATGCATTAATATAATTTTTCTGTCTTGTTTTCTCGTGATCACGACTTAATTTTCTCGTGATCTCGACATAACGAAAGTTGTTTTGTCATTATCACGACTTAATGTTCTCGTGATCTCGACATAACGAAAGTTGTTTTGTCGTTATCACGACTTAATTTTCTCTGTGTATTCGGCATGAGAAAATGCTATAGAAGCAGCAGCATCGCAGCATCATGGATGATCGTATTCGCTTTTACTTTTGATCAGGGACTCACTCAAACTGAAATAGCTCTGTGTCTGTCAGTGATTGACGACTTACACATAAGTGTTCGACACTTGAGAAGGAGGCTGTTGGGTCTGCAACTTTATCATCGAAGACAATATAGCGACCCTGAACGTGTAGTCACGTGTAGTCAAATTCAATTTCCTCGGGGACGCCCCTCTCTCTCAATGCAGAGATAAAGTCCATATTTGCTGCAGGAAATTAGTAACTTTATGATGGAGATATCAGCCGCTAGCGCGTACACCATAATATTCGCCAGAAACATTCACAAGGTGCGGGATTTTCTCGCGATAGCTACAATTACGTCGTGAGAAAACAGTTTTTACGTTGAGATCCACAACTTTCGTTATGTCGAGATAACGACGAAACAACTTTCGTTATGTCGAGATCACAAGAAAATTAAGTCATGATAACGACAAAACAACTTTCGTCATGTCAAGAAAACAAGACAGAAAAATTATAAAAATGCATGGCCGCTTAGAACTTCCGTAAAGCACAGCAAGACACAGCATAGTAGATTGTCTAAAGTGGACATAAACTGTTACCAACAGAACTACTGTGGCAGACCTCAATATTCACTTTGAAGACCCTGTTTCCACAGCTTTAACTTTATTCACAGAGACTAATGATAAACGGTGAACAATATGGAGTCATGATCATGAAACCTGGACAGGTGGAGTACCAACTTCAACATCTGGCACGGTCAGAGAAATCCCCATCTTGGACATTATCTATGTTAATTGAATATTATCAAACCTTTATGGATCATGTATGGGCATGAAGCAACTGGCAAATGTTTTTATAGATGACATTCCACCGCAGACTGTTCAGAGCTGGTATGAATTGCAGGCTGCGTTAATTGTGGCAAAAGACATCAATACAGAAATATTTCCCTCGTATTCGCATTATTTTGTCCAACCACTGTCTATGTATGGTAAACCAGGTCATAATGATGTCCTGTGATTACTGACAGCACGCCACATATGCTAGTAAATAACCTAAACATGCTTAATGTGATATTCTTAATCTTGATTAAGTTGTGGGAGTGCATTTGAATTTGGTCTGGTGTCAACTGTGTTTCCATCCAACTATTTTGTTGCTCATTTTAAGTGCGCATAAGATATCCTGAATGGAAACACTTAAAATGTCAACTCTCAAAATTATCATACAAATTCATTGCATAGATTATAGACCTTAGTCATGATCGGCGCCATATTGAATTTGATGAAAATTATGCTGTAAGGCAGGGGTCACCAGACATGGTCCTGGAGGGCTGGTGTCCTGCAGAGTTTAGCTCCAACACTAATCAAACACACCTGTATTAATTAGGTATATTTGAAACGTCCAGGCAGCTGTGTTGAGGCAAGTTGGAGCTAAACTCTGCAGGACACAGGCCCTCCAGGATCAAGTTTGGTGACCCCTGCTGTAAGGGATAGATTTACAGTCTTATCAATGGCATACACTTAGATCAAATGTTATTCAGAACTTTCAACTTTTTAACATAATTTTTCTCTACTGAATGTAGTAAAAACAAAAAAATCAACACACCGTAACCTCACGGCATAATTTTCATTACTGTAAAAAACAACAACTAAAAAACATGACGGTACACCGACTAAGGTCTATTGCACTTCTGCAACATTTTTGTATTATTGCTTTGTTACAGCAAATATAGTTTTTCTCAGAGCATCATGACGAGGCCGCATCTCTCAAGATGATGCACATAATTAAATGATTCACATGTTCTTTATTCAAGTTTTTTCAGAAATGCGCATGACAAATGCTAAACATTTTGGATGGAAACTCAGCTCATTGCTGAGTTATTGAGCCATTGGCTTGCTCTTACCAATGATGTCTCTTGCATCTTCCCAGGTATCAGCAGATATTGCACAGAAACTTGGTCTACCTAGCAACAATAGCAGACTCTAATCAGAATATGCAGTCTCTGTTACGTTATGACTGAAAGCTTTAACAGTTTTCTTTCTATTTCTTTTTTCTTAAACAATGACAAAGTGTGGTGGGATGACGCAACACAAAACCTTATACCAAAATCTATGCAGCATGGTGCAAATGATCACTTACCTGAATCATAATAAGAAGGAAACAAACACATAGAGTATTTGACCACAAGGGAGAGCTGTCCAAAATAATCCCATGGATTTTGCTGTGGAAGCAAGACGATAAAAGCCCAAGTCATGTACTCCCCAGTGATTTCCAAAATGCAAGGTTCAGGAGACTTTACTACTTATCAAATCTTGTTTCTTTTCAATATTAAATACACAGCATTGACATTGGTAACAAAAAACAAAACAATATTCATTATTGCTCTATAAACCAGATCATTTTTAAAGTAGAGGAAAACAAACATACAGGAAAAAAGAAATGGGGGTTACTGGATGTACTATCATTTTATTACTTCCAAATGGTCTAAAGGTGCGTTCACACCAGACGCGAATGAAGTGTTACGCACGAATGATACACATGTTAAGTCAATGCAAAGACACGATAGACAATCCTGTGGCGCTATTCACGCGAATGAGGTGGCGTGAATGGCGCGAATTACGCGGCGCAAATTGAGCGTTTGGGGCGTTTGACGCGCTATTCGCGCGAATTTAAAAATTTGGACTTTGGCGGATATTCGCGCCGTGTTAACCAATCAGGAGCTTGCTCTAGCAGTAACGTGTTACGAGCGGAGGCAGAAAATCCGAAACAACAATGGAGGACAAATTTATTGTGGTTGTATGTGGGTACCCGGAGCTGTACGATACTACTTCATACTTTTGCAAAAACAGGAATAAATTTAGCAACGAGTAGGCAACGTCGGTCCTGGAGTGCCAATGTAATGCAGAGTTTAGCTCCAACCCTGAAAAAAACCTCACCTGCCTGTATCCCTAGTAATTCTGAAGACCATGATTAGCTGGTTCAGGTGAGTTTGATTAGAGTTGGAGCTAAACTCTACAGGACAGTGGCACAGTTAATAACAGTTTAAATACTGAATCGATACATTATATTTTCAAACAATGAGAGGATAAAATCGCTGTTTTTGAAGTAAACTCACTCATTGTAAAGAGAGATGCACAGACACATACACAACTTTCATCTCTTTCTCTCTCAAATTAGCCATATTTGAGAAAAAGATTTCTAATTAATTGGGGTACTAGCCCTCCTCAATGTCTATGGGGGTTATGGCCCTGATCAGCCATGAAAATATGTTGGGACACTATCGTGTAGTCAGTAATGATATTGTTAGCAAACTTTATTGTTTACTTTTTTTTTTTTTTTTTCAATTCTTTGAATAACATGACCGTAAATATGAACACACGATTGAATGCTTGTCAAGATTTACAAAAAAGAAGTATATTACCTGTTTGGCTCTAATTGTGCCCACCATTAGAGCCTGCTGGGGGACATGAGGAAAAGTACCTGTTAACTCAGAATAGCCAAGAATCATAAAAAGCTTTATTGCCAAACTTTATTTACACACACAAAGGAATTCATCTTGGTGACAGGAGCTTTGAGTGTGGAGAGCACAGACATAGTGCAGACATGCATATAATTTAAGGTAATAAACAGAAATCTAACACAAATAATAAAGCAACAGTTCAAAAAGGACGTGTGCTGGTTGTGAGGGGTCCAATGTGATTTCCCTTGCTCTTCTCCTCCCTCTGGAGGTGTAAAGTTCTTGGAGGTTAATCTCAGCAGTCCTGACTATCAGTTGTAGTTGCCTGATGTCTGATTTGGTAGCTGAACAAAACCAGAACGTTACAGAGAAAAAAACTAATTGACTACGTTTACATGGACATTAGTAATCAAATTATTTACCTTATTCTGAATAAGACAATATTATGATTAAGTTGCTTTTAGAACAATCCTTTCATGTTCCCGTTTTACCTTTTAGTACATAGATTGGTTAATGGCACATGTCATTATGTCGCAACGCCATCCGTCCCCTCCAGAATTTCACATATAAACACTGCTAATACTATAACTATTATGTGAACTATTATATAACTATTAGGGTTAACAGTTATAGTATTAGCAGTGTGAAACGTGATTACAGGTAACCCAGGATTCTGCTTATCAGGGGTTAAGGTGACCCAGGGTTAACCGTTATATTATTAGCAGTGTGAAATGTGATTACAGTGTGGGATTACAAATTGTATTTAAATGTTTAATTTAGATACACACTTCCTGACTAAGAAAAGGTCAGGCATTTCAGGTGTTTTCGTTTCCTGACCATTTGAGCTCGAGACAGCTGTGCCTTTTGTCTAAATGAGTCAGACCACTGAGGCTCTCAACCTTTGTTCTGCAAATGACTTTCTAGCCCAGACGTGGATTCGTTTAGGTTGATTAGATTAGTGTCTATGCATTTGATTATGTTGATGAGATTAGGACCACGGGAAGTTCCGCAACAAACCAACACCTCCCTCAGGTGCATGCATTTGTTTGAATTTGGCTCCACCTCTAAGAATCCCTCCTCCAAAAATACCTATAAGACAACCTGTAAATTACTTAAGAATGAGATTTTCGATGACTGCAGCTACCATCAACATGTCATAGAATAAAGAAATTCTGCTGACAATCCAATCCGAAGTCTCCTGGTCTTCTCTTCTGAGTTTTCTACTTTAGAAGAACAGAGTTTTCAACAGATGCTGCCGTGCCCCGGATAGAGTTCCAGCTTCCTCACCTGAAAAACTTCAAGCTCAAACAAAGATCTGCATCTTTTGGAATCCAGCGAAACTTCAAACTGAACAAGGATTCCCAGACTGAATTTTTCTCTGAACCAAGGGTTGGGGTGAGTGGCTGTCTCTAATCCAAAAGAACCTAAGACCAGTGTATCCTCTGTGCCGTCAGAGAAGAGTTAACCTACATCTGTAGGGTTGGTTTAACTAAATTGTATCCTCTGTTTCAGGCAGGGAAGAGTTTATCCTCTAAAGTTTTTTATTTTAGAGATGAGTTTATCCTCTAAAGTTTTTTTATTTTAGAGATAAAAGTATCCTCTGTTCTTGTAGGCAGGGACGTTTATCCTCTGTTTCAGGCAGGGAAGAGTTTATCCTCTAAAGTTTTTATTTTAGAGATGAAAATATATCCTCTGTTCTTTCAGGCAGGGAAGATTTTTGGCATTACGTGCTAAAAATAAGTTATCCTCTGTGTCAGGCAGGGAAGTTAAGTGTGAAGTGTTGGTAATTTGGAAAGTTAACAATAGTTAAGTTTTTTTTTTTTTAACAAAGTGTACCCTCTGTTGATCAGAGAAGTTTTTGTTTTAGTTTTTTTTGTTTAGTGTTTGTTTAGTGTGGTACAGAAGAAACTTGCAAAATGGTCAGAAGGAATGCTAAGCTGATTCCAACCACAGAAAAGAGTGGTCTTGCGACTCCTCTGTGGTCAGATAGTGAATTCAAAACACTGTTAGGGGAACAAATGGACCTAATAGTCACTGAAAAAGTTAGACAAGAACTAACGCAGAAATATGAGATTCATCCAGACAAGACTTGGTCAGTAGATGAGTGTAAAAAGGTACTAGGAGCAAGCATTCGTAAGAACAATGTGAAAGGCATTCTGTTGTCACAGAGAATTCAGTGTAATGCTAGCGACACAACAGTCTCAGCGTAATTCAGAGCTAGAGAAACAGAACAATGAACTCCGAGAGTATCCACTTTGACTAAGAAATTGAACCTCAAGAAAGTTGCAGCAAAACTGATGTGAAAGTTAGTCAGCCTGATAACATTTACCCTGATTTACAAGCGTTCTTTGAAACAGATGTAGCTCCAATCAGTAACTGATGTGCCTGTAAATTCAGTCAATGTGTGTGGTGCGAGGAGAAGATCGCAGGGGATTGAGGAAACTGATAGTGTTCCTCTCAATTCTTCTGTTGTGCAAATACAAACTGTTGCCAAAGCTTTAGGTCCTAAAGATATAGAGAGACTATCTCAAAGTTTACCAGCACGCACATTTTTCTGAATTTAGAAGAACATTGATCAGTAAAATGCGTCTTTATGACATGTCGTTGACAGAAGTCACGCAGTTGATGTCACAAATTTTAACTGAATCTGAATTCAACAGTTTTGAATCTGCTGTTACTTCTGAACTGCGAAATGCCAGTAAGGGTGATTTAAGAGAAGGTATTTTGAAAATCCTAAAGAATATCTTAGGACCCAAAATAGATTGGTCTAGAATTACTGCCTGTGTGCAAAGGAAAGAAGAAACTGTGAGTGAATATACTGAGAGATTTTGTCAGTCAGCTGTAATTTACAGTGGAATTGTTGATGACCCTGAAAGTGTGCTAGATGACAAGGGACCCCTGGTTCGTATCTGGTCAGATGGCCTTGTAGCCGAATACAGAAAAGCTTTACCATTCTTAGATCTAACTTGGTCTAACAGAACTCTCAGAAGTAACCTAGACAGGTTAGCAACATGGGAAAGAGATGCTGATGTCAAGGCAAAAGTAAGAGTAGCAGCAGCTACGTTTAACACAACGAAACAAGACAATAGATGGTCTAAAAGAGAAAGCAAATGCAAATACTGTGCAAAATTAGGACATTGGGAGAAAGAGTGTAGGAAGAAGTTGCAAGATAGTAAAAGAAATGCTATGCATAATTCTGCTCCTTCTCAGCCTGCACACAACCCTGAAGTAATTCCGCCAGTGACCACTGAAACTCTAGGTCAGCTAGTTCAGGCTCTTCTAAGAGCACAACAAGACCAGGAAAAACTAATTATTGGGGCTGTGAGTAGCTACCTTTCCCTGTAATCCAACACAATGACCAAAGAATTTTTGTGAAAGGTAGCATAAAAGAGAAAGAGATTGATTTTTGCTTGATACAGGTGCAGAAATTACAGTAATTCCTACAAAATTGGCACAAGGTTTAAACATCCCATACAAGAAAACCAAACTTTGTTTAACTGGTGTAATAGGTGAAGATTCTGTTTTGTATGAAACTCCGCCCATAGAGGTACAATTTGGCCCAAAAACTCTGACTACAAAATTGCTATGCGCTCCATTAAATACAGGTGCAATTTTAGGCATGGATCTTCTGAGACAAATAAATCTAACTTTAGACATGTCCTCAGAATCTACTAGCATAAAATTTCCTCAGCACAGATTTCTACCAATAATGCAACCCTCCCGAGTATGCTTTCTTACAGAATCATCCAATTTGGGCTAAAGACAAGGATGATTGTGGGTTGTTGACAGGTGTAGAACCAGTTAAATTGACAGGAACTCCACCTCCGGTCACCAAACAATATCCGATTAATAAGGAAGCTATACAGGAATCAAACTTATTGTAGAAAATTTGCTGACGCAAGGAGTGCTAGTTAAAACCAACAGTCCATGTAATTCACCCATATGGCCCATCAAGAAATCTAATGGGACATGGAGACTTACAATAGACTACAGAGTAGCCAATAAACATATTGAAAAAATCACCCCCCTAGTGGCAGATCCATCTACAATTTGTAATGGCTTACCATTAGATTGTAAGATTTTTTCAGTAATTGATATATCTAATGGATTCTTTTCTGTACCGTTGCACTCTGACAGCCAGCCATGGTTAGCTTTCACAGTTGACTATGAACAATACCAGTGGACACGATTGCCACAGGGATTTCAAAACTCCCCAACCATATATCATCAGGCTGTAAGACGTGATTTGTGTGACCCAGAATGTCCGGTAAAACAGTCCACTATGATCCAATATGTCGATGATATTTTGATTGCCTCAACAGATCATGAGGTACATCAAACTGAATTGGCATCATTGTTGGACTATTTGCATAAAAAAGGACACAAATGCAGCTTTCACAAAGCTCAAATCGCTAAAAAGCAAGTCACATTTCTGGGTCAAACAATTGGTGCAGGAAATAGATCCATTACACAGGATCGAGCGGCTTCAGTCAAAGCCATACCTCCGCCTAATACCATTAAAACACTCCGCTCATTTTTAGGAACAACAGGTTATTGTAGACCTTGGATTGAAGACTATGCCTCGATTGCTCAGCCTCTCTATGATTTGTTGAAAGGCCATGGTAAAGATTCAGATACTGTTTGTATGGAAGAACTTCATCTCAAAGCTTTTAATGATTTGAAGAGAGCACTATGTCAAGCACCAGCATTAGGAATTGCCCAATCTGATAGACCCTTTGTGCTTTATGTCCATGAACACTTAGGCTTTATGACTGCATGTCTAATGCAAGATCATGGGGGCAGCTTTCGCCCAATTCATTACTATTCCGGTAAACTTGACATAGTCGCTCAAGGTATGGGCCCATGCCTCCGAGCAGTACAGGCAGTTCATCTAGCGCTTCAGGCTTCATCAGGAATGGTGTTAGGTCAGACTGTAAACGTAAAATGCCCTCACGCAGTGTCCGCACTAATGAATCAAGCAAAAGTCACTTCTGTCACCTCCTCCCGTTGGGGAAATTGGTTAGCAACTCTCACAGCCCCGAATATTGTCATACAGCGTGCACCAGTCACGAACCCATCCTCATGTATGATGTCTGCAATGACTGAATTTGTGTTAGAGGATGAAGGCGAAATGACTCATGATTGTGTTACGCTTACATATGCAGCGACAAGTGAAATAGCAGAAACTCCCATAGAGGCAGAATTGGAGTTGTTTGTTGATGGTTCAGCTCAAGTTATTGAAGGTAACAGACGAGCAGGATATGCAGTAACTTCCACCACTGAAGTAGTTGCTTCAGGTCGTCTTCCAGATCATTTTTCAGCTCAAGCTGCAACTAGTAGCCTTAACTAGAGCATGCACGCTAGCTTCAGGATCGGTTGCAAATATCTACACAGATTCCAGGTATGCTTTTGGGGTAATTCATGATTTTGGTGTCATTTGGCAAACCAGAAAATTTCTAACTTCTGCTGGATCCCCATTAAGCATGCTGGATTAGTGAAAGATTTAATGTTTGCCATGAAACTCCCAAAGAAATTAGCGGTGATCAAAGTGAAAGCACATCTCACAACTAATACTACGGAAGCTAAAGGTAATGCTCTTGCTGATGTAGTGGCTAAACAGGCTTGTTTCTATGCAACTGTACAAGTGTGTTCAGGTAGTACAGCACAGAAGATAATTCTACCTCCTGAATCAATCGTTGATCTGTATAAAGACGTTCCTCTATATGAAGCATGGACATGGTTAGACAAAGGAGCCACTGTGGATTCATCCGGCTGCTGGACCAAAGGGGGAAAGTATGTTGCTCCCGAATCACTGTTGCCATATTTGGCTCAACAAATACACAGTTTGGGTCATAGTGGTCCAGCAACGATGAATCACAGGTTCTCAAATCAATGGTGGAATCCAAAATTCAGAAACGCAGCCACTGAAACAGTCAAGAGATGTGTTACATGTCAGAAAAATAATGATGTACCAGCAGCCACTACACCAGCAGCGCATACACCAGCTCCACCAGGGCCATTTCGTCACCTGCAAGTTGATTACATATCGTTGCCCCCTTGTAAAGGAAAAACTGACGTTTTGGTAGTAATAGACAAGTTCTCAAGATGGGTAGAAGCTTATCCAACAGGGCGTGCTACAGCTGCACATACTGCTAAATGTCTTGTCACTGATTTCATTCCCAGATGGGGATTACCAGATTGCATTGACTCAGATCAAGGTACCCACTTCACAGGACAGGTAGTCAAGGAAGTGTCTAGAATGTTGAAGATTAAGTGGAACCTTCACTGTCCCTATAGGCCACAAGCATCAGGACAGGTTGAACGATCAAACAGAACAATTAAAACCAGGCTAAGCAAAATGCATCAGGAAGGAGTACCATGGGTTGAAGCACTGCCCGCAGTACTGTGTAGTATGAGAGCATCACCTAACAGATCAGTAGGACTGAGCCCTCATGAGATTATTACTGGACGCCCAATGCAGATGCCAGGTGTGATTGATCTTAGAAATGCTGATGTGCACATTGCTTCTGATGCCCTGATCGCTTACTGTGAAAACCTCACAAAGGCAGTGCAGAGTGCCAAAGAGAGAGTTGAGTCGTGTTGGCAGACTCCACCAGAAGGTGGACACACAATCGTCCCAGGTCAATGGATCATGATAAAGACATTCAAAAACAAGCCATTAGAGCCTAAGTGGTACGGACCACATCAAGTGATGTTGATTACAGCAGCTGCAGTATTGTGTCAGGGAAGGAAAACTTGGACTCATGTGTCACATTGTAAGGTTGTTCCTCCCCCTGCAGGGATAGGATAGGGCAGACACAAGAACCAGTGAGGAGCCCAGGGAAGAAGAAAGCAACAGGCTTCGGGGCCAACCCTGAGGTGAAGATTTCCTCAGGCCTTTCCCTCCATTAGTCCATCCTTTCCTCACTGTTCTTTAGGTGTCGCAGGAATTGAGAAATAGGGAAAGAAGGAACAACAATAGCAGACTATATTTTGAACAGAGGACACAACCCTAATGTTTGCAGACTCTACAACAAATACTGCTCTGTGCCGTTGGTCTCTCTTGTTTGTGTTTCTTTCTTCTCTGTGCAGATACCATCTGATGGCTGTCCTGAGATCCATATGCACCACCCTTCTCACCTGCGGATGAAGCCACAACCTCTAGAAAACAACCAGACCCATTGCCAACTATCACACAAGAAAGAAAGAAGAAAGAAGAAAGAAGAAAAAAAAATACACAACGCAGAGACTCACATACGATCTTTCAGCAAAACTAATTGCATGTTTTGTTTCTGTGTCAGCATGCAATTACATATAAGCAACACAGAACATGTACTATGTGCCTGTAACAGATTACAAGTTACAATAATTAACTTTTAAGTGTCTAAATTTGTATTTTGTGTTATTAGAGTTATTAGAACTCTCAAACGGGGAATTGTGGGATTACAAATTGTATTTAAATGTTTAATTTAGATACACACTCCCTGACTAAGAAAAGGTCAGGCATTTCAGGTGTTTTCGTTTCCTGACCATTTGAGCTCGAGACAGCTGTGCCTTTTGTCTAAATGAGTCAGACCACTGAGGCTCTCAACCTTTGTTCTGCAAATGACTTTCTAGCCCAGACGTGGATTCGTTTAGGTTGATTAGATTAGTGTCTATGCATTTGATTATGTTGATGAGATTAGGACCACGGGAAGTTCCCGCAACAAACCAACACCTCCCTCAGGTGCATGCATTTGTTTGAATTTGGCTCCACCTCTAAGAATCCCTCCTCCAAAAATACCTATAAGACAACCTGTAAATTACTTAAGAATGAGATTTTAGATGACTGCAGCTACCATCAACATGTCATAGAATAAAGAAATTCTGCTGACAATCCAATCCGAAGTCTCCTGGTCTTCTCTTCTGAGTTTTCTACTTTAGAAGAACAGAGTTTTCAACAACAGATAACCCAGGATTCTGCTTATCAGGGGTGAAGATGACCCAGGGTTAACATTTATAGTATTAGCAGTGTGAAACGTGATTACAGATAACCCAGGATTCTGCTTATCAGGGGTGAAGATGACCCAGGGTTAACAGTTATAGTATTAGCAGTGTGAAACGTGATTACAGATAACCCAGGATTCTGCATTTCAGGGGTTAAGATGACCCAGGGTTAACAGTTATAGTATTAGCAGTGTGAAACGTGATTACAGATAACCCAGGATTCTGCTTATCAGGGGTTAAGATGACACAGATTTAACAGTTATAGTATAAGCAGTGTGAAATGTGATTACAGATAACCCAGGATTCTGCTTATCAGGGGTGAAGATGACCCAGGGTTAACATTTATAGTATTAGCAGTGTGAAACGTGATTACAGATAACCCAGGATTCTGCTTATCAGGGGTGAAGATGACCCAGGGTTAACAGTTATAGTATTAGCAGTGTGAAACGTGATTACAGATAACCCAGGATTCTGTTTATCCGGGCTTAACATGACCCAGTGTTAACAGTTATAGTATTAGCAGTGTGAAACGTGATTACAGATTACAGATAACCCTGATAAACATGACCCAGGGTTAACAGTTATAGTATTAGCAGTGTGAAACGTGATTACAGATAACCCAGGATTCTGTTTATCTGGGCTTAAGATGACCCAGTGTTAACAGTTATAGTATTAGCAGTGTGAAACGTGATTACAGATAACCCAGGATTCTGCATTTCAGGGGTTAAGATGACCCAGGGTTAACAGTTATAGTATTAGCAGTGTGAAACGTGATTACAGATAACCCAGGATTCTGCTTATCAGGGGTTAAGATGACACAGATTTAACAGTTATAGTATAAGCAGTGTGAAACGTGATTACAGATAACCCAGGATTCTGTTTATCAGGGGTTAAGATGACCCAGGGTTAACAGTTTTAGTATTAGCAGTGTGAAACGTGATTACAGATAACCCAGGATTCTGCAAACCACAGTATTGTAGGCTCTTACATTATTAGGTCATATGAGATCAAACGACTACTCGACAACAAAAATATTTGTTGACTATTTTTTATTGTCGACGTTGTCGATAATGTCAACTAATCGTTGCAGCCCTAGCAGTGTTGAAGCTCTTTTATTTGCTGTGTGTGTCCTGTCGCAAAATTCAGCGAAAAGTCCTACAAGATGGTAATAGTGTGATTAAGGTGTTTACATGTCTGAACTGCACTTCAATAATGCAACTAAAATAGGAATACTTCACATGTCTTAATTCGATTTGTTTACTTCAATTATGACTTTAGCCAGATTAAGCTACTCAAAAATCTCTGTTTACATGGTAGATTCTTAATCAGAGTAGTCTTAATCGTATTAAAATCGGAGTATAGATGTCCATGTAAACGTTCATTGATGGCCGAGTAGAGCTGTGTGAGAAGCTCCAATAAAAATAGCCAGATCGTTGTCAGGTTGAATATAAATTTAAAATGTCCTTGAAAACAATAAAAATAATGTTTGACCAAAAATCATACAAAATAGGACAAAACCAATATAAATGTGCCAATGTTCCCTCTGAAATCGTGCACCTATCGCATTGAGGTGATAAGGAGGTAAATGTGTTGTGTAGTCTAGTTTTGGAGTAGTGAAGCCGGTGCATAACATTTAACTGAATCAGTTTATATCTAGAATTTACTGAATTCTTCCCAGACTTCATCAGACACTTCATCATTCAGTTCGCTAGACCAGGCTACTTTAAGTTGGCTGATGCACACAGATGTTGTAAAAGCATGGACAAAACAGCACATTAAATGTCTCATTTCAGGATGAGATTGCAAACTTGTTTTTAAGTTGCAAAAAAAAAATGCAACATGTTCCTCTAAATAATGATCCCCTGTGCAATAAGTCTCTTTCCTCTCCTCATTGAGAAAACTCTGTCTTTGGGCTCAAAAGAATGGTTACATGATTTTGGTGTTAATTGAGACTTTGGGTAATAAAAAAAATTTAAAAAAAACTTTTAATCAGATTTAAAATCTTTAAGGAATTTCTGTTCACTAAATTGTTAACAGTTCTGCTTTCTGTGAAGAGTAGAGCTTGGAGAGATGGCCTTGGCATTGACATAACCTCCGCTTGAACCCATAATGGAAAGGTCTCAGGTGTCCATTTTTGAATTAAATTAGAAAAACTGACACTTCAAATCAACATTTAAATATCAACTTTTACTTAAAGTAGTTTTTAATAATTCCTGTAAATATATCCAACTTAATATACCAATACAAGTAATGTGCTTTGTCTTACAATCTCATATTCTTTCATCGGTCTGCACAGCACCACTTCACCTAATATATTGAGGTCTTATGAAGTGAAACTATTAAGGTGTGTTCACACCAAATGCGAATGTAGTGTTACATGCAAATTATTTATATGTCAAATCACTTTTTATTGTCACATCACCACAGCACAAGTGCCTTGGTGAGTGAAATTCTTAAGAGCAAGCTCCAGACAGTGAAAAAAAATTTTTTTTTACATATGGACAGTACATATTTACACATATGTTAAGTCAATGCAAAGACGCAATAGACAATCCTGTAGCGCTATTCGCGCGAATGACGCAGTGCGAATGGCGCGAATGACGCAAATTACGCGGCGCGAATTGAGCGTTTGGGGCGAGTTGAAAAATTTGAAATTGGCGGATATTCGCGCCGCGTTAACCAATCAGGAGCTTGCTCTAGCAGTGACGTGATTACCAGCGGAGGCAGAAAATCCAAAAAAACAATGGAGGACACATTTATTGTGGTTGTATGTGGGCACCCGGAGCTGTACGATACTACTTCGTACATTTACAAAAACAGGAATACATTTTGCAACGAGAATGGAGCTTCCTGGCAGAAGCCCCTCCCATGACGCGAATTCGCGTCTGTTGTGTAGTGAATTTCACGCGCGAATGAAGCGAATTTCACGCGCGAATGAAGCAAGTAAACTCAAACTGTACAAGCATCTGTGCGAATAGCGCAGCAACTTCGTGCGAATAGTGCGATTTATTCGCGTCATTCGCGTCTGGTGTGAACGCACCTTTAGTCTTTTTTACTTGGTTACTTTAATAATAGCTTAATTATATTTTAATCATCTTTATGCATAATCCATAAAAGAGAGAGTTACAGTGTCAAGTCAGGAGGTAAGGAAATGTGGACAAGAATCGCGGCATCTTTGATATTTAGAGAGGGACATAGTCAAACAATTACTGAGGTGAAAGATAGCTGATTTGGTGAGAGAGAAACATTAAGGAAGAAGGAGGTAGAAGGATCAAAATTTATGCCAAGATTTCTAACAACAGTGGAAGGTCTAAGAAGGACACCAGCAATATTAACACTCAATATAGAGGCAAGATGTAAGTTGAAAAGGGCCAACCGGTTGTAAATCTGTTTGATCAAATTTAGGAAAATTTGAATTTTAATATGGGTTTAATTTAGGAAAATTACAAATCACATTGATGTGATCAACACATGCAGATATGGAGTTGATGGGGAATGCAGCAGTACATTGAGAACTGATGTGGAGCTGGGTGTCGTCAGCATAGCAGTAAAGGTTAAAGGGGTAATGATGAGAGAAATCTAATTTTCTTTGTGCTTTTGCAATAAAAGCACAATTGTACCATTAAAGGTCACATATTATCAAAACCGAAATTTCCTGTCTTTTTCATGATGGTCTAGGGGCTATGTAACTACCATATAAGTTTCAAAACAGTCAATCCACAGTAAAGTGCACACCGCCTGCATAAAGTAGCTGTGCTTTTTCACTAGCCCTTGTGACTTCCTTAAAAATGTGATGTCAAAACTACTCAGTCACTGCCTTCAGTCACCATCTCGAGCACCGCCCACCGTCCTTTTGCCAAACCCCAAGACAACATCGCGTCCATGCCACTGCTGAGCAACAACAACACGGAAACATGTCGAAAAGGTTAACTTTAACAGACGAAACCAGATCGGCTGACCTGTAACGTTACACTCTCACAATAGATGTACGATCTGACAGGACTGTTACTGTGAAGTGGATCCCATCTAACATGTATAGTAAAGACAAGCTCGCCGTGTCTATCTAGTCATGATGATGTAAATACATTTCAAATTCAGCAGGCAACTATTTTTACAGCTACATTATTATTCCAGCCACAATTAATCACAACACTATACAATTTCAAATGATTATAAATCGTCAGTTTGTTGTTTTACACACATGCACAGACATTATTTCATACACCGCATAGTCGTGAGATGCAAGAAATCTTCAGACGCGCCCATAACAACGAAAGACAATATTGCACCTTTTCTGATAAGAAGTGTGCGCTGCAAACACGATCATGTTTGACTTTCGTTTCTGTCCATTACGCTCATTTTATCGCGTATAGCCGTCCGTCACTCAGAAAACAACAGGCCAATCAGAAGGGCTCATGAATATTAATTAGACAGGACAAATCTATCTGTATTCAGCAGAGCTCCTGAGAAAAGAGCTGTAAAAATATATTGAGATGTTTTTGGTATTTTATACCGCAGATATATACTTAAGGACATCACCTAAAATAAAACAGAAAGGTGTACAATATGGGACCTTGCTTAAAACAAAATAATAGACAAAGCATTTATTTAATCAAGCTCCAAAAATGGCTCATTTGGATAATGTGAGTTCTGTGACATTATCCCATATATTTGCATATGACTGCCTCCAGAGCAAAATATAGATAAATAGTTATCATTGCAACTAGGGCTGTAGTCAAGTCCACCTTTGTCGAGTCCAAGACAAGTCCAAGTCCAAAGAGGTTCGAGTCCGAGTCAAGTCCGAGTCCAAAAAGGTTCGAGTCCAAGTCCAAGTCCAAGTCCAAATGAGACGGTCAAAACAGAGAAAGAAAAAAATCTTCTTCAAAACCACATACTTAATTATTGATAATTGATGTGATACGAGAGACGGCATATATTCTATTCTAATATAATAATTTTGCATTATTGTTTGTAATGATCTAAAGCATGTGCAGCAACACTGTAGGATCAAATTAGGCTATTTTATTTATCCTCCTGAGACCCAGCTATGGAGTTTTTGCCTCTGTAGTGGACATTCTATTTTAGTGAATTTCTCTGAGACCTCACATGTCACAGTTATAAGCCTGGATGTCCTGCACAGAGCTCATTCAGGGCTTTATAGAGATACTAAAGGTTTTTAAACCTCTCCTATGCCTTTAAAGATGGCAATATTTAATTTAGTGAAAATTGTACATCCTTATGGAAATATGATTATATTCTGTAATGTCTTTTAAATCTGAATCATTTTCAGATTGTTTGTCATAAAGCAACATCTCAGGAAAATGTTATGGGTTTTCAAATTCAAATATAACTTCCTGTTATGAAACAGGACATAATTTCATACATGTTCAATGTAGAGGACACCAGGACTAAAAGCATGTTTATTATGCATTTTGTCTCAGGAGGATATTTTAGGTTAAGCAATTTCACTTATATTTGACCAATTCTCGATTTTGTAAGATTTTATCTAGTCAACTTGAAAATGTAACTACAACATGATTCAAGAAACTTTCTCTTTATTAACCCTCTAGTTAAAGAATAGTATATTCTAAGTGCACCACACATGACGTTGTCTTCATGATGTAAATGTGAAACAAATCACTAAATATCTTTGCAGAAAAGATGAACTACAACTACATCTTGTACAAACTTCCGAGACCGGACTCGCGTACTACAGCCCTAATTGCAACACTTCGCCCACTGATGTTCAGTCGCTTAATGCCTGACACGTGTCTACACCAGATATGAGTGTCCTGTCAAAAGCAACTAGAGCTTATCACTGATACCGTCTACACTGCATACAGTAAAAATGCCCATTTTGACATACTCTGACATGCTCCAAAACTTTATTAACATAAAATACTTCATATAAAGGGCTGCCCCCTAATAGTCGACTAAACGTTAGTCGACCAGAAGAGGCTTGGTCAACCAAAATTGTCAGGGCTCTAGAGTGCGACCAATTTGGTCGCACGTGCGACTTAATTTCTCAGGGGTGCGACTAAAAAAAAACTTTGGTCGCACTGGTGCGTCCAGCCATTCGAGGAAATAAACAAAATCTCCGCGACTCAGAAAGTCTCTCTGCTGTTCGACAACAGACACGTTAGGCTCATATCGTGGTCTAAACCAATCAGAGATAGTGAAGGGCGGACCCCCCCTCTGATTGGCCGTGGTCCAGATATTCCTGTATGTGTGTGTGCGTTTGAAGATGCGTGTGCTGCTGCAGTCAGAGAGAGAGGTGAGTAGTAGAGATGCACGCAGCTCTTTCTCTGAATCTGATCTGTTCAGTGAGTGTCTGACAGTCCCTCCAGGATTCTGCGATCGCTGAATTTATCGCAAAATCATGCAAACTCCGCTATTTTCCAAATTGCTGCAGATTTTGCTCTTAGACGCCGCCTTGTGGCGTCATCGCAATGCGCATTCAGTCAAAGAAAGGTTGTTTCTCAGTTCAAAAAATGGAATGAACAGCTTTGCGTTCTCTTCATGCACGATTTACAAGAGCTACATTGGACAAACGAACCGAAAGCGGAACAAATCCGCACTACTCGTTTGGGCTACAGACCGTTTATCTGCTCGGACCGGCGCCGCGGGCTGCTCTCGATCACGCGACACCGTCATACACAGCGCTGGGAGATACAGTGAAGAAAGTAGTAGAATTAGCCGCAGAATCCATAACATTTCTGTCAGATCTTGTGAGAAGCATTCAAATTCGGCAAATAATTATGTTAAAGCTACAGATATCAGAACAAACTCCACTGATGTGGAAAACAGGAGAAACGTTATTCAATAAACACAAATCTCCACCATTCACCATTAATTTAATATAACTAACGTTACAGGAACAACTTGTGACAGAAATGGTCGAATGTCTTAGTGTTTTTAAATGCTTCACACAACTTTTCCCAGCACTTCAAACTTTAAGTATTACCGAATTTTAAAGTTATTTTTAATGTGATGACATTATTTGTTCATCCTTCATAGGTTTTCCCATTTATAAAACTAAACGTTTCATAATGTAGGAAAGCAACCACTTATTTAAAAATAAAAATTACATTAAATTACCACTATTAGATGGCTGCAGAGAAGTACTTATAGGCTTATCAGCCATTTGCACTCTAATATATATATATATATATATTGTATTTATTAAATTATATTTAGACATTATGAATTACATTGATAAAAGTTAATTTTGAACTGCATCTCAACTACCCAGACAGCACAAGTATATCTGTAAGACGTCTTGTACATGTGTGTACAAGATGTACATGTGTGATTAGGGTGAGTGCTTTACTGTCAGGTGCTGGTGCCACCTTCTGTAGAACTTAAAGGCACTGGTGCTGGTGTCCTTAAATGCTAGTCTGGAGCCCTACAATGGTTCTCGAAGTCAGAAAAGTCATAACAATATTAGAAGAATGTTGTCTGTGGTATATTTTGAAGGATTTTTTTATAGGTTTAATGGGAGGGTTTGAGAAGCACTGCACTAGAGCATTTTCATTCAGACACAGTGGAAGATCTGATAAGACTCAGTGTAGAGGGTCAAGTCTGGAAGATGTTGATGCTAGAGAGAGTGTGTCAGCTGGTTTAGCCGAGGCCAAATATCAAGAAGGACAAACTACAGGAGTTGGCCATCCGAGAGGCATGTGACTGCAATAGAGGATAGTCCATAATACATTGAGCCATGAGATGTTCAGTTTGAAGCCCTTAAAACACTTAATTTAGATGTTCTTTTTATTTCATTTATCTTGAAATGTTTTTAAGTTTAAATCTCTGCTCAGTGAAGCACTTTAAGCACCATCACTTTTTTCAGTAAGTTACCTTTCTTGTAGAATTGTGCTTCAAATAAAGAACTTTATGTTGACCAGATTGTTAGTTAATCGTTTACTAGTCAATATTGCCTATATGAAAATTTGGGTGCACCTAACTTTTGTGCCGGTGCACCTAAGAAAAAAAGTTAGGCGCACCAGTGCACCCAGTGCAAAAAGTTAGTCTAGAGCCCTGATTGTATTAGTTGCTAAAAAATTTGAATACACAGGTGAAGTTATGCAGTTCATGATGGACAGCTCATTAACGGCCAGTCTATGTGGTAATACAGTCCATCGAGCAGGACATCCAAAAGCTCCCCTATCATTCATCGAACTCAAATATGGCTTATCATCTGAAATATGTTAATAGCAGCAACTCTACATGGCCGCTCAATCTGTGTCTGTGTGGTGTGTGGAAGCTGAACAGTAGCGCTCACTGCAGGATAGATGGAGGTGCTCACTTACTCTTAAAATACTACATTTTTAGTCATACAGATATGAGTAATACTTATTTCAAATATGTAAAGACATTCATTTCTGGGCACTCACGATAACAACATAATTTTGCGCTTTTGTAAAATAATGAAAGCAAACCGAATTCTGCCTGAATCTCTGCGAACTTGAGTGCGAAAATCATGTGTATATAAGCCCTACTGTTTCCCTCGTTACCCATGTGTATATAAGCCCTACTGTTTCCCTCGTTACCCATGTGTATATAAGCCCTACTGTTTCCCTCATTACCCTTGTGTATATAAGCCCTACTGTTTCCCTCGTTTCCCATGTGTATATAAGCCCTACTGTTTTCCTCGTTACCCATGTGTATATAAGCCCTACTGTTTCCCTCGTTACCCATGTGTATATAAGCCCTACTGTTTCCTGTGTTCATCGTCAGGTATTGTTCTTCTATGGTGGTTTGCTCAGTTTTGTTCTTTGTTCCCTTAATTTTTTGCTTTGACAGTTGTTATCACCTGAAATAAAACGACTGTTTTACTCTCCCTTGTGGCTGAGTTCACCACTCATTAGTGTCCAGTTCTGAACTTTTAAGAGTGCCTTATGACGTGTAAGGTACAATGGGGTTAAAGACACCTTAAGGAAGCGGTGCTTTTCACTTCTCCCAAAATGTATGATTCCAAAAATTACACATTGTTATTGAACTGTTAAAGCAACACAGATTGTGGAAAAATAGAGTATAAAAGTGGTATGATTAAAAAATTCATGAGGTGGTGAAAGGCTCACCGACGCCGGACAAAAGGCACCCAGTAATGATATAAATACTTTAGCTAAAGTATTAGAAAAAAAAACTAACTTTGGTTTATATGTTTGTAAAGAAAAATACATAGTGTTTATCTTGCTTTGTCTTCCCTTTAGCCTCTCAACCCCAATCTAAACATAGGTCCAGGTGGTGGAGGTCAGTCTCTGCACTCTCAGACTAATATGAATGATAGTATGGGCACTGGCTTGCCACTCACCTCACTAATGCAGAGCCAAATGAGCAATGGTGAGACCCTCTCTGCATCCAAGAACTGCTTAGGTGCCTGTACTGTGCTTGAGCTTGCTTATTTCTTTGTACAATTTATTTTCACCGTATGTAGTACTTAATGTTTTTATACACACACCGCTATACTTTTCTGCAGCTTGCCTGGCTCTTAACATTGCTATGTTCCCTTTCATTTACTATCTTTGTGTGGTGGTGTTTTGATGAACTGAATGTGTGCTTTACCCTGACTGTGAGTGTGTGTTGTCAGGCCCCAGCTACGCCCTCACCCAGCAGCAGCACAGCACATCCATGAGCCTGCCCCCCAGCAGCCATGGCACGGGGCCTGGGTACAACCACTCGGCGCCCACCTCTCAGGGTCAGGTGGCCTATTCATCCATGGCCTCTCGTGCCAACCTCAACATGCAGTCCAGCCAAGGTGAGCCCGGCATGGAGCTCACCTGAAAATCTCATCCAGAAATCAATGTAATTGGATGAAAATGGGGGATGAGGGCTTTGAGGAAAGCTTTATTCAGAAATAATTTGTCATGAATGCTATGTATATCGATATATTAAGATAATAAAGCCCATTTTAGCCATGTACACACTACAGTTAAATTAATGATTAATCCCCTCCTGTACACACACAGTTCAGTAAATCACGGGAGTCACATCAGCATTCTACAATCGAATTGACTCCCGAAAAATGCAGGTAGTGACAACTGCGTTTACAAAAATTATACGCAATGTATACGGAACTTAACTGAACAACTAGTTGTACAACTAGTACAAATTTAAACATGCATCAGAGATGTGTCTCTCTGTATTTGTGTGGTGGAATAAAACCACAGGGAAAGTGGTATGAGCTTTGACTCATCCATGTCAGATCTTACAAAAAAAAAACAGCAAACAAGAACAAGCCCATAATAAACAGATAAATCCAAATGCTTTATCTTAAAAACTAAAATATCTCAACCTGCTCTCTTCAATATCTCCATAAACTTAAGGTAATATCACTATAAAATCAAGACCAAAAATGCTTGTAAAAAGTGGACATGGCAACACTTCAAGAGCGTGCTCTGCAAAGCAGCCTTACAAACATAAACAAAACACAATGGCTCTGTTTAGTAAAAATTCTGAACATAAGACTTTGATCGCTATAATATTACTTTTGACAAAAATAGTGTATACCAAACACGTGTGTCGTGGCAATTTTTAGCTCACTCTCATCAGGCAAGAGACAAATGTACTTTTAGTCTTTTAAAAGGTTTTATTCTCTGCAGAGAAGGTCAACAGTCTACAGAGACACACAAGTTTTCTGCAGAATGCGACACGGTTTAATACGGAAAAATATAACAAAGACATGTTCTTAACAGGTTTCTTGATATTCATCCATGTGCTACTGTTGAGTTATTATTCTCCATGGATACAACTGCTTCATTAGAAATATCTCTTGACCCCGAGAGAGATCAAACACATACAGTTCATCAGCAGGAGGCTGCTCCCTGATATAATCCTCTTTTTAGGCATTCTTTAAATCTTTAAAACCCTGAAATGCTGCTCTCTGTCCCTAACTGGGTTTCTTGATATTCATCCATGTGCTACTGTTGAGTTATTATTCTACATGGATACAACTGCTTCATTAGAAATATCTCTTGACCCCGAGAGAGATCAAACACATACAGTTCATCAGCAGGAGGCTGCTCCCTGATTTAATCCTCTTTTTAGGCATTCTTTAAATCTTTAAAACCCTGAAATGCTGCTCTCTGTCCCTAACTGACAGTGTTTCTTTCTAGACTCTACCCCTGCTTCTTTTAGTTCTCAAAAACTGTACAGCAACATTTTAGTCCTGGATATAAATTTGTTTGAACATAGGACTTTTGTTTACACTGTCATTTCAATGTTGCAATGTTTGTGGTGCTGGTTCCCATTAGTTTCTATGATGCATCAGCAAGGCGCTGGACCCCATTACTCCTCCACCTCAGAAGGGGGTCAGCACTACCAGGGCCAGCAGACTGGAATAATGGCACAGGGAAACCAGGGGAACAGCATAATGTCACAAAGGCCAATGGGAAGTTATCGTGTCCCACAACAAGGTAAGGGCTGTTGCCATTATTGTATTGTATGCTACCTGAAGCTTGGTTAGGGTTATTTTTAATTGTGCTGTAGATTTGCAGAGGTGAAATCACAAGTGCTAATTTGAGTTATTGTTCAGCTATTTATTTTTCTTCGATGCAATGACATTGATTTCAATACTTGTTGGAAAGTCAAATAATTATAGACCAAAGGATGGCAGTACGTTATTTCACTTAAGTCAGTGTGCTTTGGGAGTGATAAATGCATTTAAATGTTAAAGCAAAGCCCAAAATTATATTTGCCAAGTGTCAAATGTGAGTTAAAATCAGCCTTTACAAGTATATGAAACGTGAAAAGTGTCATTTGCCAGTTGGATGGTGTGACGAGTGGGGCGGGGCCGAGAGCCGTGGGAACGGAGCGAGGCCGGTGGAGTGAATGATAATGAACGACACCTGCGCCACTCACCGGTCTCGAGTCCCACGGAGGAGCTTCGGAAGGAATAAAAGGAGGAGTGACGACATTGGAAGACGAGAGAGGACCAGGCCTGGATTTTACTTTATGTTTTGTGTGTGGCAGTCGTCCGTGAGGGGCTGCCGCTTTTCTGTTATGTTTGTTTATTTGATTAAATGTGTTTAAATGTTCGCCGGTTCCCGCCTCCTTCTTCCCGTACTTATCTACTGCGTTACAGACGGCAACCTTTTTAATTAATTCTAACAATGCCTGGGAACGCAATTTATCCAACTGACAAATCGCTAAGAATGTGTTGTAATTATCTAAATGTTATCTGTGGGTAATGAGTTTTAATTGCTTATAATATAATATAATATAATATATTTTTAGAAAGCAATATTCAAACAATATTGCATTCTAGGGGGGGTAGCTGGGGGTAGCTGGTGTTAATGGTGTTTTATTCAAACCTATAATAGAACTTGTTCAGCTTGTCTGCCAATTGCTGATTCTCCATAGTTCTGGGGGATGGTGTCTTGTAGTTGGTGTCTTTCAGACTTTCCACACTGAAGCTGTGTCATTGGAAGATAAATGGATCCTTAGCACAGGGCAGACACAAGGTTGGAGTGAGCAGCAAACAATACACAGGGAGATCAGTATTGTAACGTGGAGCGTGACAACAGAGTTGAGCAAACCATAACATCAAAAGAGTAATCCACACAACAGGCAATGGTCAGGGTAGGCAGTTATTGATCACAAAACAAGGAATCAGTCCAGGGTCAAAACATTAATAAGGCATGGCAAGGAAAATGACAAGACTGGGCTAGGAAAACAAGGAAACGCTCGGTAGAGTCTGCAATAGCAAAACATTTCTTCACCATGTGAATGTGTGTGAGTGCAGGTTATATAGGTTGCTTCTAGTAGGTAGGTAGCCAGCCACAGCCATATCACCCTGCAGCCCAAGACCGGTTGCCCACTGAAGCGAAGCGGGGTTGAGCTGGTCAGTACCTGGATGGGAAACCTCCTGGGAAAACTATGTTGCTGCTGGAAGAGGTGTTTGTGAGGTCAGCAGGGGGTGCTCACATTGTGGTCTGTGTGGGTCCTAAAGCCGTAAGCCCAGATGGTATACCAGGCCGTGTGCTCAAAGCATGCGCTTTCCAGCTAGCTGGGGTTTTTACAGACATTTTCAATCTGTCCCTCTCTCTGTCTGTGGTTCCCTCGTGCTTCAAAAAATCCATCATTGTACCCATACCGAAGAAAAATAAAATCACATGCTTGAATGACTGGAGGCCCGTTGCTCTGACCCCTATCTTCAGCAAGTGTTTTGAGAAGCTTGTCAGAGACTACATCTGCTCTGTGCTGCCTGCTTCACTGGACCCACTACAATTTGCATACCGCAGTAACTGCGTTCCACAGACGATGCTATTGCCTTCACCCTGCACACTGCTCTCTCCCACCTGGAAAACAAGAACACCTATGTGAGGATGCTGTTCGTGGATTATAGTTCGGCATTTAACACCATAGTGCCTGCCACACTGGTTGCGAAGCTCCAGACTCTAGGACTGAACAGATCTCTGTGCAGCTGGATCCTGGACTTCCTGACAGGCAGAAGTCAGGTGGTCAGAATGGGCAACAACACCTCATCTCCCCTGATCCTCAACACTGGTGCACCGCAGGGTTGCGTCCTCAGCCCACTCCTGTACTCCCTGTACACACACGACTGTACAGCAACACACAGCTCGAATGTCATCGTCAAATTTGCTGATGACACACGGTGATAGGCCTGATCACCGACAATGATGAGACGGCCTACAGAGAGGAGGTGAGTACCCTGACTAAATGGTGTCAGGAGAACCACCTCTCACTCAACATCGACAAGACCAAGGAGCTGGTGGTGGATTACAGGAGACAGAGCAGAGAACACACACCCATCACCATCGACAAGACACCTGTGGAGCGGGTGAGCAGCTTTAAGTTCCTCGGCGTTCACATCACCGAGGATCTCACATGGTCTGCTCACACAGATGCAGTGCTGAAGAAGGCACATCAGCGTCTCTTCTTCCTGAGACGGCTGAGGAAGTTTGGAACGAGCCCCAGAATCCTCAGGTCCTTCTACACCTGCACTGTGGAGAGCATCCTGACCGGCTGTATCACCGCCTGGTTTGGAAACAGCACCGCTGGCAACCGCAGGGCTCTGCAAAGGGTCGTGCGAACTGCCCGCCACATTGTTGGAGGTGAGCTTCCCTCCAGGATATCTACACCAGGCGGTGTACAAGGAAAGCCCGGAGGATTATCAAAGACTCCAGCCACCCGTCCCACAGACTGCTCTCTCTGTTGCCCTCAGGGCGACGTTTCCGCAGCATCCGATCGCGCACTAGCCGACTGAGGGACAGCTTTTTCCTCAGGCTATCAGGCTAATGAACAGTCAGAAATGACCCACCCTACAACACACTCCCACTCACACAACATGCCATGCACTGCACTTTAACACAGTTCAACTGGACTACGCACACACTGCACTAACACAACCTATCTGCTATCACTGGACACCATACAATGCACATCCACGACACTGCATATGAATAATCTGTTGCACCTTTGCACATCTATCTGCTGCTCAACCAATCTGCTGTTAATTTATAATCTGTTGCACCTTCACATTATTACTATGTATAGACTACATTATGTATAGATAGTGTACATAGTGTAGACGTGCCCATACGGTGTATAATGTGTCGCTGATAATTGAGTGTGTCTTTATAGTACACTATGTGTACTGAGTATATGTATGTGTATTTTGCACATTGTCGTCTGTAAATATGTACTGTCCATATGTAAATTGTTGTTGTTTTTTTGCACTGTCTGGAGCACTGTAAATGCTCCAGTGCAGCTTTTTTGCACTGTCTGTCCATATGTAAATTGTTTGTTGTTTTTTTGCACTGTCTGTCCATATGTAAATTGTTGTTGTTGTTTTTTTTGCACTGTCTGTCCATATGTAAATTGTTTGTTGTTTTTTTGCACTGTCTGTCCATATGTAAATTGTTGTTGTTGTTTTTTTTGCACTGTCTGGAGCACGCTCATAAGAATTTGTGACAATAAAAGTGATTTGATTTGAAGCCCTAGTATAGTGATGGGGACACTATACTGACAAAAAGCACTGTCTTTCAGATGAGATGTTAAACAGAGGTCCTGACTCTCTGTGGTCATTAAAAATCCCATGGCACTTCTCATAAAGAATAGGGGTGTAACCCCGTTGTCCTGGCCAAATTTCCTCCACTGGCCTCTGACCATCATGACTTCCTAATAAGCCCCATCCACTTGATTGGCTCTATGACTCTCTCCTCTCCAACTGTAGCTGGTGTGTGGTGAGCGCATTGGCGCCGTTGTCCTGTGGCAGCCGTCGCATCATCCAAGTGGATGCTGCACACTGGTGGTGGTTGAGGAGAGACCCCTGACACGTGATTGTAAAGCACTTTGGGTGTACAGCAATACACAATAAAGCGCTATATAAGTGCATCATTCATTCATTCATTCTAAATAATCAAATGTATGGTTTCTCGTTTCCTCGTTCATCCGTCCTCGAGCCTGTAACCCAGAAACCGATCGAACTTAACCATTTTGAAGGACATCTCAATTCTCTAATTGCACCTTGAAGAGGTAAGGAACGAGGAGTGAGGAGGCTTCCAGAGGAGCTATGAGCAAAAAATATGAATGTGCATCAGCGATCGAGTACCCGAGTACTCGGCAGTGATGGCAACAATCTATTCTTTTTTTTTCTTATTTGTTATAGGAGCACTTTGGGCAACACACTGCATGCGGTCCAAAGTATAGATGTGAGAAGAGAGAGAAGTATGGCTTCAAAGTCACATGATGTCTAGGTTAGCTACATACATATCTGATTAATCTAATATAGGATGCGTTGGGATATTAACATTTATTAGCATGCTGAATGCCCTGCATATTACCAGTGTATAGTTTCATGCTCAAATGCATTGCCCGATATTGATGGAATTATTTGAGATGAAAATATTGCTTTTAGATGTTTCTTTTTTTAAATACTGATGTTATTATAATGCAGCAGTGCTTTTTTCATCATATTTTTTTAACAGTAGGCATACTTCAATTAATATTGTTTTCGTACTTCATATGGCTTTGAAAATGCGAAGGAGATTTCGGGAATCTGTGATCACTTGATAATGTAGATGAAAATATAGCACAAATCTGCCTTAAACATAGCATTATAATGAGAACTTTATAAAAATCTAGCCTATAGTAAATTCTGTCCTTGCCCCTGTTTCAGCGTGCTGTTATCAAAGCGCATTACGGCAGGAGCTGTCTCTCACTCACTCTCTCTCTCTCTCACACTATAGCATGTAACTTAAAGTTCACTGGCATTTCATTAATATAGCATTCTAATTAGAACTTTATAGAATGTGAAATCTATAGTAAATTGTCTGCTTTCCTTGTCCGTATTTCAGCACACTGTCATGAAAGTGCATCATGGCGAGAGCTCGCTCTTTCGTTATAGCGCGTAATTTAAAGTTCACTGGCATTTGCATTTACTTTTGTGCAGATACAAGTTGTGATGTTACATCTATGTTATTTAGTGATAGTTATCTGATTAATATCATAGGATGTGTCATTGAACGGGTTTCAGCTTATTGGCATAAAGTCACTCTTCAGCTTCACGCCAGGCAGCTATTCCTTTTTAGATGCTTCTTTTTTAATAACTTGCTGCAGCATAATCATGTGTTCATGTATTTATAGACAGGATTTCATGTAATATTTTAATTTTTAACATTCATTTTCATAACAGTCTTTAGATATTTTCATTATCTCCATTACGGCCACAAAAAAATATTAAATTACAATGTCACTTGCAATCGCGACTTGCACTCTCCGCTACCTGCGACGTCTGCATTGGACACGAATCATGTGCGTTGTCAATTATTTGCATGGGTATCATTATGTTGTGACTTTACTTATTGAGGCACATGACTAACTAACTCATTCAAAATCGATAACCATATTACTTAATGTAACGAAGTTGATATATACGGGAAGAAGGAGGCGGGAACCGGCGAACATTTAACACATTTAATAATAATAAAAACAAACACAAATGAAAAGCGGCAGTCCCTCACGGACGACTGCCGCACACAAAACACAAACTAAAATCCAGGCCTGGTCCTCTCTTCGCATCAGCGTGCTCGCTACTGCCCTCCCTCCTGCCGGCCGGCGGGGCCCTTTTATGTCTCTCCGACAATCACTGGAATCAGATACAGGTGTTAATTATCATTCACTTGCCAAACGTTTCCCCGCCTGCCTCCAAACCCGCTTCCTCCTCGCCCGCCATCCCACGCGCCTTGCCACATACCCCACCGCCTGCCTCAGGTCGGTGAGCCTCCAGCCTGCAGCCCCACCCCCATTTCTGGAGAGGAAGTCAGCTACCGCCATCTGCACCCCCGGCCTGTGGATCACCTTGAACTTAAAGGGCTGTAAAGCTAGATACCAACGGGTGATCCGCGCGTTGGTATCCTTCATGCGGTGGAGCCACCGGAGGGGCGCGTGGTCCGAACAGAGGGTGAACTCCTGACCCAGGAGGTAGTAGCGGAGGGTGAGGACGGCCCACCGGATGGCTAGGCATTCCTTCTCACGGTGCTGTATCTAGTCTCCTCTTGAGAGCTTCCGACTTAGATACAGCACCGCCGCCTCCTCCCTCGACCACCTGGGCCAGGACGGCCCCCAGCCCCTGTCCGACGCCTGTCTGTAACAAAAGGGAGATCAAAGTTAGGAGAGTGCAGTAGGAGCGGGCCGCCGCACAGGGCAGCTCTTCACCTTGGTTAGGGCCTGTTGGCACAGCTCCGCCCACTGGACCGGTCGGTGCTTCCTTTTAGTGAGATCAGTCAGCGGCTGGTGAGGTCCGAAAATTAGGAACAAACCTCCTATAATATCCCGCCAGCCCCAGGAACTGTCTCACCTCCTTTTTGGTCTTGGGACTTGGGCAGGCCGCAACTGCAGCCTTTGTCAATTTGGGGACGACCTGCCCATGACCCAAGTGGAAGCCCAGATACCGCACTCCACCCGCCCAATTGCACACTTCCGCTGGTTTGCCGTGTGAGTCTGCCACCCTCAGCGCCTCAGGACCGCGCTGGAGATGTTCCATATGCCGCTGCTAATCATTACTATGGATGATGATATCATCCAGATAGGCAGCGGCGTACACGCTGTGGGGCCGGAGGACTTTGTCCATGAGGCGCTGGAAGGTGGCGGAGCCCCGAACAAACGAACGGTAGCGTTAATTGGTGTAATCCGAACGGCGTGGTAAAGGCTGTTTTTCCTTGATAGTGGCGATAAGGGATCTGCCAATACCCTTTCGTTAAATCCAGTGTCGAATAAAAGCGTGCCGCACCTAACCGATCAAGCAACTCGTCAACTCGGGCATTGGATAAGCGCCGAATCGACACGGCATTCACCTTCCTGTAGTCCACACAGAACCGGACGGAGCCGTCCGCTTTAGGAACTAACACTATCGGGCTCGCCCAGTCGCTATGCGCGATTCTTCTATTACCCCAAGTTTAGCATGGTTTTAACTCTCCTGAACCACGTTTTTCTTGTGTCTGGAAGGCGATAGGGGCGGCTACGCCGCCACTTCCCCGGGAGCGCTTTCGATGTGGTGCTGTACGAGGTCCGCAACCGGCAGGGGTGAAAACACATCTGCAAAATCTGCTTGCAACTGGGCTAAGTCGGTGAGCTGCCGCGCGAGAGGTGATCCCCCAGAGACCAGAGCGAACGGATGGTTTTTGAGTGCCGCCCGTCCGAGATCATCCTCGTCAAACGACCGTGGCTAACCCCACCGACGTCCCCTCATTCCAGCGCTTTAGCAGGTTGAGGTGATAAATCTGACAGGCATCACCCCTATCCGTTCGTCTGACCTCGTAATCGAGCTCCCCCACTCGCCGTGTGACCACAAAGGGTCCTTGCCACTTCGCGAGTAATTTCGAACTAGACGTTGGAAGTAACACAAGTACTCTATCTCCCGGTGAAAATTGTCGCAGCCGCGTACCCCTGTTGTACAGCCGTGTTTGTCGGTCCTGTGCCTGCAGCAAATTCTCTATAGAGAGCCGCCCCAACGTGTGGAGTTTTGCTCGGAGGTCCAGGACGTACTGAATTTCACTACGGCTGTTTGATGGCCCCTCCTCCCAAGACTCCTTGATGACGTCAAGCACCCCGCGGGGCTGGCGACCATACAAGAGCTCGAACGGGGAAAACCCGGTGGAGGCTTGTGGGACCTCTCGCACCGCGAACAACAGGGGCTCGAGCCATCTGTCCCAATTTTACGCTTCTTTCACGAACTTACGAACCATGGTTCAACGCGTAATTAAATCATTCGACCAAGCCGCTGTTTGTGGGTGATAGACGCTGGTGCGAATCGATTTAATGCCCAATAGTCCGTACAGTTCGGTTAGCGGTGCGTGACATAAACGCGCGTGCCCTGATCCGTGAGAATCTCTTCGGGATCCCCACTGGAGATAATTCAAACAGTGCCTCGCTACACTCTTCGCTGAGATGGAGCGCAGGGCACTGCTTCCGGATATCGCGCTGCATAATCCACTAGGACTAATGCAAAGCGGTATCCGCGCGCGAACGCCCAATGGCCCGATGAGGTCCATCCCACCCTCTCAAGGGGACCTCCATCAACGGTAATGGACGCAAGGGCGCTTTGGCGGTGGCCGGTGGATTTACCAACTGGCATTCCCGACACGCCGCACACCACCGGCGGACGTTCTCGTGAATGCCCGGCCAAAAAAATCGGGCCATGAGGCGTCATGTCTTTGCCTCCCCAAGTGGCCTGCCATGGGCGTGACAGTGCGCCGCCTGAAAAGCATTTCCCGACGGCTCCGGGGAACTAATAACTGGGTTGTCATCTCTTTTGACTGGGCATCTTGGGTTACCCGATACAACCTCTCTTTTATAAGGGAAAAATAGGGGAAGGAGAGGGGGGCGTCTGGTCGGAGAAGCTGCCCGTCAATGGAGCGGACCCGGTCGTACGCGTTTTTAAGCGTCTCATCCCGCGACTGCTCCAGAGGGAAGTCGTCCAGCTCTGGGGGTTTTACCCCCTCGCTGGCTTTCGTTTCCTCTGAGGCAGGTGGGGACGGGCCCGCTAGCGCCTCTCCGGTCCGAGCCGCCGCCTCCTCCTGGCCCCGCCCCGTCTGCCAAGAGGCATCCGCACACACTATCCCCAACAATTGAGTGAAAGCCGGCCAATCGGTACCCAAAATCAGCGGATGCTTGAGGTGGGAATTAACCGCCACCTCCATTCTATGCATTTTTCCGAATTTAATCGATACAGGCACTAAGGGGTAATCCGCCACGCCACCGCACACACCTCACCTTAACCTTGCGCCCCGTATCCAACGCCCTCTGCTGTATCAGGCTTTGATGGATGGAGGTTTGGTTACAGCCCGAATCCACCAAGGCCTGATATGTACCCCTTGATACTCAGGTATCTGGTACTGCCCGGCTTGATCGGGGCAGCCCTCGGGAGTCGGGGACCCGGACCAGCAACCCCACCTCCATTATGGGACAGTGGTCCTGAAGTGCCCCGATCCCCGCATCTCCAGCAGGCCGGCCCAGGCCTTACCGCCGCCCCAGCGGCAGAAGGATGGGCAAGGGATTGCCGGAGAGAGTACGGTGGAAAGGTGGCGGGCTCTGGCCCCCGCCGGGGTAACGCCTGGCTTCCGCGGTGGGCTCGAGGCGCCCCCTGCAGCCGTGACCTGGGAGCTGGGACAGGGCGAGAGAGAGAGGGAGATGGGAGGGCAGGCTTCCTCGTCCCGGGTTTCGGAACCAGTGTAGCAAGGTTCGGAGTTCAAGGAAGGAGGACGAGGAAGTCAAGGGTGACGAGCCACAAGTCGGCGTTTAATAACAAAAATAAACATCAAAACAAAACGTAAATACTGGTGCGCCTTCTTCTTTGTGGGTATTTTTCTTCGGCCTCTTCTGGCGGTCTCTCTGCATCAGCGTGCTCGCCATGCTGCCCTCCCTCCTGCCGGCGGCGGGGCCCTTTTATGTCTCACCGACAATCACTGGAATCAGATACAGGTGTTAATTATCATTCACTTGCCAAACGTTTCCCCGCCTGCCTCCAAACCCGCTCGCTCCTCGCCTTCCCACTTCCCACGCCCGCCACACTTAACAATTAGTTAATATTTCTATTGCCTCAACAAGTAAAGTCATAACAGTAACAATTTATTTTTGGGCATGCATATTACTACAATATTAGCCATTTAATAGTACTAATTAAGCACATATTGATGCCTTATTCTACATCCCTAATCCTACCCAATACCTAAATTTAACAACTACCTTACTGACTATTAATAAGCAGCCAATTAGGAATTTATTGAGGGAAAAGTCATAGTTAATACTGAATAAGTGTTCTCTATTCTAAAGTGTTAAATCACAACATAATGACACCTTTGCAAATCATTAGCTAATTATTAATTCAAGCAGACAACTGGAAGTTGAAAGGCATGGCTTTAACCTAATGTGGTAATTAACATGTGAATGTACTTTATTAGTTAGTATAATGTGTCAGTAGGGAATTAATACATTATGACACATTTAACTAATAACAAGTTATTGATACTTAATCTAAGAATAATATAGTATAATGAACATATAATGAATATGTGCATTAGTCGCTGATGCAGTAATCATTAATAAATGGTTTAGTTCATCATGAGTTTTACTTAAACTCATGATTATCTCTGCATTAGTTAAGCAGTATTTAATGCATATTTGTGCACCCGTATTGTAAAGTGTTACCGAGAAATGAAAGGAAAGAAGAAACATAGCCGCAATCAGCTGAGCGCAGCCAATAAAAAAAGATTAAAGTTAGAAAAGAGAGACAAAGATAAAACCTGACTCCTGAGAGAAACATCACATTATCGTGGTCTTTTCAGTCTTTTGAGACTTTTTTAAGTTATTTTTAACATCAAATCTTAAGTAAGTTCTGTACACGTTTTTAATTTTATTTTTATTTCAGATCCTTATTTTAACAGGATAGTACAGATATGAAAGAAAAAAGATAGTGAGAGAACTGTAGGGTGACATGAGCAGGTTTGAGCTCCAGTCATATGTACAGAAATGCTAGGCTTCTTTACCCATAAGGCTGAGTCTCTGAATACTTACTTAAAATTATGAGAAGAGGTCCAATGAACCATCTTGTAAATGTGGAGTAACTGATCGCTGTAAAATTAAATGTCAAACTTAGTGGCATGCCAATATCAGCTGTACAGAACATTAAAGCAATATTACAAATCTCACACTTGGTTTTTAGTTTGTTTAGTTAATTAATTTAGTGTATTTTAAAAGGATTGATTTGCACTTAACTGTAGCCTTGAGACTTGAGAAAAAAAAGGTACTTAACCAGGGCTGGACGGTAATAATAAAATACCCGTCTTGGAATGTATCCTCGAAAACAGTCCGTTATGTCATAATTGAAAGTAAAACGTTGAGAAAAATTGCATATGTAACAATATATTGGACGCATGCACATCTAAAGTGACCTCACTGCTGTCAATGTACTTGATGTTAATAAAACAACAACAACAACAACAAACATTTATTGCTCTTGACTGATTAACTTTTGTAGCTTTAATGATTCATCTATATTTAATTTAAACAGTGAAGAATAGACAATGTTATTACATTTGATTATTCAAACCTGATCACCTACAAACCTAAATCAGTGTTTAATAAGTATCTATTTATTTATTGTGCTATTGTTTGCAATTTGTTCATTTGTTTCACTTATATTTAACTAGTATCTTAATTTTTGCCATAAGTTTATTTATGAGAATACAAGATAACAAGGATCAAAACAACAATAAAAAAAGCTATTTTATTTTTTTGGCAGAGCCAGTGAAAATGTTGGCTGGGTAAGAAAAAAGTATAGCATATTATACATATATTGTCAGTAATATAATTAATTGTAAAAAATACTCACAAAAGCCTTTCTCCTAACCAGACCTGGTGCATGTTTAAGGGTCTCTGCAATCTCTGGCTTTCAGCATCCATGCTAGTAAACCCAGGTTGTGATTTCATTATTGCCCCTAAATGGTTTAAGTAAAGTTTTTAGAGATGAACAAGTATACTTTACATTTGAACAAACAGGTATTCATCCCATTTGTATTGCCAATCATATAGAATTCTATCACTATAATGCAATGCCTCTTGATGTTAAATCTATGATAATTGAAAACACAATAGAATGTATACAATAAAATATATGCAGATACTGTTGATTTTTTAAATACTTATTAGAACCCGATGAACAGAAAGTTATTCAAGTTTCCTCTTCCCCTTCCTTCCTTTGAGGCTAAAGCATGACCAAACTTCTGATGAAGTGATTTTTCTCATGATTCGCCGCACTGTCTCGCCATAGTTTGGTCCTCCAATTGTAGAAAGGTATTTAACTTGAATTTAATATAAATGGAATTGTCAAATCCTATGCATAAGGTTTAGTTCAGCTTCAAATAAGAATGTCAAATTCTTAACCGTTTTTCTTTGGAGCTCTTCATCCCCCCTCAGCTTATCCTCAAAGGAGAGCAAGTCAGGTAACTGACCAATAGATGGGATAGGGTTCTCTGGCCCTGTGTCTTCCTCTCTCGTCTGAAGTAGCCGCCGAAGCAAGAGAGAATGCTCTTCTTGTTTTGCAATTATTTTATCCAGTTTCATGAGGACATTTAACTGGAAATCTGTCAATATAATATCAGTTTAACAACCTTAAGGACAAAACGTTGAACCAACAACCTTTTAACCATGTTGTTACAACGTTGCTAAAAGGTTGGCTACGTTGAGGAAACGTTCTGTGTTTTGTAACACATGTCCACCTGAAGACACACAGAGAATTCAACAAAACCAACAGACATGAATTATTCCTCAAGTCCTCCTCTGCAAAAGGGAGAAGGTCAACTGATCCCATCACTAACTTTCGTGCAAAGGTACGAATGTCTCCGGAATGTCTCTGGACGCCTTTAAGTCTACATTCCAGAGCATATTTCAACCCCCATTTAACACAAAGCAGGACTCTTCCATCGGCCAGACAAAGGAAAACCGAATTCTGACATTTATTCCAATTATGACTATTACAACTATCTACACAAAGAAATATATGGATATTAATGTACTCTTTCCCTCATAGGCTTGATGTGATGATTTTGAATGCGAATTATTTAAAACAACGTGGGTGATTTTAATCATGGTTTTAAACGGCATAAACTGTAATGTGTGTTTTAAATGCAGTGTTTGATCTCTAAAGAAAGCTAGCCTCGGATGTGACAAACTGTGTTGATGACCGTTAAATTTGAGCACCCTGCATAATTATACATGTATAAAGATCGGTAAGTTTATCGATCCCAAAAAGTGCATGAGATATCACAGAATTTTTGGTCCACCCAGCAAGCCGGGACATGGGCGGGCTCCGCCCATACGGACAATCGGATTCGACAAGCCGCCCGTGGGCAGGCAAGTTAGACTGTTGAAAACAACGCCAGTCGCAAATCGCTCTCTTGGCATGAACATCTATTGGCTCTTGAACATCTCTTGAATAGCGCTCGTAACTTCTCTGCTCGCGCTCTACCTGAACTCTGGCCTCGACACCGACTAAACCAACCATCTAGTCGAATTCGAAGGATAGAAGGCATAACAGCAAAGAACAACGAACTCAACGCCTGCAGACGATAGGAGAGCCTTTTCTGTGACGTCACGCGGCAGCATCCACATATCACGTGTTTCCACACGAGAGCACCCGAAGAAGCCCGAACCACCCACGTGGCCTCCGAGGACAAAGACCAGAGCAACGCATTTGAAGGAAACGAAACAACTTCAACCTGCTTATTGTCAACAAGTACCTCTAACTAAATCTATATTGCTGATTGAACTGGTAAAATCTGATCTGAGAGCAGTAACAGAGTAAAGGCATCTGTCGTGATCTTTTTCCGGTCGAGTCAAGCGTTAAAATAGCTAAAAGGGCTAATTTTAACAGTTAGAAGTTTACTCACCAAAATCCCTTATGCATGTGTATGTTTGTGTATTATCAGTTAATCCATTTATGTTAGAATAGCAGTATTACGCATAAACCTTGTTTCATTTTATAAAGAATTGTCTCTGGAATGTGATTTGAAGTTTTTTCCTTATTGCCATAAAAGAGAAGCTACCTAAGCTCGATTTCGACAGGATATGCTGAGGTTAGTGTTCGTGGGCGATCACTTAATACAGTATAAATAAGTTAAATATTAATATTACTTTTAACCAAGCAATATTTAATATTTAATAACTAATTCCCGGAGCTGAAATAATAGCTCTATATTAAACTGGTTTATTACAGTTTGTTGGGAATTTTCTCATTAAGCGTTTTCCTCCTGTAGAAAACCATAAACACTAAATAGGGCTTAATGTATTAAGATACATTAAGTGCAATTAAAATATAAAATTCGATGTATAGTTATTATTAAATGTACTACAAGGCAAGCAGATGGCCATGAACACAATATGCAAACTTTCACGTTTTCTCCCATACAGCAAAATGCTTAATGTGGCACAATGGACTAAATGTAATATAATAATAATAATAATAATAATAAGGGACTTAAGGGTATTCTGTAGTCTTTGACTAAGATGATAAAGACAATTCATTAGCCTATAAGTCTTGTTGACACAACAATACAGACCAGCAGATATGAACGTGCATTATGAAATGCATTAAGTGATATTAAAAGGACGCAATGCGTTAAATTGCACGTTAAAAGTTTTCCTCCCATATCAAATAATTTTAAATAAAACACGTAATATAGCTTAATGGACAAAGACAATGATAGAAAAGAGCTGTAGACCGTTTGTTCTATTTGGAAAAATGCTTAACGTGAAACTTTGCATGTTGCGTTTATTCTGGGCTCACCTGTCTGCAGGCTATATTAGTTATGTAACGTTATATGTGTTCCTTTGTGGCTCAGTGGTAGAGCATTGCGTCAGCAGCGCAAAAGGTTGTGGGTTCGATTCCCACATACTAATGAAATTGTATAACCTGAATGCAATTGTAAGTCGCTTTGGATAAAAGCGTCTGTTAAATGCATAAATGGAAATGGAAATGTTATATTTTAATAACGAAGAGAAGCACATTGAGTTTGCTCTTTATCATCTTAGTCCATTATGCCACATTATCCCATGTTTTGCTGTATGGGAGGAAAATACTATATACATATTCATTATATTAATAAACTGTGTTTATTAAATACATTATGTATACGGGAGGAAAACGCGTAACGAGAAACTTTGTGCATTGCGTTCATATTCTGCTGTTTTGTAGCCACGGATGTGCAGGTCTTGTCTTTTTCTCCTACAGATAACTTGCAGGACCCTTTACGTTATTGTACTAAATTAGTTTTAATCGTTAACCACCACAGCGTCTCGTCTCCATTGACAACGCACACTATTCGTGTCCAATGCAAGTGACGTCACAGGTAGCGGAGAGTGCAAGCGGCGATTGGAAGTGAAATTTATTTTTTCTTGTCTTCACTACTTGGCTATTGTTGTAAAATGTTGAGAGATTCAAACAAAAAAAAGAATCAATAAATAGAACAAAATAAAATTACAAAAGACTGCAAGTGACGTCACTCACGGAAGCACAAGTTTCTGAGAGTGCAAGTCTGGGGGGGAAGTTCAAGATGGCGTCCTGCTAACTTGTATTTTGCTGAGCTCTGCTGACAAACTTTTATAACGGCATATATATCATTCTTTCAAGCTATATTTGCGTAAAATTATCTACATCTACCTTTCTGCCTACCCTGAGATTCGAAATATGAAGTCGACCACTGACAGAAGAAGAGATATGTCACGTATTTCGCAGCATTCTGATAAGATGGACGTTCATAGTTATGCATCTAACGTTAAAGCTAACGTTACGGGGGAAACTCTGTCCGGGGCTAAAACGCCTCCAGATAGCCCAGCTAAACCTCCATCCAAAAAGGGCAAGACAGATGATGACATCTCATCTGTTATCGCAACGCTCTCTCAGCTAATTAACACCCGCTCCGACACCATAGAGAAAATGGTGAGTGAAAATGCGCTAAAAATTGAAGGATTGAAAAAAACAGTGGACTTTGTATGTAGTGAAATAAATGACATTAAAGACAAAGTTAATCATTTCGAGACGAGATTGAACGACGAAGAGAAGAAGATGGGATTCTGTGAACAACGTCTCTCTGACCTGGAAAGATATTCCCGTCGATGGAATCTGCGTTTGCAAGGTGTACCTGAGAAGGAACGCGAGGAGGTGAGAGCAGAGTCCATCCGAATCTGTGAAGCTACGTTCCCTGAAGGAGGCCACAGCCTAGCAGACAAAATCGACACAGTTCACTGAATTGGAAGAAGGCTCCAAAATAGTTCACGACCTCGTCCTATAATTATTCAGTTTTCTTCGATTGGCGAGGGACGGAGTGTGGAAAGCAGCGAGGACGCCGGAGTTTCTACGCACTAATCAACTGCTTTCTCTGAGGATCTCATCGCCCGATCGGGAAAGAAGGAGGCTGCTTTGGCCCGCTGTTGAAAAGGCTCGAAAGGAGGGAAGAGGGCGCACTTCATGGGGGAGCCCGTGCCTTCGTTGATGGATCTGAAATATATCCATCTTAGCACGGTATACCTGTTTAATTTAAGTGGATGAAACTTCATATGTTGTATAAGAAAGAACTGAGTAACTAAATGCATTTATGCCGAAGAGTGGATCCATTTGACTTTGTTAGTCAGCTATTGATTCAACTTCTCTTTAGAAGGTTCAACAAAGTTGGTTCTATTATTTTTGTTCTGTTTTGTATGTCTATCTCAATGGTTTCTCTCAATGCCAGGGGTCTACGTGACAATGTAAAGCGCAAAGCATTGTTTTTGTATGCTAAATCCTTTAAAACTGACTTTTGTTTTTTTCAGGAGTCTCATTCTGTGTTCAAAGACTCTACTTTTTGGAAAAATCAATGGGGCAATGAGGTTTGGATGGCTCATGGTTCCGAGCATTCTGCTGGTGTAATGATAATGAAAAACCATTTTGCTGGTTCAGTCTTACAGAACTATATTGATCCTAAGGGGCATTTTATTTTACTACTAATTAGTGTTAATAATATTTTTCTATTATTGACTAACATTTATGGATATAATACCTCCCGAGAAAACGATCTGTTGTTTGAAGAGATAGGAGAAATAATTTTGTTATGGTCTAATACATTTCCGGATGCTTTGATTTGTATTGGTGGAGATTTTAATATTGCACCTGATAACAATCTTGATAGATTTCCTCCTAGAAAGTCTGCTTCCCCTAACTCAAAATTGAAAATGTTAATGGAGAAGTTCGATTTAATCGATATCTGGAGAGAGAATTTTCCAAATATTAAATCGTACACATGGAGTAACAAGAATCATTCAAGACTTTCTCGTTTAGATTACTGGCTTGTACCATACTCCTTTAAAAACTTTAATGTTTCAGTTAGTATCCTTCCCTCACCTTTAACAGACCACCACACTATTCTCCTCTCTACTCCTTTATCCACAGGACACTCCAATACTTCTTATTGGAAAATGAACTCCTCTCTGCTTAAGCATGTTGAATTGAAAAAAAGAATTTCCCTTTTGATTCAATACTATTGGGCCATAGCTTCATCTGACAAAAAATTTAGTTCTAACTGGGAGTTATTAAAATATGAAATAGGATTATGTGTTAGACATTTCAGCAGCAATTTGGCAAAACAGAGAAGGGACGAAGAGGAAAAGGTAATCTCAAAAATCATAACACTTCAGAGCAAAATTCAGGAAGACTTAACAGATGCTGATTTAACAGAACTTGCAGAGCTTCAATCTAAGCTAGATAATATCTATAAGTACAAAGCTGACGGCTCCTATATTCGTTCTAGGAGGAAATGGTTAGAACAAGGAGAGCAAAGCTCTGCTTATTTTTTCAGAATGGAAAAACACAATTTTAAGAATCTTACTATTAATTCATTACAAGTTAATGGTGCACTGACAGATAATCCTAAGGAAATTGCCTCTTTCTGTAGTAACTTCTATTCAGAACTCTATAAATCTAATTATTGTAAAGAATCTGCATCTCTTTTTTTTCAATCTTTAAAGAAAACTAATTTAATATCTAGAGATGAGCAGTCTGCCTGTGATAAAAATATAAATATTACTGATATAATTTATGGTATTGAAGGCCTTAAAAATAACAAGTCTCCTGGTACGGATGGCCTAACAGCTGAATTTTACAAATGCTTTGCGGATGAATTGGCGCCATTCCTGCTAGAGATGTTTTCGGAGAGTATTCAGTCAGAAAATCTGCCTCCAAGCTTAACACAAGGACTACTAACTCTAATACCTAAACCTAAAAAGGATATTTCCTTGATAGATAATTGGCGGCCTATCTGTCTGCTCAATAAAGATTATAAAATATTAGCTTGTATTCTAGCTAAAAGACTTAAGAGTGTTTTAAACTCTGTTATTGACGAGACTCAATCAGGATTTATGCCAAAAAGACATATAGCTAATAATATCCGACTTGTTTTAGATTTATTAGATTATTCTGAGTTAATTAATGATGACAGTTTTATTCTCTTTTTAGATTTTTACAAAGCATTTGACTCTCTCAATCACGAATTTATCCTCTTATCTCTCAAAAAACTTGGATTTGGTGATCCATTCTGTAAATTTGTAAGAACTCTCTACAGTAACGCCAATTGTTCTATCAATCTTAAATGGGGTACATCTCCTAGATTTCAATTGTCTAGGGGTGTTCGTCAGGGTTGCCCTGTCTCGCCTTATTTATTTCTTATAGCTGCACAACTTCTTTCCTCTTCCCTTTCAAGTAGTGCTCTACAAGGTATTACTGTTGCCAATAAGTATATACTTATTAGTCAGCTAGCCGATGACACTACTTTGTTTCTTAAAGATAAATCACAAATTCCAGTCGCTATCGAACTCATTAAATGTTTTTCTAAAGCCTCAGGTTTAAAACTAAATCTTGATAAATGCGAATTATTAGCTATTAAAACTTGTTCTTCTCCTTCTCTTTATAGTATTCCAGTTAAATCACAAGTGACCTATCTTGGTGTGTCTATATGTAAGGATGATAAAGCCAGATGCAGATTAAACTTTGACCCAGTTGTTGGAAAAGCTAAGGGGAAATTAAATTCATGGTTACAGAGAGATGTATCGTTAAGAGGCCGAACCCTCGTCGCTAAAGCTGAGGGTATTTCAAGAATGACTTACCCGGCTCTTTCTTTACACGTAGATAAATCTGTATGTGCTGAAATTGATAGAATATTATTTGACTTTCTGTGGAAACATAGAAGACATTATGTCAAGAAATCTGTAGTTATAAATAAATATGAATATGGTGGCTTAAATTTTTTAGATTTTTCCTCTTTAAATAATACTTTCAAGATAAATTGGTTAAAGCAGTATTTAACAAATCCTGATTCATTTTGGAATATTCTTCCTAATATCATTTTCTCTAAGGTAGAAGGTCTTCCTTTCTTATTGTTATGTAATTACAATATCACTAAATTACCCCTTAAATTATAAAATTTTCATAAACAAGTGCTTTTGGCATGGCATCTAATTTATAAACATAATTTTAGTCCTCATAGTTATTTTATTTGGAATAATGGCATTATACTTTATAAAAGTAAATCCTTATTTTTCCCAAATTGGGTCAATAATAATATTATTCTAGTTTCTCAGTTATTAAACTCTGATGGGTACTTATATTCATATTCTGAATTCCTAAATAAATATAATATTCCTGTCACTCCTCGAGAGTTCGCCATTGTAATGGATGCCATTCCCTGTGGGGCCATAACTCTTCTCAAGGGCTCCACTAGTTCCCAGTCTTCTTTTTTAAAGATTCATCCTTTTGATACAATGATTGGGAAGCTTTGCTTTTTATCTCCCTCTTCCGGTCGTAACAAAAGAATTAGACAACTGTTTCAGGCTGAGATAACTTCTCTCCCGTATATTGTATCCCACTGGAATGGCCTATACGATAACATTCCATGGAAGAAAGTGTGGACTTTGTCATCTAAATATTTAATAACTAATAAGGTTAAGGAGGTTTCGTACAAACTGCTTCATCTTTTTTACCCTGTTAAGCTTTATATAAAAAAAATGTTTCCAGATATGGATTCTTTATGCTCTTTCTGTGAGGCTGAAGATGAATCTATGTCCCATCTTTTTTGGGAATGTACATTTACAAATTTATTTTGGAAGGATTTCTTAATTTTTGTACATGCTTTTTCTTCACAGAGTTTCTTTTTGTTATATAAAGATGTCTTATTTGGTTGTCATAACTTTACTAAAGAAGACAATGACAAATATTTTCTGCAAAATTCTTTTTGCACAAATGTAAGTTTCAAGGTGCTAAGCCCTACTTTCCTGTTTTCTGTAAGGACCTCAAATCTTACCTGGATACTCTTCTTACATCCAACAATTCCAAAGCCCTCAAAACGATTTCATTGTGTCATTTGAATAATATTTTCATGATTTTGTAACGTAAAACTGAATTTCTAATTGCACTCACCCCTGGCATTGGTTCTGTATGTTCTTTATAGCATTCAATAAAAAAAAATAAAAAAAAAGAGTGCAAGTCTGCAGCCAGTCCCGGCGCCATGGGCGGGCAATGGGGGTCCTGGCCCGCCCTTTGAGTCACTAGTGCCCGCCCTGGACGAGTCTGCTGAGTAAAGAAAACGCTGTACTATTCAAACATCAGTTATTATTTATTTACGCTGGCACTGCGAAAAAGTGGAGATCTGTCTCCTCCAGGCTGTGCGCAGCGCGTCAATCTGAAGTTACGAGCTTTCGCTGAGAGCTTGAGGAAAAAATTGGTGTTACGAAGTTTTACTGACAAGCTCTTTTTAATTGGAATTGGTTAAACATTTTTAAACCTTCTGATTTAAAATAATAATTACGAATTATAATAAAGATATGAAGTATGGATAATTTTTCATGCCACACCTGACTGGGCTAGCGCCAGTGTGTAGGAGAAGCACATAGAATCGCTGACACGAGAGTATGGTTTAGTCAAGCCTTTAATGGCGACGGCCAACACAACAATAACAATAAGCACACGTGAAGCTCCGCCCCAGCCAACGGGATGACAAACAATGTCAGGAGTCACGTCACACTTCACATACTGGCGCCGCCCATTTTCCCTCCAGAACATACCCCCTCTTCTCTGGCACCTGTGGATATTTGAAACAGACAAACAAAAAGGGGAGAAACAAAAAGGTGACGACAACACAAGATGAATCAACGGAACCTATCGGTCCAGTGCCAACAGCACAGCAGATCTTTACAGAGCCTTGCAAAACACCAATGCAAAGCTTCAACAAATCTTTTCCTAATGCAAAGCAAGGATACGGGTAAAGGCAGCTCATCTAGTGCAGCTCATAATCCATTAACTTGTCGGGAAGCCGACGGATACGGCCAGACCGCCGAGGAGCCTGCACCGGAACAGCTGAGGTGGGAGGCCAACTCATGGCACGAGACCTCCACCGAACCTGATGGGGACACGGTCCTACCCTCCGGACATCCACTGCCATCAGACCCAGGGGGTGCAGCGGGTGTAGCTATTGCCAGGGGGATATCAGGGTCACTCGGAGGGGCAGCAAGTGGCACTTCGCACTCCTCTCCACTCTCAGATGCGGCACCGTCATCACAATGACCTGCGACACTTGGGAAAGAGTCAACTTTATAACAATCTGTTAAGCGAACCCTATACGAAGCACGCCGCAACTGGGAACCCGTAAATTTACGGACGTTGCACCACATCCCGTCAGAGCTAAGCACGAGATACCTGCTTCGAGCCTGTGACTTGTTACGGTCGCTATACAAATACACAAGGTCGCCAGGGCAAATATCAAGGCTAGGTGCACCCTGAATCAGTGGAGCTTTAGCTGTAACACTGTGGAGGTGGTTAGCCAGACGATGTGCATGCTGCAACGCAATCAGTTCCTGGTCATGCACCGGTAACTGTTCGAGAGAGAACTGATCACGCTGCAACAGCATCTCGCGGGCTGACAAGCCACGTGACCGAATACGGCTATTTAACCGAGCAACAGCAACAGACAATAGCAAGGGGGTGACGACCCCACAGTGTGGTTCTAGTCGCAAAATCTCGCCCTGTAGCTCCTGGATGGCCCTTTCGGCCACCGGATTTTTGTTGATATTTTTAGCATCGCCAACTTCAATGGCCAGCCTGTATTGAGCAACCACTGTGTCCTTGGCCAATGCTGAAAAACCTGGTGCCGGGTCAGTTCTAACTGTTGCAAAGGGTCCATCGTGCGGACAAAGGCCAATACACAAGCGCACAATACCATCGCACAACGTTGCCTTCCGCTCGTCATCAATTAACAAAGCACCTGTAAAGGATGTCACACACTCTAGAACGGCTAAGATGAGTTGGCGCTCACGTTTAAGCACGCCAGCTGCAAAAGTTGACCCGACCGTCTCAGGTGGATCACAGCTGGACTGCTCCACTGCAAGCACAGGGGACTTTGCCAGTGCAGCGCATTGGTGACATCCCTTACTGGTAAGCTGGACGGCCGAATCCAAGTCCAACGCGTAGAAGTACCGGCCAACGACAAGTCTCAACTGGTGAGCCGAGGGGTGATCTAGCCTAATGTGCAATGACATAAGCAACCCATGCAGTACTGACCTCGGAACAACGATGCATTCGGTAGTGTTTGATAGTGGTGTGTCACGTCGCACAACTAACAGCCCATCACTTGCTAAGGTAACAGTATTCAAATACCGTTTCACATCTTTGATGTTGGTAACTCTCTTGGAAGGACGTGTACCCTGCCGAAGATGTGCGCGTACCCTATGGAGGTCTGGACACTCAACCTGAATAGACACCCATGTGGCTCTGTTGGCAAAGGGCAACTTTTGAGCTCCCCGCAAGATGTCGGTAACGTCAGTGCGGCACACGACGGAGACCATGGATTCACGGACGAAGCTACACACCTGACATGCTGGGCTGTCACATTGTGCAGCATGGCGACTAGCATAATCTGAAGGGAGAATAGCAGCCTCAGCAACATGACGAACAGAGACCTGAAAGTGGCTTGCAGTAGACAAGAAAGTAGTAACGCGCGGGCTCGCAGAAAACTCCCCCCTACACAGCTTCTCCAAGGCCTGTATGCATGGTTTACTGTCAGTGAGCACACATGCCTTCTGTGATGATTGAACAATATATGGACCAAAATGCTTCAGGGCAGCGGCTATAGCTAGGGCCTCAATCTCACACGGAAGCCATTGGATCTGATTTTTGCGAAGCTTAGCGCTTAAATGTCCGCCGATCAACAACTTTTCCCCCCTCGTAACATACATTGTCGCGCCCAGCCCTGGATCCCTGAGAGCACCATCGGTGACAATCCAAAGTTGATCATCAAGTCTTGGTATTGTCACAGCGCAATTAGTGGATAATGCCTGCTGAGCCCTATGAAAACACTGGAGGAGCTCATCTGACCACACAACTGCTGAAGTCGACTCACCACCAGCGACCACGTTGTCGAACGGGGCAAGGATCGATGCACAACCCTTAAGAACACGAGCTAGGACTTTATACGCACCAGTAAAGGACCGTAGACCACGAACAGTCGCGGGAGGGGTCCACGAAGCCAATGTTGAAATGCGGTGTGAACTGGCACGAATAGTACCCTGATTTCAGACCCACCCCAAAATGTTGGTCTGGACTGGGGCAACGACCGTCTTACTAGGAGATAAGCACAGATTGCATGCCTGGAGGGCCACTAAGACCTTTTTCCACACTGCGAGAAGATCCTCAAGAGTATCAGCACCAGAGCATGTGAGCGGAGCTGAGCGGTGAGAATTTCCGCTCCCCGCTCACGTGGGTGTTCGCTCCCCCGCTCCACCGCTCAAAGTCGGACCAGATCGCTCCGCTCAATTCCGCTCCCCGCTCATCTACAATTTCATCCCGCTCCGGAGAAATCGCTCCACGCTCGCTCAAATTTAAAATTACTCTGCATTCCTAAGACCTGCCGTTTTCAACCGAAGCCTTACGCCTCCGACACACTGTCTGCGTGGCAGACGTGGAGCGGGTTTGTTGCGTGACTGCTGCGGAAAAAATCTTCACTTCTATTCTGTCGTGGAGCCGCAGTTGCGGCGTGGTTGGACCACACCTGATACGCGCGTATTCCGCAGACAATGTGGCTGCTCTAATCTGTTAACATGGGTGCGGAAAGGAAAATCAACACGCTGCAAACACGCTCCGCGACGCGTCCGCCACGCAGCCTATATAAAGAACTCACAGCAACAGCAACATCAGTCAAAATAGAACATATATATCACCACATTCCTGATCATGTTTAACATTATCATCTATTTTTTTGACAGGAATTGTGCACCTGTAGCCTATGACTTGTCGGTTTGGTTTTGGAAATATTTAACGAACTCTCGTTACTGGAATATCTAACGAGAATTAAAATACTCCTTCACAACGAACGATTTTTAAAGTATAGGCTGATGGTTTTGTTAATTGTTGAAGGCACAGGTGAATTCAGGGTGGATTTGTGCATGCCCTAGGCTCGTGGTGTGAGCGGTATCGGAGCGGAACCGGAGCGAGACAGAGCGATCGCTCCAGCCTTTGGATAAAAACCCGCTCCGCGCTCCGACTATATTTTGCACGCTCCGCTCCTCGCTCGCTCCACGCTCCGCTCCGCTCACATGCTCTGATCAGCACCACAGTACAGGTCATCAGCGACCTTGGCCACCTGTCCCTGTTGGAGGAGGTTGCCAAGCACGCGACAGGTTAACTCCTCTAATGCAGTTTCTGAGCCGAGCATGCCCATGGCACATCTGGCATATATACAGACTCCTTTAAATGGCGTGACCACCTGTACTTCATAGAAGATTTGGAAAGAGGAATTTGGTAGAACGCCTTGGTGAGATCTGTCGCAATGATATATCTCCACTGAGCTATCAGACTCAGAGTGGCATCGACATTTGGCATCAGCGACGGTTGGGGTTTGCTATAACGGCCCACATCAGCGAATGCCGTAACAAGATGAAACCCTCCGTTAGGTTTTTTGACAAGAAACGATGGGTTGACATATTCCACATCGACATCAATTTCCTCGGGCATTCGAAAAATGCCTAATGACTCCAGCGCATCAAACTGAGCCTGCAGGTCCTGCAGCTGGCCTCTGGAGTACTGTGGAACTCTTCCCTTCCGCTGAGGCGGCTGGACAGGCCCCATGTTTACCCTTGCTTGGAAGGGGCCAGCAGTGCCACTATAGCCCTTAAACTGTGGACTGAAGACCTCATCAAATTCTCTGTGGGCTTCCCGAAATTTAACTCTAATGTCCGCCGTCATAATGCCGTTGGGATCTAGTGAGATAAGGTCGGAGAACAGAGTTGTACTGTGCATACTGGGCTTGCGAGCGACAGCTTGGGGGACTTCCGACAGGGCTTGTTCAGTTTGGGACTCCGGTACGTAGGTCCTGCGAACACGGCATACATGATCATGTTTTCTGATGCCCTGTGGTGCGTCAGTTAGATGGGAATTCTGATTTTTACGGATACCCCTACAAACAATGAAGGAGCAAACCAGTGTACAGTCCTCATGCGGCTAAATAGCGAGCTCCTCGTTAACCTTCGCAAACTCTGCTGGAAGCTCAAGTTCGACAAAGTCCCCAGGCCACACAGTATGTGATGAGGTAGCACGAAGCACATGAGCTCGCCGAATAGCATGTCTGTCTCCATACGTCCGATTGGCACCATACTCGTATGTGTCTGATGCCACACAGACCTGATGCTTAGCGGGGCGGATAGAAATGTCATTACATTCCATAAAGGGGATGCCAGCGAGAATGTCCGAATCCAAGTTTTCTACCATGAGTCCGTCAAAAAAAAACGTGTGCCCGTCTCTTTGAAAATATGTGCGTGTTTCCCCAACCACCTTCAATGGCGAAGAGCCATCTGCCTGACGAGCTGACTGTGTACTGCTGGAGACTTTAAGGCCCAGTTTGGTGGCACATGCTGCCCTTATCATGTTTCCAGTTGCACCACTGTCAATGGTCAGCCTAACGGGGACGTGACCATGGAAAGCTTCGAGGCAGGGTGACTGCATGAATGCGCTGTACTGCCGTAGGATTGCGGGCTATGTCCTCATTGTCATCCTCGGACTCGCCGTCAGAGTGAAACGGAAAGCCAGCAACTTGCCGCGCCCTTGCAATGAAAGCTTTGTCTGGAGGAGGCAGGAAAGGGCATTTACTAAGGAAGTGATTGTCTGGTCTGCGAGCCTCCTTACAGAGTGGGCAGGACTTCCTAGATCGACCCAGTGAAGCAAACTTCTGTCTTGGAGGGTTAGACACGGCTGAGCGCATAGCTCTGGCATCCTCTGATGACTGTAGCTCATCCAGTAATGAACACAGGGCCTGAGATATCTCTGGTTTGATGGAAGCCAGGGTGCGTGACCATAACTCTGTGCCATACCTCTGCTTTACAAGCTTTGGCAAATCGCTGTGTATAAGACGAAGCCAAGTTAGAACAACTACGTTTTCGATCGTAGGGGAGAGCTCCTCATCCTCTAGAATATTTTCACCTCCGTGAGTAATGCCAGAGTCTCTACGTAGTAAATTGTCCTCAACAAATGCCATTAATCTCTGGTACATGTCCTCTGGCCCTTCATTAGACTCAAGTTTAATGGCAGCAAAGTCAATGAAGTGTGCACCAGTTGATTGGAATCCATAATGTAGTCTGATTGGAATCCATAATGTAGTCTGATAGTCTGCCATATGTGATCAATGCATGTGGAGTTTTTAACAATAGTATTTCAGGAAATAACAGGGCAGTAGTTAAAAATCTGCCCCAGCATAAGCTCAAGCGTGCTGACCTTTTGTTGGCGCGTGCGCCGTCATTTTTTTTTGCTTAAAACCCACTTTAAACCATCATTGATTGCTTTTAATAACTTATGATTTAGATCTAAACTGGATTTTTATTCTATAATAGGCAGATATGTATTCTTTGTATGTTTTATATGAACATTTAACACGACACCCGTTTATCATTTGTCACAAACATCCTGTATTGTTATAAAAAATATCATGAACTGCATAAAACATACAGAAAATATATCTTCATAATCATATGTCTATTTGCTTTCATGTGTAGAAAAATGTTTCTCTATTTTTTTCATACGTGAAGTCAGGAGACATGATCCCATGATTGACAGATCTTGAGTGAATACACTCTGACTCATTACACTCGCGCACATGGAAGAAAAACGGACAGTGCTCGTCAGATCACATTCAGTGGAGAATTAATAGAAATTATATTCTGTATAAAGAACATGAAATTAAATGAGATTAAATCTGTTCTCAGATACCAAAGATAACATGACCTCGGCATCCACTCTTCTTCTGTGTTTGTTTTGACTGATTTTGAAAACAGCATCACCACTCTCACTCTTTTGTGCACAGCGGCTGCTCTGGGCACATGATCTAAGCTGAAATCTGATTGGAGAAGCCTGCTTCGTTGCAGAGTGACGTTGAAAAAATTGACACACAGGGCAAAAAAAAATCCTTGCATTTTTGCAACCGTGAATGATCACGTCTGTTGTGAATAGCCCCATAGGGATCTACTGTTTCGCTTCAAAGATTTTCACATTCAGTGTGAAAAGGCCTTCAGGCAGCTGACTTGCTGCCTTATCAGGCAATGACTTTGCAGGCAGCATTATTGTATGAAGGCACCTCATGAAACTGATTATGGAGAGGCTTCTGAGGCAGCGTGACGGTTTAATGATCTACAACAAATTGGACCAAGTTTTGGGTGTGTGTGTGCGTGTGCGGCGCTTCAGTAGTCTCATGGGAATGAGACACAGGTGCACTGTAATCAGCACCAGGTACTGGGTCATGGGAAATGAAGTCCGTGCAGAAATTAGTACTCGGGCGAGGGTGCCCTCTGGTGCCGATCGAGAGGAACCACTGAGGCTGAATTCGTGACACTGGGCTTTACTGTCATGTGTTATGTATGATTTGGATTATGTTTGAAAGGATGTAGTGATTATCTGGAGTTTCTACACACTACCATTAGTACTCCATAGATCCATACATGTAAATGTATTTATTAATAGAAATAATAATATAAATAATAATAATAATATAAAAAAATGAATTGATTTATTGCAACATACAAAGCACAGATCATGAATCTGCATTTCATATAATTCCCCCTTGTTTTTGGTGTTTGTTTTCTTTGATTGGAGTGATGGGGTTACTATCCTTTGGCATCATTTTTATATTGATCTAAATTAAGTTTTCTTGCTTACACATAGGGCTGGGCGATCATTCGATAACGATAATTATCACGATATAATTTTCCTTGATAAAACGATATTAAGAGTTCGATAAATGTTCAATTTAATGTTTATGCGTCAAAATCGTAACGAAGCCACGTGACTCATTTGAATCGCACCGTTTATCCACTCAGATCAGAGTTCAAACTGCTACGTGGCAAGAGCTTACTTGAACAGATGCGTTTACTCAGTCATGTGAACATTAAGCAGCGCTGTGAGATCCAGTCAGTAGGCACGTTCAACTTTAAGCGGCGCTGCACAGAATGGTCAGTGTATGACATCAAATTACCGCAAGAGCCATTCGAAAGCAAGGATCCGTCTGCTCTCTTAACGCTCTCGCGGTACATTGATGTCAAACACTGACCATTATGCGCAGCGCCGCTTAAAGTCGAACGCGCCCAATGTGAGAACACAAGCCGAACAGGAGAAACACTGTGTGCAACGAGACAGTCAGAAGGCTTTTCAGTCTACACATCTCCATTATTTACCATGGATTACTGTAGTAACACTCACTGCACCATGGTATTGTGGCAGAAATGTGGGATATTCACATTTAATTTTATTACAGGAGTAATGGTATATAATTATAGTACATATGTGAGGTTAAGGCAGTTATGGCATGTGTGCATTTATTCTGAATGGTTTTAGACTACTGTTTTTCATATAAATAGGCTACTTAAAAACCATATGGTTATATTTTACCATGTTATTGAGGTGCTGTGTGTGTGGTTTTAACTGTTTATCATTATTCAAATGTACGCTACTGTCCCCCAGACCAATGCTTAATAAAAAAAATAATTAAAAAAAATTGTCCAGAATATATTTTACCATATAAAACTGAGGTTGCTACAATTTTTTATAGATGTTATTGATTTTGATAATGAACAAAAATGTACCTCTGCATCTTGACTCAAGCTACTATCAAATGTGTATTTCTAAGAGACAAAAAAGTGATATTATTATCATTAATATTATGAGGCAACCCAAACCTGTTTCTTGATTTGAAACAATATCACTAGAACATGCAGGAAACCAATAAATACATTTTTCTATTTAGATATTTATTGTGTTAAGGAAAATTAATGGTCTGGTTTCTACAACTTTCATTTGGAGCAAAAATCTGGCTTTAAACTTGAAATAAATAAAGATTTGACATTTATTGTGATAATTATCCATATCGACTGATATGAAAAAAATTATCGTGATATTTTTTGGGCCATACCGCCCAGCCCTACTTACACATAGGTCTTATTAAGTACTTGCATCCAGATTTATTCGTTGCAAGAACACTATAACAACAAACTCATCTTGAATTTAGAAAGATCCCAAAATATATTTTGCTTGCTGCTTTGGCTGCAATATATATTTAGCTCATAACAGACACAGACAGCTTGAGCACTTTCTCTTCCTTCAGAAAAGCACAAAACCTCCCCAGTCCGTTCTTTTGAAGTTGCTGTCAGATCGGCTGCTTAACCAACCCTGGTGTCGCCTGTCTTACAGGATCAGCCCCGCCTTGGCCAGGAGGAGTTCTACAGAGAGCAGTATGGACACACTCAGAGCTCCAGCGAGCCTGTTAGTCAACAGTATTACTCAGATGGTAACCAAGCTCTCATCCATAAATGTTCTTCATTCATTCATTCATTCATTTCACATCACATCATAACCCTGTTTCTACTTACGTTTATCTCTGAATATTCCAGTCATGTCTTTGTCTTTCATCCCCCCCCATACAAATATGACTAAAACAGACTTGAGAACAAGCTTAAGTTCTATAACAGTGTCTTCATTGCCTGTAAAGCTTTTTTTTATATTTATTTTTAAAAAAATTTGGTGTGCTGAAATTTCAGATTTGGCTGTCCTTCCTCACTTTGTTGTTGCTGGGCTAAAAGATTGGTCGTTTGAGGCTTCTGTTTTCTTTTATGTGAGTTTTTATGTCAATTAAAAGTAGGATGCACACATCCAAAAATCTGTTAAACAGGTGCTTGATCAAGAGAAAGCTTAGTTGAAATACACTATTTTGTTATCTTCATCAGGCAAAAACACAGCAAATATCAACAACTTTTATATCAACAGAATGCACAATAACACATTTAATTTACATAATGTGAGGTCAAGGTCTTGAGGGGCAGTCGTGGCCTAATGGATAGAGCGTTGGACTTGAAACCCAGGGTAACCCAAGGTTGTGGGTTCGAATCCCGGCTCTGGCAGGAAGTGTCCATGACTGAGGTGAGACCCTTGACTCCCAACTGCTCCCCGGGCGCTCCCCGGGCTGCCCACTGCTCCACTTGGATGGGTTAAATGCAGAAAACACATTTCACTCCTCATTATACTCTGTATAATTGTGAGCCTTCCTTGATAAAATTGCGCCTCAGAAGTCCTCCTGATCAGCCAGACCAATGAGGGGCCCGAGTCTCACTGCTGCCGGACCACCCCGCAAGTAGTCTCTAATGAGCCTCTTTTCACCCTGCTCAGCACTGGGTGCAGAGAAAAGTGTGTTATTGGTTCCCAACGGGCACACTCTAGAACCCGGGTGTCCAACCGCTGTGATAGCGGACAAAATAAAATGCATACATTTTCAAAAAGAGAGCAAATATCCTCTTCTGCCTACCATAAGTGTCCTGCCCTTATGCAGCCAGTCTTTAGAGCTGTTTCAACCTCTTGCTACGCGAGCCGAGGCCTGGCAGGCCATCCCAGGTGTGTCAGAGTAGGTAATGGCTAAGATAAGACAAGGTTATACAATCCATTTCGACCGTGCTTCCGCGGTGTGTTCGCCACCACATTGCGCAGCAAGGATGCTCAAATCCTCCACACAGAGGTGATGAATCTGCTGAAAAAAGGAGCCATAGAAGTCGTTCCTCCAGCCCAGAGCGTGTCAGGCTTCTACAGCCACTACTTCCTCGTCCCCAAAAAAGATGGTGGCTTGCGACCTATTCTAGATCTCAGACTCCTGAATCACGGCCTGGTAAAAAGGTCATTCAGGATGATCACATTGAAACAGATCCTCTCGCAAATATGCCCAGGTGATTGGTTCATGTCACTGGATCTGACAGACGCTTACTTTCATATCCAGGTAGCCCGCATCACAGACGATTCTTGAGATTCGCATTTGAGGGGGTGGTGTATCGATTCAAGGTCCTCCTGTTTGGGCTGTCTCTGGCTCCCCGCACTTTTACACAATGCATGGTTGCGGCTCTCTCCCCTCTGCAAAAGATGGGAATCTTCATCCTCAACTACCTCGGCGACTGGCTCATTCTGGCCCAGTCAGAAGCAGTTTCAACATCGCACAAGACCCTCCTCCTCAGCCACTTATGTTGCCTGGGGCTCAGGGTCAGGGTCATTTGCCAAGAGCATACTGTCAATTAGCCTACGAGTATCGTTCCTGGGCAAAGTTATCGACTCCGTGCAGATGACAGCAACTTCAAGGAAAGGACCGCCTGTCCACTCAAAGCTTTCCAGAAAATGCTGGGCCTTATGGCAACAGCTTCGCCAGTAGATTTGTGGTGTCAGAGTTCGTCCTAAGCACTATGGCAGAAGCTAGAGCCCCGTCTACCAGATGCCTCTATGCTCTGAAATGGTCTGTCGGTGGGCAAGAATAGTGCGGTGGTCCAGTTTTTACGAGGCGCCAGGATAATTAACCCCACGCGTCCTCGTACATTTCCACCTTGGGACTTACCAACTGTACTAAGAGCCTTGAAAAGCCCCCCGTTTTAACCATTGCAATCCACGAGCCTCAGGTCACTCTCATTTAAAACCGCCCTGCTGTTAGCACTGGCGTCGGTCAAGCGAGTAGGAGACCTACAGGCCCTTTCCATCAACCCTTGCTTGCCTGGAATTAGGGTCTAACGACTCCAAGGTCATCCTAAAACCAAGGCTGGGTTATATACCTAAGGTGCTCTCCACTCCGTTCAGAGCCCAGGTCAAATCGCTTTCCGCGCTTTTCCCTTCGACAGGGGGCCAGGATTTGTCCCTGCTCTGTCCCGTCATGGCCCTGAGGGTATACATTGAGCGTTCTGCCTCATACAGGAGATCAGAACAGCTTTTTTGTCGGCTTCGGCTAAAGGTAGCCCTGTTATGAAGCAAAGAATTTCTAGGTGGTTAGTGGATGCTATTACCCTAGCATACTCCTCCTTGGGCTTGCAGTGCCCCATTGGAGTCAGAGCCCATTCCACCAGAGGTATCGCCTCTTTCCTGGGCATGGTCCAGCAGGGTGTCCATTTTGGAAATTTGTGAGGTGGCCAGCTGGTCCTCGCAGTCCACATTTGTAAGGTTTTACAACCTGGACGTCCCTGCCTTACAGGCCAGAGTCTTTTCTGCTTAGTTTAGCAGTCTTATAGGTTCACTTGACCAACATTGTTCAAGACCCTCCTTCACTTGGACTGTCCATATTATATGGACACCAGGTATAAACTATATGGGATGACCCTGATGGCTCAGCCTGTGCTTGGTGTATTTTATTGACTCCCCTGGGTCTCCGACGCAGTACGAGTGAAATATCGAATGGGAACATACTCGTTACAATCGTACCCTCAGTTCCCTGAAATATGGGAACAAGTACTGGCCGTGCTATGAGCCGCACGCCTCTTTTGCTTCTTTCGAAGAAATCTGAGATGCGGCGGCGAAGCCCATTTTTACGGGCTGCATACCCATAGGCTTGCTCAACGCCGCCACGCTTTTTATAGCACTGCACGAACCAATGAATGTGCAGTTCCACTTCGTGATTGAAAAGGCTTCAGTTGAAGAGGAATTTTTTTTTTTTTTTTCATACAGCATCTCCGATGCAGTATACGTTCCCATATCTCAGGGAACCGAGGTTACGATAGTAACCGAGTACGTTTACCTGTGTTCAATTAAATGAATACGTGATGGAGGAGTTATGCAATGATCATGATAACAATTGAACAGTTAGGATTGATTAAAACATAAATAAAATAATTCATAGTCAGTAATATTGTGCATTGAGGTTTTAGCCAGGTGAAGCTGAAGAGCAAATGAACACCAGTAAACTTAAATGTTTTTCTAGCAGGTTATTTTATCATATAGGATGCCTTTGTGAGGTGTTGGTTGATTGAAGGTGCTTGCTTGTGGTGTTAATTTAGCAGAGCATGTCATACCAGATGGCACAGCAAATTTGAAATCTAAATGAGCCAGTTTCTTCAGCAAGAGAGTGGGCCTCAACTTTCACTGTGGAGTCTTTAGTCTGTTCCCTGACTTCCAACAAAGCTTCTCTCACCTTGCCTGCTTGGTAGCGTAAAGGTTCAATACTGTTAACTTAGCTTTCCCATCACATTCTACTCCATGACTTGAGTGTAACATCCAAATACTTCTGCAAGATGATCCATCTTTGAGGAGACCCTGAGAAGTGTCTGTAAAGTTTTTCCACATTTCCAAAATAACAAGTGGTACCCTTGGACGCCTTAACAGCATCTGAACCCATTAGATTTAAAGGAACACTCCACTATTTTTGAAAATAGGCTAATTTTCCAACTCCCCAAGAATTAAACAGTTGAGTTTTACTGTTATCAAATCCATTCAGCCGATCTCTGGGTCTGGTGGTAGCACTTTTAGCGCAGCTTAGCATAGATAATTGTATCTGGTTAGACTATTAGCATCTCACTCAAAAATGACCAGAGTTTCAATATTTTTCCTATTTAAAACTTGACTCTTCTGTAGTTACATTGTGTACTAAGACTGACAGAAAATGAAAAGTTGCGATTTTCTAGGCCAATTACACTCATTCCTGCGTAATAATCAAGGAACTTTGCTGCAGTACCATGAGTGCAGCAGGCGCAATGATATTACGCAGCGCCTGAAAATAGTCCCCAGCTAGGTAACTAGTTATGATATATTGTGTAATATCATTGGAAAATTAGCCTATTTTCAAAAATAGTGGAGTATTCCTTTAAGGTATGTGCTCCACAAGGCACAAAACCTCTAGGTTTTTTCTCCTTTGGCAATCTCGGGATAAACAGGGACAACTGAAAAAAGCATAAAGTCAAAATGACAAAACACACATGCAATGAAGGAGAAAAAGCGAGAAGTAGAAATAGGGAGAAACAAAATGAGAAACAGCTGTGAGCGCATGTGTCACGGTCGTGCTGTTGTGCCCTGACCGGCCACCAGATGTCTCTGTATGTTGAGCACATGGCTTGTTGTTTGTTGTTGGTGCCATGTGCTCTCCTGTCTATTGTCGGCCCCCTCCCATCTTGTTACCCAAACATTGTTTCAGTTGCTCCTCCTGTGTCTTCCTCGTTTGTCTCCCTATTTAGCCTCCTGGTGTCTGTAGTCCTGTGCTGATCCGTTGTTTTACATCGTGTGGGTTTCATGTTTGCCTGTTCTGTGGTTCACTGCCTGCCTGCCTGCGTGTTTTTCCCCTTCAGGGTTGTTTTTGTTTATCTTTGTTTTATTTTGCTATTAAAAAGACTAATTCCTGCATTTAATTCCTCCCCTCATCTCTCCTCACGCACTCTGACAGAGTGCACGTCTGCGCTATTTGTCTTTAATGCAATGAATGAAGCTGAATTTCAAGACGCTGTAGATTCTACATTTATTTTATTTCTGATGATATCTGCTGTATCAGACAAATTCATAAAGTCATTACTGCTTAACTGTGAGGGAATATTTAGTTTGGGTGAATAATAGTGAAGCTTTGCTTTGCAAGCACCATTAATAATCTTGAGTAGGGGTGTAACGTCATTTGGGATGCGTTGTTAAGTGCAGTGGCACTGAAAACCTTATATTTCACACACTATAAGATCTTTTATTTTCCAAACGTAATATGGTTATTGCGTATTCGTATTGAACAGTTCGGTGCGAAGCTTTCGGTTACGCATTACAAACTGAACGATTCTTTTTATTAAAATTCGATTAAAATTTTATTATTGGAAAATAAAAGAGCTTAAAATTTGTTAAATATAATGTTTTCAGTGCCACTGCGCTTAACAACGCGCTTTGTCTTACAAAAGAGTAGGTAAACACTGCAACACTGGTTCATGTGCCCGTGCCACCAGTGCTGATCCTAGACTTCCGGGGGCCCTATGCAGAATGGGGGTAAAGAATGGATGCAACGCTCCATGCAACACTCCATCTCGAATCGCGCTTGCGGAAAGCGCTCCTCTTATCTGCAGCTCCGTATGCTTTCAACTCGGTTTTCTTTAAGCAAAGGCATTCACGTTACACGATTTGACATATTTTTAGGTAGAGAGGGTGACAGTGCACCGCATTAAAATTAATTATCATTCATGTTTTCATAACCTCTAGCCAAACTCAAAATCTAAGAAACTAAAATGTAAATATCTTTGGGAGCAAGGGGGCCCCCTGGTATTTCGGGGGCCCTGCGCAGTTTGCGTATTCTGCTTATAGGAAGGATGAGTGATACGAGTGCACTTGAAATACGAAGTCGAGGCAGGTTATTCTCATTTGTCTGTTAATTTTTTTAAGTTTGCAAATTAAATGACCTCATAATTTGCCAAAGCGAAAAACGAACTAGAAAATCAGTGGACATCATCATTATACCAGGCTTGCAAATGTCATGTAGATTGTAATAGATTAAGAGCGATACAGTTCTCTCTTCATGCATGTTCTCAATGATCTTTCAGGAAACTCTCAGTACAGCCAACAGCAGACACAGTACCAGCAAGGCTCTGGGACGCACCAGACGTTCAGCCATCAGCAGTACCCATCCCAAGCCAGCTACAGCACTCAGCCTCAGGGATACGGTAACAGACTACATCAGATTACATCCATTTCATTCAGTATTAATGAATCCCAACAGACGATATACAGCAATATAGTGATGTGTGCTGTTTGGCTCTGAAGGAGCAGGGCAGTATCCTCGGTATCAGCAGGGCCAGAGTCAGCAGTACCCAGCATACCGCTCCATACAGCCAGCTCCGTCACAGAGGTCCTACTCTTTTGAACAGGTAAGCACGATGACTGTTCTGTACAGATGACAAATCAATATGTTCCGGAAGCATTCCCAACCCAGCCCAGTAATGAGAGGGTCAGTTCACCCATCAGATTTCATCCAATGTCTGATGCCATTATGTATTTATTTTTCTCTACAAAGGGTCATTATGGAAACTATCAGCAATAAAGAGACATGGCTAAAGTTTGGGGCAGTTTTTGTGTACATCCCTCTTTACGCTGGACGCTGGAAAAGCAGAGGATTCTCCACCAGCCCTGTCTCACAGGCCTGCTACGGAATCAAAATCAAACTCTATAAACGCTAACAAATTAATTTGATTTTTTACAAGGGTCTGGAGTTTATTTTCTAATCCTACTTTTATCATACAGTATATATTATTTTCTATACCAGCACACTGAAATCTCGGATACTTGTGCTTTTTTTATTATTATTTTGCACTTTAAGTTTAGTCGATTGTCTGAATGGGTGGATAAATGATTAATGTTCTGATAGCACAAATGGAAATACTGATGTTTATTTTCCATGTTTATTTAGTTTTTTATTTATTTCAATTTTAAATACTGTAATCATACATTTTAATTGAAGGGAACGCAAAATTGCAGACAAATAGCCAAAGTTCAAATTTTACACATATAATAAGTTGTATATAGATTTCTTTATTGGAATCCTCATGCACATTTATATAGATGTTCTTCGATAGTTTAACGCGTGACATGCTCAGAAAAACAAATTCTTTTATTTTTTTTTAAGGTAAGTTATTGCAAACTATTTATTTTAGCTACATTTAAAAAAATATATGCTGAAAGTTAGTCAACTAAATTTATATTATAAAAATAAAATATTAAAATAAATTGATTGCAATCACTTACCTTAAAATAAGTTAAAAATCCAAGTAAAAAGTTAGTACGTTCACTGAATAATTGTTTTCTGTGTGCCAGTTGTGATGTTGTTCTCATCATGTTTTAGGGGACTGAATGTTTAGGATGTTACATTTTCATGCCTTACTGTTGCTCTGACACTGTTGTATCATATGAACAAACGCTAGGGTTATTTAGAAACTCAAACCTAAAAAACAAAACAGTTTTAATGGGGGTTAAAGATGGGTTCACCCGTAAGGGGACAGCACACTCAAAAACTGTGGCAAATTGATATTAAAGATAATTACCAATGGCTGTTAAACAGCTTTTATACCATATTGCACAAATAATCTGTGACAATCGCGGGGATACATGTGTTTACTTAGCAAACTGTACGGTTTATCTGTAATTTGATTACTGATATTGAGTATGCATATGTAGTGTGTGACTTATGTGAAAACATCTAGTTAGCACAATTGTAAAAAAACAATTGTGAACATTTGAACAAACATCTTGCGTCTCCATCTTCACTGTTCTGTAATATGGACTTTTATTAAATTGATACAAATGACAAATAAATACATTTTCATCTCTGTCCTTCACTGATCTCCTTGTGTTCTGTGACAGTGTAAGGATTTTTAAAGCTTTTTACAGATAAGCAGGTCAAGGTGCAATGGCAAACAGAACCAGATTTCGATGGATCATTATGATTTACTATACACACCAAACACATAAAATAAGGCTTTCAAATGTGTTTGACGTCTGTGATAAACAGTTCTTCTGTGTGTGTGTGTGTGTGTGTGTGTGTGTGTGTGTGTGTGTGTGTGTGTGTGTGTGTGTGTGTGTGTGTGTGTGTGTGTGTGTGTGTGTGTGTGTGTGAGTGCTTGTGTCTCTGCTAGACATATTAGGAACAAACAATATTCGGTTCTATTTTTAAATCTATTTTATCTTTGTTCAAAAATTCCTTCAAAATAAAACTTTTAATATAGGCTATTTACCTCATCAGGAAGTTTTTCACAAGGGGCTGAAAGTCCGAAGCGGATTGGTGTTTAAAGTCCGAAGCCAATTGGTGTCTGAAGCCAATTGGTGTTTAAAGTCGGAAGCCGATTGGCGTTTGAAGCCGATTGGCGTTTGAAGTCCGAAGCCGATTGGCGTTTATAGTCCGAAGCCGATTGGTGTTTGAAGTCCGAATCCGATTGGTGTTTGAAGTCCAAAGCCGATTGGTGTCTGAAACCGTTTGGTGTTTAAAGTCTGAAGCCGATTGGTGTTTAAAGTCTGAAGCTGATTGGTGTTTAAAGTCTGAAGCCGATTGGTGTTTAAAGTCTTAAGCTGATTGGTGTTTAAAGTCTGAAGCCGATTGGTGTTTAAAGTCCGAAGCCGATTGGTGTTTAAATTCTGAAGCAGATTGGTGTCTGAAACGGAGGTGTTTAAAGTCTGAAGCCGATTGGTGTTTAAACTATGAAGCCGATTGGTGTTTAAAGTCCGAAGCCGATTGGTGTCTGAAGCCGAAGCCAAATGGTGTTTAAAGTCTAAAGCCATTTGGTGTCGGCCGATTGGTGTTTAAAGTCTGAAGCCGTTTGGTGATTAAAGTCTGAAGCTGATTGGTGTCCGAAGCCGATTGGTGTTTAAATTCCGAAGCCGATTGGTGTCTGAAACGAAGGTGTTTAAACTATGAAGCCGATTGGTGTTTAAAGTCCGAAGCCGATTGGTGTCTGAAGCCGAAGCCAAATGGTGTTTAAAGTCTAAAGCCATTTGGTGTCCGAAGCCGAAGCCGATTGGTGTTTAAAGTCTGAAGCCGTTTGGTGATTAAAGTCTGAAGCTGATTGGTGTCCGAAGCCAATTGGTGTTTAAATTCCGAAGCCGATTGGTGTCTGAAACCGATTGGTGTTTAAAGTCTGAAGCCGATTGGTGTTTAAAGTCTGAAGCCAATTGGTGTTTAAAGTCCGAAGCCGATTGGTGTCTGAAGCCGAAGCCGATTGGTGTTTAAAGTCTGAAGCCGATTGGTGTCCGAAGCCAATTGGTGTCTGAAGCCGATTGGTGTCTGAAGCCGAAGCCGATTGGTGTTTAAAGTCTGAAGTCAATTGGTCTTTAAAGTCTGAAGCTAAATAGGTGTCCGAAGCCGATTGGTGTTTAAATTCCGAAGCCGATTGCTGTCTGAAACCGATTGGTGTTTAAAGTCTGAAGCCGATTGGTGTTTAAAGTCTGAAGCCGATTGGTGTCTGAAGCAAATTGGTGTTTAAAGTCCGAAGCCGATTGGCATTTGAAGCCTGAAGCAGATTGGTGTTTGAAGTCCGAAGCCGATTGGCGTTTAATGTCCGAAGCCGATTGGTGTTTGAAGTCCGAAGCCGATTGGTGTCTGAAACCGATTGGTGTTTTAAAGTCTGAAGCCGATTGGTGTTTAAAGTCTGAAGCTGATTGGTGTTTGAAGTCTGAAGCCGATTGGTGTTTAAAGTTTGAAGCCGATTGGTGTTTAAAGTCTGAAGCCGACTGGTGTTTAAAGTCTGAAGCTGATTGGTGTCCGAAGCCGATTGGTGTTTAAATTCCAAAGCGATTGGTGTTTAAAGTCTGCTGATTGGTGTACGATTTGTGCCTGAAACCGATTGGTGTTTAAAGTCTGAAGATTGGTGTTTAAAGTCTGAAACCGATTGATGTTTAAAGTCCCGATTGGTGTCTGAAGCGAAGCTGATTGGTGTTTAAAGCCTGAAGCCGATTGGTGTCCGAAGCCAATTGGTGTCTGAAGCCGATTGGTGTCTGAAGCCGAAGCCGATTGGTGTTTAAAGTCTGAAGTTGATTGGTGACCGATGCCGATTGGTATTTAAATTCCGAAGCCGATTGGTGTTTAACCCTTATGTGCTGTTGGGGACGTTTTCGTCCACTAAGGGGTGCTGTTGAGTGTTAATTTGGCCACAACTTTTTTTGTGTTTCAGCAAATGGAATGATTTTTGGTGACAAATCTTATTTTAACACATATTTTAGGAAAATGCTTTGAAATTTTTTCAAAACTCAACGATGCACCGTGGACAAATTCACTACCCTTTCGTTATGTTCGGGATGAAAACAGCCACTAAATTAGACTTCTATAAAAATGTATCGGATAAATATTTTTCCATTTTTTTGCATAAATCTATTAATCAACCTCAGTACTGTTCAAAACTAAACAAAACTAAACTTATGCAGCAGGTGCATAAATACACTTACTTTGTTTTGTTTACTCCATGTAGTTCTGAGAGCTGAGGTGCATATTTAGATTTTCTCAGACGCATCAAGGTAAGTGCACAAAGGTCACTCTCGCTCTCACACACACAAACACACACACACTCACACACACATACTATAATATGCTGTTATACTCCATATAACTCCATATACAAGCCAGAAACTAAGCTTTTGTTTGCACAGGCCTATCTAAAGGGTTAATGGTGCTACCTGGTGATCAACTGTAAAAATTACAAATTTGACCTCTTCCCAACAGGGAAAACCACCAACAATCAAAAATGCATGATTATATGGTGTCATGGCTTTGCAATCAAAAAATGTCGTTATAATGGAAGTCAATGGGGCAAAAACAGCCACGAACAGTAAATGAGGGAGAAAAAATGTAAATCTGATGCTGCTCAAAAACTAACAATGCATCAAAGCCAATGTTTTTACTAATCTTGGACATGCCCAAGACTGTGAAAAGTAAAAATTCCAGTCCACAATCACTTTTTATATTGAAAATAAGTAATTTTGTGTGTTTTTTTTCCAAAATCAGTGACATCACTTATGAACTTGGCAATTAAAGAGTAAAAATCCTGGATTTTTTTAATTTTTTTTTTAGTTTTGATCAGGACTGAGGTTGATTAACAGATTTATGCAAAAAAAATGGTAAAAAAATATTTATCAGATCAATTTTTACAGCAGTTAATTTGGTGGATGTTTTCATCCCGAACATAACGAAAGGGTAGTGAATTTGAACAATGCACAAGGGTTAAAGTCTGAAGCCGATTGGTGTTTAAAGTCTGAAGCTAAATAGGTGTCCGAAGCCGATTGGTGTTTAAATTCCGAAGCCGATTGCTGTCTGAAACCGATTGGTGTTTAAAGTCTGAAGCCGATTGGTGTTTAAAGTCTGAAGCCGATTGGTGTCTGAAGCAAATTGGTGTTTAAAGTCCGAAGCCGATTGGCATTTGAAGCCTGAAGCAGATTGGTGTTTGAAGTCCGAAGCCGATTGGCGTTTAAAGTCCGAAGCCGATTGGTGTTTGAAGTCCGAAGCCGATTGGTGTCTGAAACCGATTGGTGTTTTAAAGTCTGAAGCCGATTGGTGTTTAAAGTCTGAAGCTGATTGGTGTTTGAAGTCTGAAGCCGATTGGTGTTTAAAGTTTGAAGCCGATTGGTGTTTAAAGTCTGAAGCCGACTGGTGTTTAAAGTCTGAAGCTGATTGGTGTCCGAAGCCGATTGGTGTTTAAATTCCAAAGCCGATTGGTGTTTAAAGTCTGAAGCTGATTGGTGTATGAAGCCAATTTGTGCCTGAAACCGATTGGTGTTTAAAGTCTGAAGCCGATTGGTGTTTAAAGTCTGAAGCCGACTGGTGTTTAAAGTCTGAAGCTGATTGGTGTCCGAAGCCGATTGGTGTTTAAATTCCAAAGCCGATTGGTGTTTAAAGTCTGAAGCTGATTGGTGTATGAAGCCAATTTGTGCCTGAAACCGATTGGTGTTTAAAGTCTGAAGCCGATTGGTGTTTAAAGTCTGAAGCCGATTGGTGTTTAAAGTCCGAAGCCGATTGGTGTCTGAAGCCGAAGCTGATTGGTGTTTAAAGCCTGAAGCCGATTGGTGTCCGAAGCCAATTGGTGTCCGAAGCCGATTGGTGTCTGAAGCCAAAGCCGATTGGTGTTTAAAGTCTGAAGTTGATTGGTGACCGATGCCGATTGGTGTTTAAATTCCGAAGCCGATTGGTGTTTAAAGTCTGAAGCCGATTGGTGTTTAAAGTCTGAAGCCGATTGGTGTCCGAAGCCAATTGGTGTCTGAAGCCGAAGCCGATTGGTGTCCGAAGCCAATTGGTCTCTGAAGCCGAAGCCGATTGGTGTTTAAAGTCTGAAGCCGATTGGTGTCCGAAGCCGATTGGTGTCTAAAACCTATTGGTGTCTCAAGCCGAAGCCGATTGGTGTCTGAAGCCGATTGGCGTTTGAAGCCTGAAGCCGATTGGTGTCTGAAGCCGATTGGCGTTTGAAGTCTGAAGCCGATTGGTGTCTGAAACTGATTGATGTTTAAAGTCTGAAGCTGATTGGTGTTTGAAGTAAAGCTGCAACTAACGATTATTTTGATAATCGATTAGTTGGCCGATTATTCTTTCGATTAATTGGATTAAATAAAATTATTTTATTGACCAAAAACACACTATTCCACATTCTGCTCAATGTCCTTCAAACAACCTGAATGCTATGAAAACATACAGGGCTTAAAAATTAAATCTAAAAATTGTATTGTCACTTATTGGGAAAATTACAAACATTACAAACTTGCATTGTTTATTTACTTTTTGACTGTAATTGGGTATCTGAAAAAAAACACTATAAAGTGTTCTGCCTTTCTTTCATAGATAACAGCAATAATTATATTATAGTATTAGAAATAGCCTACTACTGTTACTAAAGAGCTTATGCATTTCAGAGGACTAACCAATACAGAAAGCTAAAACATGATTTTGGTAATCACCAATGCTGTTAGTTTAGAGCAGCAGGGGCACAAACCTTACATAATTTGTTAAAAACGATTTGGAGTTATTGCCGTTTATCGCTGAATGTGTCACGAATATCAAAAACAAAACCAACTTAACCCCGCTCTCTGTGTTCCGTCTGTCTGAGCGTGTCATACCGTATGAGCGTACACGCGCTCATACGGTATTTTAAACTTAACACGGGCTGTCAGGACATTCCGAAGCCGATTGGTGTCTGAAGCCGCAGCCAATTGGTGTTTAAAATCTGAAGCCGATTGGTGTCCGAAGCCGATTGGTGTTTAAAGTCCGAAGCCGTTTGGTGTCTGAAACCGATTGGTGTTTAAAGTCTGAAGCCGATTGGTGTTTGAAGTCTGAAGTCGATTGGTGTCTGAAGCCGAAGCCGATTGGTGTTTAAAGTCTGAAGCCGATTGGTGTTTAAAGTCTGAAGCCGATTGGTGTCCGAAGCCGATTGGTGTCTGAAGCCGATTGGTGTCTGAAGCCGATTGATGTCTGAAGCCGATTGGTGTCTGAAGCTGATTGGTGTCTGAAGCCGAAGCCGATTGGCGTTTGAAGTCTGAAGCCGATTGGTTTCCGAAGCCGATTGGTGTCTGAAGCCAATTGGTGTTTAAAGTCTGAAGCCGATTGGTGTCTGAAGCCGAAGCCGATTGGCGTTTGAAGTCTGAAGCCGATTGGTGTCTGAAGCCGAAGAAAAATGTGACGCATTGAGAAAATTACATATTAAGGATATTCTTGCATTTTTCAGTCTTTGTGTGTGGACATAATTTTCTTTGTGTGTAAGTGACAAATAAAAATCAGGAACTGTTTATTTGTTTACAATTGTTTACCGTAAAAGTTAATGGACAATTAATTTACAGTAAATGGCTCTTCTTAAACATTAAACAGATAATTGAAAACATACTGTACACCTTTCTGAGGGTTTTTAATTGTAAACTCATTGTCAATATTATCTTCATGATAATTAAAATGTTAGACTTCCACAATGAATGTCTCCGGTTCATTTCTGCACTGTTTTAGTCATACTTTTCCTGTTCAGGTTACATGCTAAACTACTGAAAAAACATTAACAATAAAAACACTGTAACTTATATATTGTGCAAGCATTGCAGAACAACCAAAACATGCACATACTTGAATACTGAAAACAAATATGATTTTCCCATCTGTGTACATTCATACTGATATGACTGACTTCTGTTTCTGAACACAGACGTTTTAAATGTATTTGACGAGTGAAGTGAAACGTCTCCAGGAGCTTCAGTGTCTCGCTCAAAGGCACAATGATGGGAAGTAAACCTCACACCTCACTTAAAAACCTCTCATTGCATGACATTTGATGCACAGTTCCTTGTTCAATACAGCGGAGATTTACAGGTTTGAGATATTCAAAGCATCTTTCTGTATGTGTTTTAACAGGTGTTTTAATGACAACATTTGAGTTTATAAGAGTGTTATGGTTACCATGTATCTCCTTTGACATTATAGTCAGAGTTGAGAGGGTTATAGTTCAAATATATTTCACTGCAGATTACAAATTGCACCCTTTAAAAAGTAATTTGTAACACATTTAGTTAGATTACTCATATTTTGTAACTTAATCGAAATACTTTTGAAAGCTTTGTAATTCTAATAAGGTTTGTGACAACTCTGGAGAGAAATTACATTTACAAAATGCAGGATGTTGGTTTTCCTCTGCATATTATTTTTGACAAAATCAGTTTTACACGATATCTCTTAAAAGGGGAAAAAGTGCAGACAATCTTTCAAAATAAATTAATAACAAAGGAATTTACTGGTGCTCAAGCAGGCGGCACAATGCATTACAGTGTACTTATTTTGTCTTCTGGGAAACATGCAACTATTAGATTCTAAAGGGCAGTAAATAAAATGAAAAATCTTGAAACAAAATAAGAAATCATCCTGTTCAAAAGTTTTCACCCCTGCTCTTAAAAGCACTGTTTCCTTCTGGAGCATCAGCGAATGTTTTCACCTTCTGTAATAGTTGAGTATAATTGTGTATAATAGTCCCTCAGTGTGAAAAGATGGATCTGAAGATCATACAGTTATTGTTGGGACAGTAGAAGATGCTGGAAGACCTGAGAAGGATTTTTCTGAAGAGCAGCGGTCAGAAGAACTGCTCAGGATCAACACGGGACTCATGAACAACCATCACTAAACATGACCACAGTCCTACAGTTTCTATAAATTCAGTTATTTTGTCTTGTGGAGTACAGTATGTAAACATCTGCTGCGTGAATCTCTTATTCAGGACAGTGCTAAAATGCAATTTTTATAATCCCTCTAATTTTGGTAAAATTTTGCATATTCTGCAAGGGGTATGAAAAACGTATCTTGGGATGCTTTTGCAGACCGTCAGATTCAGAGAATCACCAATTGCTGTTTCCACTAATTGTCCGATACAGTTTACATTAATGTTTAAAAGACAAAGTTATCACTTTATTCATCTAAAATACTTTTTTGGATGTAACTGCAATTTGACTACCACCCATTTAAAATGTAACTAATGAAACACAGTTATTCATATTTAATATTTTAAATATGTAAAGTATATGTGCTCCGTAACTCCCAAACCCTGATTATAATCTGCTGTCCTTTAGAAAGACATGTTCGTTTATCTTTAGTGTTCAAACATGGCCTCTTACTACAAAATATGTGACCCTGTAGCACAAAACCAGTCATAAGTGTCAATTTTGAGAAATTTAGATTTATACATCATATGGAAGCTGAATAATCTTTCCATTGATGTATGGTTTGTTATGATGGGACAATATTTGAAAATCTGGAATCTGAGGGTGCAAAAAAATCTAAATATTGAGAAAATCGCCATTAAAGTTGTTCAAAGGAAGTTCTTAGCAATGCATATTACTAATCAAAAATTAAGTTTTTATATATTTACAGTAAAAAATTTAGTAAATATATTCATGGAACATGATCTTTACTCCTAATGATTTTTGGCATAAAAGAAAAAGCAATAATTTTGTCAAATACAATGTATTTATGGCTATTGCAACAAATATTCCCCAGCGACTCAAGACTGGTTTTGTGCTCCAGGGTCACATGCTCTTACAGCATTATCGCTCTCTAAAGCAGTTCTTTCCCGTTATAATGACTTCCTCCTGAAGCATGGCAGATCTCTGAGGCTGAGCCCAGGAGAAAGCGTGCTGCCTGGAGAGGACACAACCATATCGTTCCTGGTCGAGGAGCCGCCTTGAATCTTGTAGGAAACGGAGTTGCAGTACACTGAGTTAATGTTGCACTCAGGGCACTTGTTTGGGGCTGAGCTGTGGCAGAGGCCCAGGTGATAGCAGACGCAGCTGCAGAGCAAGCTCAGCTGGGACCGAGACTGGCTGGCGTTTAAGGGCCCGCACTCCTCTGCCGGCGACAGAATGAGGTTGGTGCAGCTGGTGCCCTCCTCTATGGGTAAGAACAGGTTGCTGTGGCAGTAGTTCTCATGCGCCAAACTCATGGCTGTCAGGTTACGCCCCCTCTTCAGCGAGGCCCGCTCCTGCGCATCCCGCTTCTCGTCCTCGCTGTTCATAGTGAGGAACCTCAACACCACCAGGTTGAGGAAGGCTCCGATCACGGTCAGCCCCACCAGGATGTACATGAAGCTAAACACCACATAAGGGGTCTTCTCCTGGAGGTCCTCCTTCTTCTGAAGAGCCACGAAGTCACCGAAGCCGATGGTGGTGAGGGTAATGAAACAGTAGTAGTACGCGTGGAAGAAGGTCCAGCCCTCAAAGTGTGAGAAGGCGGCGGCCCCCACGCACAGAGTTCCTAGGCAGGACAGCAACCCCACCAACACCATGTTTTCCATGGAAATCTCAGTGCGATGCAGCCCTAGGCACTTCTTGACGCGGCTGAGGAGGTAGCGGACGAAGGTGTTCATCCTTTCGCCCAGACTCTGGAACATCACCAGCGTGAGCGGGATGCCCAGACCTGCATAGAACATGCAGAAGACCTTCCCTGCGTCTGTGCCGGGGGCCGCGTGCCCGTAACCTGCACAAAAACACCCACGAGAGACATCTGGGTTAGATCGGAGGATGAGATGCTGTTTAAAGACATTAAACTGAGAGAGGATAGTCTGTCAATGTCACTTTGAACGATTGGTTACGCTTTATTTTAAAAAGGTGTCCTTGTTACGTCAAATAAGAACCAAATTACAGGATTGATTTCTTAGAGCATACTGAGAAATATTAGTTAAAATTCAGTTAGATTTCAGTGTAAAATGGCGATATATTCCTGGTTAATAATTGCTTTGCTCTCACAGTAAACTCACAGCGGAGATTCTCTTGTGTCTTTATCATGTAAATTCCCAGTGAATGACTGTGCTCTTAGCAGCAGTCTGGTTTATGGTACAGGTGCATATTTTTCCAGGTATATCACAGTAACCTTTTATGTAGATGTACAGTATTGACTACTACTTATCATGAAATGCTATGAAAGTAAGATTTCTGCAGCACGTTGCTATTAATCTACATGGGAAAAATTAATTGCCATTGAAAAGTGTGGTGATGTAGTCACAATTAACATGCAGTAGATTTGCTTTTCATTGATCACTAATTCGTTCACTTTTGAATTAAAATTATGAAATGGATATCCATTTTCATAACCATAACACTGCATTTCTTACATTTATTTGTTCAGCACTTACACTGAAAATCAACTACTTTCATGAAAAGAAAGTCAACTGAACAAATAAACAATAATAAGCACTTCACACAACAGACATGCAAACAAATAACAATTACTGCATACAAATGATCATATTCAGTCTCTATGTTGGCAGCCACTCAGAATGGAAGAATTTTCCATGCTTTTTCTGGATTTAGAAAAAAATGGTGGATTAATTCCCAAGAAGCACCAAAGCTAAAATAAATAGTTTAGTTGCACCTCAAACTAAGCAACACAATAAATACATCATATTGTTTAAACAGAAAGAAGATCCAACCACTGTAGTACTACATCCCTGCCTCCGCACGGATCTCAGCCGTGACTGGAGACTCTGACTGAAAACTGAATAGTAGTCATCGGTTAAGTACACAGCTGCAACTTTCTGCTTTTTTAAACCCTGAACCAAGCAGAATAACAACCACAAAGGCATCTGGCCTGCGAGACTTGGGCCATTATAGAAGCAGATGGTTTAGAAGTTGTATACCTAATTCAACACTAACAAAGAAACAAATAAGAGGTTTGCTTGACAATGTACATTCAATTACAGCATTGTAACGTAACAACGACACTGTAAAATTAATTGTTAACGGAAGTTTGAAGTTTGTACATTATTATGTGTCATGCAATAGTTATTAATTTAAGATGTCATAGAGTAATTACCTAATTAAGTACTTAGTTACATTGTACATTTTGTTTCATGTAACGGCTACTACTAAGTTATGGAACAGCCTGTGATTACAGTTTGTAATTATGTAGATGTAATACACAGCTACAGTTACACATATGATACAGACCGAGTCTGTTACACAGCTACTAGTACACTTAAGTAGGTTCAAGGTTCAAGGTTCTTTATTATTCGTCACATACACAATCATACAGGGTATAATCAGTAGTGCATCAAGTACAATCTTGATACACTTTATTTTAAGTAGCGTATGTTTGTGTAATATGCTGTAGTTTTAATGTAATTAGAAAGCTATTACATGTATTTTAGCTGTGTTCTGGTGGGTTAAATCAAACTAAGGTGTACAGAGTAGATACACTTAAGTACAATCTTGATACACTTTATTTTAAGTAGCGTATGTTTGTGTAATATGCTGTAGTTTTAATGTAATTAGAAAGCTATTACATGTATTTTAGCTGTGTTCTGGTGGGTTAAATCAAACTAAGGTGTACAGAATAGATACACTTAAGTACAATCTTTATACACTTTATTTTAAGTAGCTTATGTTTGTGTAATATGCTGTAGTTTTAATGTAATTAGGAAGCTATTACATGTATTTATCTGTGTTCTGGTGGGTTAAATCAAACTAAAGTGTACGGAATAGATACACATGAAGTACACTTAAGTACAATCTTGACACACTTTATTTTATGTAACGTATGTTTGTGTAATGCTGTAGTTTTAATGTAATTATAAAGCTATTACGTGTATTTAATCTGTGTACTGGTGAGTTAAATCAAACTAAGGTGTACATAATAGATACACTTAAGTACAATCTTGATACACTTTATTTTAAGTAGCTTATGTCTATGTAGCCTACTTACATTTATAATTACGTTGCATTTATAAATTCTGCAACACAAATGTAACAATCTTTTGGTTACAGAAGTAGATGTGTAACAGACTCGGTCAGTGGCTGCTATAACATCTACATAATTACAAACTGCAATAACAGGCTGTTCTATAACTTAGTTACATTTCATGTTCCATGTAAGTACAACGACTACTACCAAGTACTTAACTAGGTAATTACTCTGCATTATGGACACCTTAAAATAAAGTGTTCCCCAAATACTTATACTGTTTTTTCTCTCGAAGGCTAGCACTGCAGCTCACCTATCGTGGTGATGACCGTTATTGCGAAGTAGAAAGACCCGGCGAATTTCCACTGTCTGCCGGCTCGATGAGGCTCCGCCTGCAGCATCACTCGCTCGATCTCTCGGTAGTCGTCCTCGGTGAAGCGGTACCTTCTCTTCGTGTCGCTGCGCTTCTGCTCCAGCATGCGCTTCCTCGCGCTCTCGGTCTCGGACTCCAGGGCGTCGAAGACTGCGGCGCCCACCAGCAGATACGAGAACATGCAGAGGATGAGCGACAGCGTGCGCACGTTCTGCTTCTTCATCTTCATCCTCTGCATAGCTCTAATGCGCGACTCAGTGCATCGCTATTAGCGCTCTGTCTGTTTACGAAACACTGTGCAATCCAGGGGTCGTTTGAAACGCATGTCGGAAGAAGAGCAGAGTCCGTCGTGTTGGTGTCTTTGACTTATTTCGTAGGTAAATAAGGTGTGTCATAGAGAGCACACTAACAGAGTTCTCATGTTTTAAACCAGTCTCCCAAATCGTGAGAAGGAGTTTTCCAAACTGAACCTGTCATGACTGGCAACCAATAAAAATCTCCTGGAGTCCATTTATCAATAAATCGAAGTTGTTCAAAATAATCAATATAATTTCTTACATTTCACTTCTGATTATACCCTGTATAATTTTTTATGTGACAAATAAAGAAATCTTGAACCTTGTTCCAATAGTTTGACAGCAAAAAAAACATCAGCCACTCAACACAATCAAATGCGTTTCAGCATCAAGTATGGGCGACGGTTTGGAGTAAATTATGATTAAGAGAGTACACACATTAAAACCTGTTTCTCTTTATATAGTAAGCATGGAAGTCACTTTTCGAGGTTGGTAGCTAACACTTTTGCCAATGGTTTACAACATTCAGAAGTGAAAGAAGCCTGTAAGCATGAAATGAAATAATAATACAGAGCAACAAACCACTGCATAAACGGATGAGGGTAACAGGGCCAATTTATCTGGATATTTCTAGAAAAACTTCAGGGAAGCCATCAGGACCAAGATTGCCTGTATAATCTGTACAATCTCCTTAATATGGGCCAGCAAGAGCACAGCTGGGTCAATTGTAGGGTCTTCTCCTAGGTCCTGTAGAAGAGATGCCATTACATCAGTCCAGAGCTTCCCAAACTTCAGAGGGGTAAGGCCCCCCAAAAACAAAGCAAAAGGTCCACGACCCCCCCTCCCAACCTCTTTGTAAAACAATATATAGATCAATGGTATATTTGCATATATATTTGTATATTAGATATATTTAATAAACCAGATTGTCTCTTTGCACAAAATTATCAACATTTATTAACCAGTTTGTAAGAATTTAATGTGAATTATGAGAACTACCATAAAATATAATATATTTATATGCTGGTGAAAATAAGATGATAAAAATATTCTTTACAAATATATTTAAATCCAGAACACTACACTTTCTGCATACTATTTAAAATGATATTGCTTCAAAGTGTGTAACAGAAGCATAGTTCACAAATCTATTGCAATGAAAAACATAACTATGTTTAAAAAAATAAAAGCTAAAATCGACATTTCATTTGTGGAGGGGGGGGGATCACATTTTAGAATAATTAGAATATTTTAATTATTTAAATATTTTGATTTAGCCTAGCTACGGCCAATACCACTACGGCCCACAGTTTGGGAAGCACTGCATCAGTCGAATACACATGCTCATATGTGTGACCCAGGACCACAAAACCAGTCATAAGGGTACATTTTTTTAAATTGACATTTATACATCACCTGAAAGCTGAATAAATAAGTTTTCCATTGATGTATGATTTGGACAATATTTGAAAATCTGGAATCTGAGGGTACAAAAAAAATCTAAATATTGAGAAAAATCGCCTTTAAAGTTGTTCAAATGAATTTCTTAGCAATGCATATTACTTATCAAAAATTAAGTGTTGATATTACAGTAGGAAATTTACAAAATATCTTCATAAAAGATTAATAATTTGGACCCACACTATGTATTTTTTGCTATTGCTACAAATACACCCCAGCGACTTAAGACTGCTTTTGTGCTTCAGGGTCACATATTTATCAATACAAGTGGATTCAGAATAAGATACCGCAGCCAAGATACTTAGGCAAGATCACAGAGTTCAGTAACCATCGTTAAAAGATGAGCAGAATACTCAGAGCATCTAAAACGAGCTGCCTTTATCTTATTATCATCTGGTCTTCATCACAGCTGTTGCCATGGTAACAGATTCAGAAATAGCAAGCGCCGGCCTGAGGCTGAGGCTAAATCGCTTGTAAATGTCCCTGGATTGGAGGATGATGCTATTTCTAGACGCTGAATGTGTGACATGCAGAGATGTGTTAGCTATCCTGTTAGTCAGCAGAGAAAACAGGCCACAGAAGGCTAACTTCACAGATAGTTACAACTGCCAAAAAAAACCTGGCAGCATCTTGCCCTTGACAGCTCAGATCTGTGCCGCTGATTTCATCTTAAAACATATTACAGATTTAACATCCAGTCTTTACTGACAGGCAGACATGAGTGCATATAAATAAGCACAGACGATGAATAACAGGTGGGTGGATAGTTTATTATTCACATTTACATTCATGTATTTGCAAGAAAGTGCACATTTTGTATCAGTGAGATTCACACAAGTTGTGTGCTTGTAATCTGCACACATCCTACATGAGTAGTGTGAAGCCCTTCTGTTGGTTTTAAACGCACCCCACCGCAGAGCACGTACGGTGCTGTTACGTAAGCCCACAGCATCTCTTTCTGAGCTCAATAAACTTTAACTCGTTTTAATATCAAGCACATGCTGTCACGTTATGTGACTTGACTGATGCGGATGTCAGGAAAGTAAAGGAATGCAACATGGTGTTTTCATAATCGCTGGAAACCAAAATTACTATTATTTTAAACACCTATGAAAGCAAGGGGGGCCCCCTGGTGGTTTGGGGCCCTGCGTAACCTGCGTACATTAAAGGGAGGTACTTGATTACTTAGTGACATGAAACTTTGGATTCTTTTGAAAAAAAAATTATTGGCAGTGAAGCAATTTAGAAATTTCGCAAAATGTGTCTGAAATGTATGTTACTCAGTATTAATTACTCTGTCCTGATCAGCTAACAGTACAGTAGAGGTGCATCTGCTGCGTTTCGCTCGTTTGGTGTGTTTGTTTAGCATTAGAACTCATTCGTGAAACGTGAGTATGCACAGATTTGATCTTAGAGTGTGTGTATGCTAAAAAAGGTATAAAGACATCTTTAACGTCAAAAGGTGCTTAGTGATTAATCTGTTCATCATATGAAACAATCAGATCTCTTCATATGGAGACCGCTGTACTGTACAACAGCAAAGGCACAGCAAAACAAGAACTGACCAATGAGGACTGAAAAAAGGGCTGTGAATGTAAAGACTGATAAGAAACATGGAAACTAACAGAAACAGTACAGAACCAGACTACAGAAGAAGAGTCCCAGAACAAAAAGGTCCACAGGATAAACCCCCATCAAAGTCTGTCATCAAAGTCTGTCATGAATGAGGTGTCAAATATTATTCTTACTGAGCCAATACAGTAAATTCAACACATTTCAGTATACTGCAATATACCTATTGACCATGTATGGTTAGGCCTATATATTGAGACAAATAAACATTTAGAAATGAAGACAAAAATAGCATAACGTAATATTAATAAAGATTAATTGAATATCCATATATTTTATTATGTATGTTATTGTGTACATACATGTTCCCATATAAATGTGAATGTGTGTACACACATATACACATTCAAAGAATGAGTTACAGCACACTTCCAGTTACCAGCATGCTTTGCTTCTGATAGTTACACAGTGCCCTCCACTAATATTGGCACCATTGATAAATATGAGCAAAGACGGCTGTGAAAATAAATCTGCATTGTTTATCATTTTGATTTTTCACTTGAAAAATTCACAAAATTCTAACCTATCATTGAAGTAAAACAATTGAAATTGGGGAGAAAATCTCATGATGACATAAATGTTTTTCTCCAATGAATGTTGGCCAGAATTATTGGCACCCCTGAAAGTTCTTAGGAGTAAAGTATCGCTGAAGTATATTCCCATTCATATCTACAATTTTTAGCACACCAGGGTGATTATGAACATGAAATTATCCAGCCATGGCTTCCTGTTCCACAGGATTATAAATATGGAACACAAAGGCCAAATTCCCTTAATCGTCCATCACATGGAGTAAAACCTAAGAATATAGTTCTGATGTGCAGAACAAGATTGCTGAGCATCACAAAATAAAAAGAGGTTGTAAGAAAAGAGTTAAAGCATTGCAAATCCCCATTTCCACCATCAGGGCAATAATTAAGAGGTTCCTATTAACTAAAGATGTTATGAATCTGCCTGGAAGAGGACTTGTCTATATTATCCTAATGCACGATGAGGAGGAGAGTTTGAGTGGCCAAAGACTCTCCAAGGACAACAGCTGGAGAATTGTAGAGATTAGTTGAGTCTCAGGGTCAGAAACCTAAAACAAAATATATTTCAAATGGCACCTACATCACCACATGTTGTTTGGGAGGGTTTCAAGAAAAAATATTCTATTCATCCAAAAACAAACTCCAGTATATTCAGTTGTCAGACACGACTGGGACTTCAAATGGGACTGGCTTCTAGGTCCTGGGAAAAGGACATTGCAATAATTGGGTGCGTTCTCAAACTGCGTTCTCCAAACTCTGGCCAATTGATAATACCTAAAATATCAATATCAACTGTGGGCAGCAGATCCTTTTTCTATTTAGCGCCCAAACTCTGGAACAATCTACCTGTTCGGGAGGCAGACACACTCTGTCAGTTTAAATCTAGATTAAAGACCCATCTCTTTAACCTGGCGTACACTTAACACACTAATACGCTTCTAATATTAGAAGGATTGTTAAAGGATTGTTAGGCTCCATTAATTAGGTCGAACGGAACCGGGAACACTTCCCATAAAACACTTGTTATGTACTTGTTACATCATAAGTAGATTGACATCTACGGGGCGTAGCCAGCGGACGGGCCTGGCGGGCACAGGCCCGCCTACTTTATGCATAGGCCCACCCAGTTATTAAAAAAACATATATTTTATTTATTAAATTATAGCTATTTCATTGCTCTTCAATATAATTACAAACATGAATTCACTGTGCCATCTCAAATCTTATAATAATAAATGTGATTTTTGGTCGGATATGCTTGGTGAATTTGATTAACATCTTGTGTTAAGCGGTTAATGTTATCTTGCCTGAGCCATTTCGCGCGTGTGAGTTTGGGTTTTCACTAGTGGTGGTCATATCGGCGTTAACGTAAGGGGCGTTGCTAACGTGAGCTCTTATCGGCGCCTAAAAAATATCGCTGCTAATCTATTCTCGTTTGCTGGGAGCTGGGTCTATACTACGCAAGCTATGATGACGCTCACCCTGATATTTTAGCCGGATGTATACCTAGTCAATTGCACTGTAGGGGGCTAGAACGAGTCTTCGAACTAGAGGCTCGTAGTCCGTGATGGACAGATTGTTAACGGCTGGTCTGTGTGGTAATACAATCGGGCAGGACATCCAAACGCCACCTATCATTCATCAACCTCAAATATGGCTTTTCATCTGAAAGAGATGTATGTAGCAACTTTACATGGCCGCCAATATGATGTTAACCTAGAGAAATGTGCGCCATTGAAGTGTTTGTGTGGAAGTGCGTTGCAGCAAGATATGCTCCGGTGCGCCACTTGCTCTTAAAATCTCCGCTATTTTTGGTCATACAGATAAAAGTAGCCTAATACATATCTTTCGAATCTGTAAAGACTCTACGCTTATTTGTGTGCACTCAGAATAATCAACGAAACGCTATGCGCTTTTAAGCAAACAGGATGCGCTTTAGGTCTCATGTGAACTTGAGCGTAGAAACTCAAACTCGAATATATCTAAAAATACAGTACATAGAAAATATATCTATAGAGAGTGAAATGTCTAAAAAAAAAAATATAGAAGACGTGTGTTAGCAGATGGATGATTTACATGAAATTTAATCTGTGCAACACTGTGCATAATAAGATGGCTTTCAGTTCAATATAATAACAAAAACTATATTTTGGGTTTTTATTCAACTAATAAGGTGGGCATCAGATCTGTACTATATTTTTACTGTAATTGATAGTTATCGGCAAAAACAAAAAACCCAACACGGGAGTGGGAGGGAATGGGAGTCATTCTTCCAGGAGTGGAACGGGATTTTCCTCCAGTTTTTCGCGGGATTGGGACGGAAGATATTAAAGTTTGTGATGCATTTTGGAAACAGGAGATGAGCCCTGGTCTAATGGCCACCTGGCTTGAGAAACCGCTCAAAGACTTACTTTAGTCATTATTTGGGTAGCACATATTCTGAATGCCTTCGCAGACCAAATGAGCCATTTTAATCTAGATTAATCTAGATTAATTCCAAAATTAATCTAGATTAATCTAGATTAAAAAATTAATCTATGCTCACCTCTAGTTTTCACGCATTGTATTTTGCAGTTATGTGTTAGCTAGCGATTTTTGAAACTACCGAATTTGCAACCAGAGGTTTGCAGAGCTTCACACTCTCCATCACAGACACAATCAGTCTAATTGAAAATCTCAAACGGAACTTGGTCAAATTCAGAGACAATTCCGAGGGAGATTTAAACAAATTAATGAAGTTATCTGAAGAACCAATTACCAAGCATGACATTTCGGAGTGGGATGTCTTATCATCCCATAAGCGAAAGTTGCCCAGTAAGTTTTCCGATTCTGTAATCACTAGCACACTGCGTGTTAAAAGTGACATGGATCTCAGACAGATCTGAACATTGTTTTGGATGCACAGATTTCAGAGTCTTTATCGAATAAAAGACACGCTTAAGGTCGTCGATGTCCACACGCAGGCACATCAACCTGTCGCTATTATCCATGGAACGTGAACTTGCAGACTCTTTGGACAATGAGGAAATAATTGCACTTTTCAATTCAAAACCCAGGCGTCTCCGGCTTGTTTACTCATTTTATGCCGGCCTGCCCAACTCAAGAACAGATAATGCCTGCTGTGGTAAATCAGATTTTTATTTTAATGTGTATTTGGATTGCGGACTTTGGACTGGAGGTGTAAGGAGTGGTACTGTAGCTGTCCAAGGTACTATATTGTATGATTTAACTGTATAGATGCACCAAAAATATATAGGAAATAAATAAGCCAAAATAAATGAATTGGCCTAAGTAAAATAAATATGGATTCTTAAATCTATTTTTAAAATACACATGATCAAGAAGTTCACAAGATATGTTTTTAAATTAACTCATAATATATGTTAAGCAAATTTAGTTTTAGTTAAACAAGATTCAACTCAACTAATTTAAGATAAAATGACAGTCTTGAGTGTACAGTACTGAAAATTTAAGGGATGGTTGTTGCGCTGTTTTGTATTTCGTTTTTTGTTTTGTATTTCGTTTTGGTGCTCTACGGAGTGTGGGACCACTAAAATTCAATTCAGAGAGTTTCAAATGAAAGATGTCAATAAAACAAATTATATTTTTTATTTCATTTTTTTTTACTTAACCTGTTATAGATGTATTCGTTATTTAATATCTTTGAATAAATCTTGAAAAACTAATTATAACAGCCATCGTTTAAATGGTTATATCTTACCAACAAATAGGGGTAGAACATAATTCTATTATTAAAAACTTGATATAAAATTGCCTTATGTGATTTAAATATTTTGTTAAGATTTATTTTAGTATAATTTTTTTTAAATTTTGTTTACATATATTTATTTAATTAACTACTTGATTAAATAAGAGCTATTTTCGTCTTTCCGAAAATATTTATATTATTAAAAAGTTGATTGGATAAAAACTGCCTCATGTCCGGTTTAAATTTTTGTTAAACGTTTCATTTGAGCTTTGATTATTAAATAAACTAATTGATTAAATAAGTGCTATTTTCGTTTGTTTTATTTTTTAATTTTTTATAAAATAATATAAAAAAACGGTCTTACAGTGATTTTTTTTATTTTTGTAAAACATTTTATTTGAGTGTTAATTATTAAAAGAAAATCTTAATGATTAAATAAGTGGAATTCAATTTTTCCGAAATTTTTAATTAAGGTGTTTAGGTAAAATGAATGCTATTGAGTCTAATATTAATGCAATACTTGTTCCGACGTGGTATGGGTAGTTTGTTGTTGTAGCCTACTGTGCGTGTGTGCTACTGCAGTTTATGAATATACTGCAGGATAAAAATATAGAATAAAATAAACAAATAAATAAAAAGACTTAAGTAATCTTAATATTGAGTCCTTTAGTTTGCTTTTGGCTATAAGAAATATGTATGCTACGTGACCCTATGTGAAAGGGCCCGCTCACTTTTGCCTAGGCCCGGCCAAAAATAAAATTCTGCCTACGCCACTGACGCTAATATTAGTCTTTTTCTTTCTTATTCCGAGGTCACCGTACACTGTAAAAAAATGTTCTGTAAAAAAACGGTAATGTGCTGGCAGCAGAGTCGCCAGCAATTTACTGTTATTTTACAGTATTCGTACTGTGAAATTATTTTGCAGTTTATTACCGTAAAAATGAAATACAGTATCATTCTGTTTATTTTTTAATTTACAGTAAAATACTGGCAGCAGAGTCGCCAGTAATCTACTGTAATTTAACAGTATTCGTACTGTGAAATTATTTAGCAGTTTATTACCGTAAAAATGATATACAGTATAATTCTGTTTCTTTCAAATTTACAGTAAAATACTGGCAGCAGAGTCGCCAGCAATCTACTGTAATTCTACAGTAGTCATACTGTGAAATTATTTAACAGCTTTTTTCTGTTATAATTAAATGCAGAACATTTCTGTGATTATTTCAATGTACAACATCATTATGGTTACTTAAAATTCACTCTTTATTGTAAAAAAAGGCATAAAATGGATATAAATAATTGGACTGAGGATTCGTTACTTATTTAATTTATTTAAAATATTTTTTTTAGATTAATTTTAAATCTAGTGTTATTTTATGCCTTCCTAAAGAGTGAATTTAAAGTAACCAATGGTGTTTTAATTAGATTTACAGTCGAACATTATTGTTCTGTGGGCTACTACATACATCTACTTAAAATACATTATATTGAAATATCTAAACAAGCAAACACTTAAAGGATATAAATCAAAATAAAGTTTTATTTAAAAGAACAGTCAACAATTAACAAGGATTAAAAAAAAAAAAAAAACTTTTGGCTAACAAACAAATACTTAAAAATAAAAACAATGGCAATACAAAAATAATAAATAACAGAAACAGATATAACAAAATAAGTTACAAACACAACAACCTGAAGTCAAACACATTAAACATTTTAACATTTAACATTTTTTGAACATTTTTGGATCTGCACTACTCAGAACAACAAATTTATTAAAATATTTTAGTTAAAAAAACATTTTTTCAGGGATTTTTTTCAGCACTTTTTTAAACATTCCAGTGAGGAGGCTTGTGTACATTTTAAAAGAGTTCTAGTCCTAGGTGAATAACTGTCATTTTACACCTACTTAAACATGATGACCTGGCTGCACGTTGTCTCCTGAGGTATTCCAACTGGTACCTCTGTAAAACATCAGCAAACAAAACATTTTATCAAAATAACTCTAAAATTGTCAATGTAGAGTACAACTAAAAAAACAAGCCAATTGCTGATAGTGTTGACTAACAAAACGATTCCTGCATGTTTTAAGTCAACTAATTTTTCCATAACACTAACTATTTTTTACACTTTTCTACTGTTCAGCGGTGTTGCCAACTGCTTTAAATTGAAAGTAGCTAAAACTGGTAGCTAAATGTCACTAGATGACATCATACTGGCAAGTTCACTAATCTATATAAAGATGAATATCAGTGGGCAAGATGTGAACTTAGATAAAGTTTGTCCAAGAAGTCCAAGAAACTGTATTTGTCCCTAAACTTTTGAAAAAAAGTCTCAAAAGGGGCGGGGAAGCCATTAAATCTAGCTACAAAATTGCTAAATTGGCAACACTGCTGTTCAGATTCACTGAATGGTCCATGTTTATATTACAGAACAAAATTCTAAGATGTTACCTTTTGTATAGATGGTAATGAAACTGAATAACTATCACCCGGACATCAGTTACAATGGAATCAACTGTGGTTGGTCTAATTCAGTGGTTCTCAAACCTGTCCTGGAGTACCACCAGCCCTGCACATTTTGTATGTCTCCCTATCTGACACACCCATTTCAGGTCTTGCAGTCTCTACTAATGAGCTCATGAGTTGAATCAGGTGTGATAGATGAGGGAGACATACAAAATATGCAGGGCTGGTGGTACTCAAGGACAGGTTTGAGAACTCACTGGTCTATTTGATTTGGTCGTTTTTAATTATTTCGATTTTAATTCCTTTACAGTCCTGAAACATTTTTGAAGGTTGTATTACTTTTGTTCTTTTATAGCACACTTTTACTTTTTAAATGAACTTTTTGGTTTAATGTGGCAACATTAGTCTGTCAAAACAACAGACAGAAACAAGAGGAGAGCTCACTGACCTATGAAGTCCCATTGAAAGTCGATTAGGTTCTTCAATAGTGTGGAGACATGTGCATTTACTGTGGAGATTTTATTCTGAACAATCCCCTGTCCTCTTCGAGGTAACCTTTCCCGGCCTTTGTGCCTTTTTCGGGATTGATGCCAATTACAATCGTCAGAGACTGAATGAAAAACTATAAGGAATGACTTGGAAACTTAAAAGGGTAGTTTGAGTTTTGGAAATTATGTTGATAACTTGTACTGACATCATGAGGTATTTTGTCAAATTTTGCTGCCTGTTTTCTATATCTTGGATGTAATTTACTTGTTAAAATTTACAAGTGTATTGCTATGCACAGGAGACAGTATTATGCCTCTATTCAAGCTTATATAAAGTGTGATTTAAAAATCAGTTCCACTGCAGTAACAATCTAACATAAAAAATAAATATAAATATAGATAAATATAGATATATAAAAAGTGAGATCAGACAAAGGCATCAGGCAGCTCATATATAGCTCATATATTTCATTTGTATTGTTCTTTTAATGTTTTTGTTGTGTTGTGGCTTGCAAATTTTTTGTTATCTGACCCTTTGTTCTGCTACTCGTTTTTGTCAAGCTATTATCTAGCTGGCAGGGAGATTTTTGATCACAAGCCTGACATTAACTAAGGCAGGCCTGTGATCAGAAATCTCCTAGTCAGCTGGTTAAATATTGGGCAAAAAAAAAAAATGCAGAGCAACATAGGGTCAGATAACAAAAACTTTGCAAGCCACAATAAGCAACATAAGAAGGTTTTTAACATAAGATGGTATTTCTCACAGGTAATTATTCAAAGTAGAAAATCCCGTCTTGGTATAAATGCTAACTATAATGGTTTCTGGTGATGCAGGTTTCAACAATTATAACTTAAGAAAAGCTTTAGCACTTTATTTTACAGTATGTGTCCTTCCGTGGTACATGTATGGTAAATATATTGTACCTACAGGCAAATGAGTGGTAACAAAGTACTTGCCTGAAGTGTATGTTCATGGTAACACATAAGAAGCACGGCTGTACCAAACAGTCGCACATGCATGGTAATTAGTTTGTACATACAGACAAGTGTGGGTAATAACGGTCACTTACTGGTAGTGCCCATACATGGTAACTAATTAGATACTTTACTGTACTTACTAATGTGTATACATGGTAAATATGTAGTACTTACGGACAAGTCGGTACAAATTGGCACGTCCTTACAATATCCATATATGGTGACTAATAAGACACATTACTGTACATACTAATGATATGTACACGGTAATATAAGACACATACTGTCCTTGGTATACATGTGGTAAATATGTATTACTTACAAACAAGTGTGTGTTAATGTTAAATTGATCTCCACAACAGTGCTTACAACGTTTGAAGAACTGGTAATTCCTGTGTAATGTTTATGTAAAATGGTTCACTTTATTTTACAGTCCTATTTCCATATACGTACCATGTAAGTACTGGTGTATGTATCTATTAGTTAATGTACAGAATAAGTTATGTGGTACTCAAGTTGGGGGTATAAACATATACCAAGGTACTTATTGAGTAATTGATGGTAGATGGTACATAGTAAGTATATGGAAATAGGACTGTAAAATAAAGTGCACCATTCCAATACATGGAATGTATACCAAGGGTATGTGTCTTGTTTGTTACCACATAATAGCACATTTTTCTGTAGGTGATACATATTTACCATTTACATATCATACTATGTACAGTAATGTGTCTTATTAGTCACCATATATGGATATTGTAAGGACGTGCCTATTTGTACCCACTTGTCCGTAAGTACTACATATTTACCATGTATACACATTAGCAAGTACAGTAAAGTATCTAATTAGTTACCATATATGGGCACTACCAGTAAGTGACCGTTATTACCCACACTTGTCTGTATGTACAAACTAATTACCATGCATGTGCGACTGTTTAGTACAGCCGCGTTTTTATTTGTTACCATGAACATACACTTCAGGCAAGTACTTTGTTACCAATCATTTGCCTGTAGGTACAATATATTTACCATACATGTACCAGGGAAGTACACTTACTGTACAATAAAGTGCCACCAGAAAAGCTACAATGCGGAAAAGGAAATTCAAGTTGTCTCACCTCTGAATGAATTCCAGAGTACAGGCTGCTTCTTCTTGATATTGGAGGTTAAGCATATAGTAGATTGCAAATACAGCAGCAAGTCCCGTCAAAAAGGTCGGTGTGATGCCTTCAGATATGACACGACCCTCAAGCGTGATCATCCAGCGCCCAATAGTGACTTGCCCTGTTCCACCTTAAACTTCAAGTGATAGCAACATTAATATCACCTTGCATTAAAATCTGTACATTCAAAGAAAAATAGCAATGTAAAATGTCTATAAATGAAATGTATACCATGTAGAATCAGGCGAGGACTTGCAGGTACAGCCAGAGTTGTCTCAACATGCAGTGGAACACACCTGTAGGTAACAGATATTTTAAAATGTGTTTTTAAAGGGTTAGTTCACTCAATTACTCACCCTTGTGCCGTTCCACACCCATAAGACCTTTGTTCATCTTCGGAATACAAATTAAGATATTTTAGATTAAATCTGAGAGGTATCTAAACCGCACAAAGGCAGCAACGTCATTGCACTTTTCAAGGCCCAGAAAGTAAGTAAAGACGTTAAAATAGTCAGCGTGACTACAGTGGTTCAACTTTAATGTTATGAAGCGACAAGAATACTTTTTAAAAAGTATTCTTTTTAAAGAGATCCTCAGTTTTCAGGACATTGATCACATTGCTTGTGTCAGCTTCTGAAACCCCAAGTGTAACCAGCTTCTCTTTCAGTTTGAAAAGCAGATGTGATTGGCTTATGTCATGTATTTCCTGAATATCTTCGATAATTGTTTGAATGACAGAGGATGGCAGCAATAACTTTGCTTGCAATTTCAAATAAAACAGGGCTAAATTTTTCAAGAATAGGGATTCATCATCAGTTTCTACAAATACATCTGATGGCTCATAATCTGCATCACTGGGAGGGTCAATCTGCATGTCAGACTGCTCTTGTTCGCACTCATGGGACATGCCAGGATTCACTACTGAATCAACCAGATGTTCATTAGCACCATCTTTATGTCTTCTACTCACGTGAGATCTGAACGTGGATAAAACACGAAAGCGCTTGTCATACTGTCTATAAGGGCAAGCAACTGTTTTCCCCTCTCTGATGTGTATTTTCAAATGAGAATAATAGGACTTCAAATTCTTACACTTTTCCCTGCAGAAATCAACATGACATGTCAATTCCACTTCATGACACAACTTAGGCTTAACCACAGATTTGTCATGTCTTGTAAATGTGACACCTAAAAGCTGGAAACCTTAGAAAAGACCTACTACAATTTGGAAAAATGACACTTAAAAATGAAATTAGGTGTATTTTTATGAATTCTCATGTGCCTTACATAAGCCAATACTGTGGCACAGTTCTGACTACAGGCCTGACAGGAGAACATTTTTGCTGTCAAAAAATAAAACAAACAAAGCTGTCTACACGATTGCCTTACACTTGCCCAAGGCCGTCAATTCCATGTAATCAACTTTTTGAATAAGTGTTCACACTAAACATCCTTTGATATTCGGCTAAAATACATCAAAAATAAGACACAAATAATGGCTGATTTTGTTTACAACCCGTATCAATATTCGCACCTTAACTTCTAATCGCAAATCAAGTTATCAAAATATATGTTTTTACTGTAGATAGTAAACACTAAAACTATTCTCCGTTTAAACATATGCCACCTTTAAACTAACATTAAATAATCGACATTTCATATACCATGTTTGTTTAGTGATTTTTGTGGAAATTGAAGCCATTAACAACGAGCAAGAGATTGTTAACTGGACAGTTTTCAACAGCGACTAACAGTCTTAGTTTAGAGACGACCTAAAACAAACTTAATAAAACCTGATGGCTGTAAAATGCGGGTATATGTTTGAAGTATTCACACATTTTAGCTGTGAAGAGACCTTTTACAATTGATAAAACCTGGTGACTATAAATGCGTGTAAATATGTTTTAAATATTACAATTTCAGCACAGAAAGGCCATTTTAAAACCATACACTTACTAGCTCGACAGTTTACTGAGCATCGATGTCATAACATTATTTCTGGTAATACTACCTGACTAAAATACTGGTGAGGAATATAAGAAAATGTTTTTAATTACCGTGTAGGTGCAGATGCAGATGCAGGTCGATGCAGTTGAAGGTCTTGATGTGAAGCAGACGTCCTTAGAAACTTGTTTCCTCTTCGGAAAAAAGTGCTTCACAAATTATATTTGTAAAAACTTCTCATCACAAGTAGCTGACTGAAAATTATTTTGGATGCTTGAAAATAGCAAATTAACCACACTGACAAAACAGGAAAGCCTTTTGAACAAACTTGTACTCGCACTTGTACACCCAATACAAAAAAATATATATATAAAAATACTGCATTGTACTGTATTTAACACAGTCCACAATGCATTGCAAACAGTAAAAAACTGTATTACTTAAAAACAGTAGAGTACTGTTATAAATTGGCTGTAAATTAACAGCAATTTCTTAAACAGCTAAATATTGCCCAGAATGCCTTGTTTTCAACATTACATTACTGTTTTAATTGAAAACAGTACATTACTGTCAGAATATGGCCGTTTTTTAACAGCAATTTTTTACAGTGTAGCCACCCGATCCGGTCTGTAACCAGATCAGATGATCACTGCAGTCATCAGATCCAGTCCGTATCCAGATCAGATGATCACTGCAGTCACCAGATCCAGTCCGTATCCAGCCCAGATGGTCACTGCAGTCACCAGATCCAGTCCGTATCCAGATCAGATGATCACTGCAGTCAACAGATCCAGTCCTTATCCAGATCAGATGATCACTGCAGTCAACAGATCCAGTCCGTATCCAGCCCAGATGGTCACTGCAGTCACCAGATCCAGTCCTTATCCAGATCAGATGATCACTGCAGTCACCAGATCCAGCCCGTATCCAGATCAGATGATCACTGCAGTCACCAAGTCCAGTCCGTATCCAGATCAGATGATCACTGCAGTCACCAGATCCAGTCCGTATCCAGATCAGATGATCACTGCAGTCAACAGATCCAGTCGTATCCAGATCATATGATCACTGCAGTCAACAGATCCAGTCCGTATCCAGCCCAGATGGTCACTGCAGTCACCAGATCCAGTCCTTATCCAGATCAGATGATCACTACAGTCACCAGATCCGGTCCGTATCCAGATAAGATGATCACTGCAGTCACCAGATCCGGTCCGTATCCAGATCAGATGATCACTGCAGTCACCAGATCCAGTCCGTATCCAGATAAGATGATCACTGCAGTCACCAGATCCAGTCCGTATCCAGATAAGACGATCACTGCAGTCACCAGATCCAGTCCGTATCAGATCAGATGATGGATCAGCACCTTGAGACGACCTCTACAGCTCTGAATGTCAGCGGAGACCAGGACACCTAGATGAGCCCCAGAGACAGATCCCCAGTGAGGACCTGAAGGGTCGAAGGGTGAGTGGCTCATATGTACTTAGTTTATAATAAATATATTTTTTAACTCATTAAAAATACTAAACAATTGTTGAATAAAAAATGTGTAATTACATTATTTTTAACAAATAAGCTTTTGATAATTTGTAAAGTTTTATTAAATATTTTCCCAGAATGATTTTGGCAAAATAGCGCCCCCTGTGTGTGGCGTCCCATGCACTGCATTAAACGCTTTTGCGCCACTGGTCAAGTACACCCGGCTGCAGCCTGCAGATCGAGGCGGGGCTGCACCTGGGGCGGGGCTGCACGTGTCGCCCCGCCCACGATGCTTCTCATTGGTTAGTGACAAAGTAATGACATAGATCGGGGCGGGGCTGCACGTCTCGTCCCGCCTACAACTGTTCTCATTGGTTAGTGGCAAAGTAATGACGTCGACGCCGCGGTAAACAGGAAATGCGGTTGAAACAATACATAATTATATGAAACAAACATGTGACGCCATTAATATACCTGGTACATTTATATAATATTAAACAATACATTGCAAATTTGTTAATTTTTGGAAAACATTTCATGTACATTTCCAAGCAAGAATCCAATTTCTGCTTTTGACTTGTCACATTGCAATCGCAATGTCAACGGATATATAGTTTATTTACAACTTAAGTTTAAGTTATTTCTATTCATGTGTATTGATCATTTACCACTTACAAATTATTTATGGTCGTTTTTTATTTTAATTTCAGCATATGCTTTACTGTTACATGTATTATTAACATTTAAATAAAAGTTAAATATTCTCAGCAAGTGTCATGTCTTAAGATGTTATTAAAATTAATGGTAACACTTTACAATAAGGTTCATTAAACATTAATGTATTAACTAACATGAACTATAACTATGAGCAATACATTTGTTATTGTATTTACTAATCTTCATTTACGTTAGTTATTGAAAACACAGTTGTTTATTGTTTGTTCGTGTTATGTAACAAGAGTATTAACTAATGTTAGCAAGATTAATAATGTATTAATAAATGTTGAGATTAACATTAACAAAGATTAATAAATGCTGTATAAGTGCAGTTCATCTTAACTAATGAACCATATTGTTACCAAATAAATAATTTATGGATTTACTTGATAATGAAAAGCTTATGGTAAAAATACCAACATTGTTTGTATATGAATAACATGCCAAGACAATTATTTCCTTGTTATTTATTTAGGTATGAAACTGTTTAATTCTGATCAAGAAAGGTGAAATTTGAATCTTTTTGTACATATAAATCTCTGGTTAAACATTAACATCCTTTACACACTTTCTTCCTTTAATACTTAATCTCCTTTAATCATTAAACCTTCCTTCTTTATACACTTTACTGGCACATGAAACAGCAATCTGGGTCCTCTATGCTGTCGTAGAATCCTCTCAAGTAACCACGCTTCCCATTACCGTAAAAACCGGAGCAGGATTTGAACAAGGTTTTACATAAGTTAAACTCTTTAATTTCAAAAGGCACCCGCAATTCAGCCTTTGATGTTTCACTCCATTTTCCCCAGTTCACAACACCTGTATCCAAAAACACACACAAAACAGAACTCTTTCATATGCACATCTAAGATTATGTTAGCCATGCCAGTGCTTTAGAAAAAGCAAGATTACTTAAACCCAACCTTATACTCATGAGGCCTTATGTATACTTCATTGCACACACATTTAAACTTTAACACACTTACTGTCAAGCCATGCATAGTGTGCCTTCTGTCTGAACCGAGCCTTGTTTACAATTGCCCTAAAGCAACTGCATGTAAGAGACAGATTCATGTAGGCAGCATCTCCATCCTGTAGCACTACTTCAAGGAGTATCATCTCCAAGGCCTCCATTGGTAACTGGAAAGTATTTATAAAAGGATTAATCCATGGATTAATCCATTTGCTTCAATGGAATATTACAGAGGCAATGTGCTTCATCAAATTTGCCCGAGTTATTACAGTTGCTGAACAATAGCAGCAGTGAAAGTGGGACTTTGCCCGACATTTTAAACTACATTTTAAAATGGTGAAATCTGAAAGAGCAATCAAAAGAAAATAAGTTTGTTGAAAATTGCCTAAATTTAACCTTCACTTGTTTGTATTTTGCTCTGGTCAGTGGAGAAGTCGCAAGACAGAATTTTCATCAGCACCATCCATGTGCAAGCACATTTTTTTGTGATTTCAGCAACAAAGACCCATGGTCAATGTGTGGAATGCAGAAAATTAACCCGAGTCTTAAAATTAAACATTCTACTACAAATTCACAAGAAATGAAGCAATGCACAGTGCATTGCTGGCTGGATCACCATGTTAAACTTTAACTAAAGTGAGATAAGCAAAAGACAGTTAAACTCACCATGATGTTGCACTGCCCACTGAAAGTGATTTTTGATGTGATAATACATCAGTTGTGGCATACTGGAGTAACTGCAGAATGGGCACTCACTAGTGCAGGTTTTTAAATACTGCTCACATTCCCCCTTGCTTAACACAGTTTTGTGCATTTTTGCAAGGGGTAATGGGTCTTAAAAGAGCCTTTGGGTTATAAATTGAGGAACAACAAAAAAAGAGGAGAGAGATGGAGGGGTGGAGATGACAATGACAAGGATCTGCAAAAAGAAGGAAATACAGAGAATCAGTATTAGCATAAAATGTTTTTTTTTTTAATATACTGTAAGACCCGGCTGTATCGACCCAATGACGGCAGTCGTTCAGCGAGTGAAGGGCTTTGCGTATTACAGTCTTTCCTTTTCACGACACAACAAGAACATTAAAATGGAACACTTCTTCTTATATATTTTATCTCGTTATTTCATCTGACTCCATAAATGAAAAGGTTTTAATGATATCTGTGCATCATTAAAACATGAACGAATGATTGATTATTCTTTTCAGCTCCGTTTAATACTTTACCCGCTCAGATGTAGGGAAACTATATCGCTCAGAGGCCCTGTTTTTCACAGGTCTCACGGACACAATCTCGTCAGGCCCGGTCGTCAATCAGAGGTAAATTATGGTTATGTATCTAAGATTTGCCGTTAATGCACACGTACACAATCATAGACATGGATAACCCCTTGGAGCCCCCTCAGAACTTTAGTTCAATTGTTTACTTCAGTAAAGGTTTTTGGCCATTATCAGATATGTTAGTAGGTCAATGTACAACACTCGTAATAACTTTGGATTGGTCAAATCCTTGTTTAAAGTAACATTAAATCAAAAGTCAGAGGTATAGGCGTACCCGAGTTTAGTCTGACCAGACGGCATTCGCCGTCCCTAAATGGAATTAACCCGCCCCTGCATCCATAGTACACTTGAAAAGACGCCGGGTATTAGCCGTCGCTAAAACTGACGCAGGCTTGCGGAAATATACGGATCCGCTAATCTAATAGGGAGAAAGCAATCTTTAGAGGCAGTCAGAATAAAATCAAACGTTACAATTTATTGACCAGGTAATCGAAGCAATAATTCAAAACTCCAATGTTACAAGAATAGAATCATCAGTTAACAATACTACCTGGCAATGAAAACTACACACAGTGATTTGTGCGGGCAGTCAGCCTACAGACGCCCCGAACTTTGTGTCCCCTTTCCTTATATACCCAGATAATTCAATAAACTCACCAAATGGTGGTATTATAATTAGACTTTAGAATCTGCAACCAAATGGCTCCTGATATCCTGTGGCAGGGAATGCTTATTTACATACAGGAGGTGTTTTGAATAGAACATCCTGGCACCAGGCTTACAATATACTCCTGCAGGGTTATCCAAATTCAGTCCTGGAGGGCCACTGTCCTGCAGAATTTAGCTCTAACTTGCCTCAACACACCTGCCTAGAAGTTTCTAGTATGCCTAATAAGATCTTGATTGGTCGGTTCAGGTGTGTTTAATTGGGGATGGAGCTGAACTCTGCGGACAGTGGCCCTCCAGGAGCAGGATTGGGCACCTGCTCTAGTGCATATACTGTATAGCAGCATAACAGTATGTAATATAAAAAAACAAGCTCTACTTTCAAGGACTGTTAAACTTAATCAAAGTCAAAGTCAAAGTCAGCTTTATTGTCAATTCTGCCACATGTACCGTACATACATACAGAGAATTGAAATTGCGTTACTCTCTTACTCCCTGGTGAGATATATATACAAATAAGGACATGTAGAAAAAAATAAAATAAAACATAAAATAAAAATAAAATAATATAAAAATGGATAAAGTGGCATAAGGCACATGGTAGATAGTGCAAACCAGTGAGATAAACAAACAAACAATCAAACAAACAGTGCAGAATATAAGTGGTGTAGTGCAAAGAGCTTATCAAGACTATTCTATTTAAAGTGACAAAGCGCAGTCTTTTTTCACTTTTAATCATACTCTTTGTTGAATTATTATTATTAAATGTAGTTTACTGTTTATTTTAATAGATGTATAATTAATAATAATAATAATAATAATAATATCTAAATAATTAACATTTAATCATTTTATTCACAGAAAAACTATATAAATTTGTATAGCCATTGTTAATATGAACTTGTCCTATATTACTTCTGCTGGTTCAGTTTTGCCACTGTATTTCTTTTTAAGGGGCATATTTTGGGAACACTAAGTTATATCCTAATCATAATCCCACTAAAACCACTCACACTAACTTTCTAATGCTGCCTTCAAGTGCTCTCGGAATTATCGTAAATACCAGTTTCCTAGGTAAACATTGCATATGAACGCCCTCCTATTTCGAAATTTTAGTGCGACGAGTCGAGCTCGTAATCACAACTTCAATAGTGGGAATTATTTAATTTCCGATAGAACGTGAAGGCGGCATTAGGCCTACGATGCTTTTGGGAAACGCAGCCCTGGTTATTTAAAAGCAGACCTTCACACCTTGCACATGGTTGAGTGAGTAAAGTTATGCGATTTTATTTTGAAACTACTTCACATTTCCTTTTAACAACACACTAAACGGCACTTTAGAATTAAAAATAGTAATTAAACAAATTAGACAAGAGACGTAGATGCCTGTACTAACCGTGCAGCGAAGAACAGCGTAAATGAAAAACCCCTAAAATCGACGTAATGACTTGACGCCACTAACCAATGAGAACAGTTGTAGGCGGGACGAGACGTGCAGCCCCGCCCCAGATACAGACCCGCCTCGATCTACGTCATTACTTTGCCACTAACCAATGAGAAGCATCGTGGGCGGGGTGACACGTGCAGCCCCGCCCCAGGTGCAGCCCTCCTCGATCTGCAGGCTGCAGACTGGTGGAGATTACGGTATTTTCATTTGAAAGTCATTTTTCCCTGATAATATTTCAGAAATCATGTCTTCTGTGTGTGTATCTTCCAGCGCAACTATTTATTTTATATATATATATAAAAAAAACGCTGCATTAGGTGATATTAAATAAAAACAACTCTTGCAAATGGCTTTGATCAAAACAGATAAATGAGCAAAACCCTTTTATGATTCATTGTGAGAATGTCTGTCCTGGGTACAGCATGGTTAAAAAATATTATAAAATAAAAACAAATACACACATAAGGTTACAGCTTGATACCCATGTGATGCTGCAGATGCTATAGAGCAGGAGTGTATATAGTAGTGTCCAGGTCAGACTGCACTGAGAGAGCGCGCTAGTGAGGGAGTGTCTGAGGAGAGGCCGCCGAGCATTGCACATCAAATGGAGCTGTGCGCATCCCCATCACCTTTATCACCATTCACATGATCTTCAGGGATGGACGAGGATTTGCTGTGTGAATATGACTCCACCTGGGACACGGAGAGCGACGGGGATGAGCTGGAGAACACCGGCCGCAGCAAGAAAACACGGCCCGCTTTCGTGAGTCTCTGTGCAGGGTTTATACTCTCTCTCGCTCTGGTTCCTCTGTGAATTGTGCGGGGTTTATACTCTCTCTCTCCGGCTCCCCTGTGCTGTGTGTGCGGGGTTTGTACCCTATCTCTCTCTCTCTGGTTCTTCTGTGCTGTGTGTGCGGGGTTTTAAACACTAACCGAGCCCGGTGCTTCTCGGAGCAGTCGGTTTTCTGCGCCGTGTGTTTGATTTCTGTTTGAGACGCTCGTTAACTCCTCGCGCATCTAACGCTTGAGGAGGGAAAATGTAGATAAACCCCCTCGAGAGTTTATTTCTTTTCACCCGGTTCACTTCTAATATTTGATTGTGTTTGATAAAATAGCACGTTAGCGAGTTATTTAATATCAGCGCTGCTGACCGGAAGTGCGTCACTCGGAGCCGATCTCCATATCATCCGCTGGACGTCACATCAGGCCACAGACCTAAAACACCTTCAGTCCGCTATATTTCATTCTTTCCCAGCATTTGATTATCATGACTCAAACCCTAACAATAAGCTTAATGCAAAATACATCGGATTTTTCGAGCGGACCGCGTCACTCTCGGGTTTCATCGGAATATATCGAATAATTTATATAATCATTTGAGTCTTTGGCGCTGATTTTTAGCCTTCAGAGATGCAGCATTGTGTTCCCGCGTCTCCTAAACATGTCAGTTTGATACAAAACATTATTTTACATAAGGCTAAGCTGTACAACAACACTTTCCTTTTCAAATGTAAAATATTTAGATACAAGTTAGCACATCAGCCAGTGTGTTCTTATAGGAAATACAACTAACATTGTTGTTAAAATAGCACAAAATATTACAAGTGGAATCAGAAGATAAACATTTATGAAATTAGTTTCGATCATTCTTATTAATATTTATCTGATTTTAATGTCGTTATTGTAAAATGCAAATGCATATTAATGTAAAATGCTATTCTATTTTAGATTTTATTTTGAGAGTTTAGATGAATAACTGATGACAGACGAAGCAGAATACCAGTAACAGATTAATTTAAAAGGTAAAATTACTCTATAACTTGGAGGCATAACAATATTTACATATTTAATCGCCCGTATTTTAATTGAAGATATGTCATAATAGCAACACTATGAATGCTATATGATTTAAGTCCATTAAGCTAGAGCGAAGATAGAAACCTGCAACAACACACTGCTAGAGTCCTATTGTGCCACTTCTGGAGGCTCAACTTACCCCAAGGGTACACTTTTTACTTCAAAATAAAAATACTCCACAAATCTAAAAATCCTCATTAATCAACACACACAAAACATTATATTCAACAGTAAAACATATCATAGATCACCAGAGAAAACCTCTAACCGTTTTGACTGAATAAATCTCACAAATGTTGATGGTGACTAAATAAAAAATAAAGTGGCCGTTCATCAAAAGTGTTGAGATGAGATTTTGTAGCGTCTGTGGAGGTCATCTGACCCCATCTGACCCTTGACCTGCTGCAGTGCATTCACATCAGTTAAACATAAACACAGATCTTTGAAAACACATTGTTCTGCTGGGTTTTAGCTGTATTTAACTAAAACTAACTCATTAATTTGATTGAATTTGAGCTGGGGTTGTGGAGAGATTTTTAAGTGTTTATTAGAGAGTGAAATGCATACTATTAATAATTAGCAAGGGTAATGCATTACTGAATCGCTTGAGCAGCTTTGTACAGAGTAGTAGAAATGTCACATGAGGCTCCTACAATGACTGGTATGAGCAAACACACTAGTCTATATGAGAGTCTAAACTATGCTCACTGCTATTTTTTATTAATTTATTTTTATTTCCTGAAAAGTCTGAAATGTTAAAGAGCCACGCAATCTACCATGAATGGTTTGTGAATTGGGACGCTGCCAGTTAAAGCAGCTGAAACTAATGTTTGTCCCTTGGCTCTTTGCAGTGGTCCAACTCCTCCTCACGAAACCTCAGAGCGGCCAAGGACATGCAGAACTACAGACACGGATATCCAGTAAGAGTTTGACATTTCTCCCAAAATAAACGAATAGTGCACTTTGTTACAAAAACCCTGACGTGCTGATCTTCTATTATCTCGCTGTAGAACTTCAATGAAGAAGAATGTCCTGAAGAAAGAATGACTAATTTAAAATTCTATCTCAATGAAATTAAATCGTCACCTGATGGTACGTCTCCACTTTCTCTTCAGCTGCAATAGCAAGTCTATGGAAGCCCCTTTCCGCCACTGAATAAAAAAGAAAAAAGGTAATTGCAACTTTTTATCTCACAATTCTGACCTTTTTACACCTTGCGAGATGTAGAGCCAGAGAGTGGCGAGATGTCAAATCTGAATATTAGTCTTTTTTTTTTTTTATAACTCGCAATTGTGAGTTTATATCTAACAAATCCGAGAAAAAAGGTCAGAATTGCGAGGAAGAAGTCTGAATTGCGAGTTTATATCGTGCAATTCTGCCTTTATATCTGATTAAAAAAGTATCTTTGGATAAAAGCGTCTGCTAAATGCATAAATGTAAATATCTCACAATTCTGACTTTATAACAATTCTGTGAAAAAAAGTCAGAATTGTGAGATAAAAAGTCGCAATAACCTTTTTATATTTTTTACTCAGGCGGAAACGTGCTTCCATACAAGTCCCTAGTTGAGGTGTATTGCTCTTCTTTTCCTGGATGTTTTGTTTGTGAGCTCTATGTTTCTTGTGTTCCTCAGATGTGTCGATTGAGACCTTTCACACTGAGTGGAGAACAGATTACAAACGACTGGAGAGGGTTCACTCCTACATTCAGTGGTAAGAAACGCGGATCCTCATGATTGATTTGCTCTGTGAGGGATTGTGACCGTATCTGTCCAACTCTCCTTTTGGCTAGGTTTTGTTAAGCAGATGAAAAGCTTTGGAATAGGGCTGTAACGCTACACAAACATGAAGTTTTGACGTCACGGTACAGCAGGGGAAAAACTAAACATAATATTGCTGCTTTTATTGTTATTAAACAGTGGTTTTATGAACAAATTGCAATTTATTTAAATAAATTCAATTATAATGAAAATGTTCTACCTATAAACTATAGGGAGCCCTTTTACATTACTATAAGGTTAGCAGAGTCCAAACTTAAATTAAATTACTGTTTATTTTTAACTATAATAATCAAACAAATTGTATGCAAACACGTAAATTGCGCACAATGCAGTTTTTAAATTAACTTCTAAATTATAACATTTTTATTTGTTGTTGAAATACATTCATTTACACAGTGCTTCCATAACCTGTTTCATAACTGATTTATTTAAATATACATTAAATAATTAAGATATAATGAGTAATATTTGGTGAAATGCTCTTCTCTAGACTTGATTTCTCTAGTAAATATCGAGCTGTGGACACTGATGACTGAGGTAAATGTTGTTTACATGCTGCTTTATTGACGTCTTTCCGCGGTTGAGACACAGATTGAGTCATTACATGAGATGTTCATTCATGTTTATTTCATGTTAAACTAGCAGTAAAGATGAAGGGATGATCGAACTAAGGCGTTTATACAGCGATCTGTTGCGCCACATCAAAGAGCGCCTAAACAGCATTTATCGTCTGAATTTCCTGAATTTTTTTACATAATTTGAAAGATGAGACTTTGTTTCTTACAATATATAGCTTTCCTGTAGCTCAACTGGTAGAGCATGGCGTTAGCAACGCCAAGATCATGGGTTCGATTCCCAGGGAAAGCAAGAGCTGATAAAATGTAGAAACTGTCACTTGAATGCAATGTAAGTCGCTTTGGATAAAAGCGTCTGCTAAATGCATAAATGTAAATGTAAATGTATATAAAACTGGAAGCAATGAAGTTCCAGTCGTGAAGTGGTTAACACAATACTGTATTTGTTGGGTACACATGCGCTCCGAACCGAAAGACCCATACTGAGAATTTCCGTTATGCATGCGTGAATCGTTACTCCTATACTGTGTTGTTTGTAGGTTGTTTCCTCTGCGAGAGCCAGGAGTGAACTACATGGCAGCAGAGCTCACCAAGAAGGAAATACAAGTAAGTCACAACGATCCCGAACTCTAATAAACCCTGTTCCAGAGTCTGTGCTGTGGGACTGAAGCTGGCTCTTGTCCTGTCATCCGCAGGCCTTCAGGGAGAGCGATGAGGCTAAGAGTCGTCTTCTGGACTCCTACGAGCTCATGCTGGGTTTCTACGGCATACAGCTGCTGAACAGAGAAAGCGGTGAGGTGAAGCGTGCCGAGAACTGGAGGGAGAGATTCGCTAATCTAGAGAGGTGAGGAGACTCCTGCCTGTCCTGACGTGAGCAGCAATCACAAAACTTCTTTTAAAGGGGTAGTTGATTGCGATTTTACTTTTTTAACGTTCGTTAGTGTGTAATGTTGCTGTTTGAGCATAAACAATATCTGCGAAGTTCAATTGAATTATTGAATTATTTATTTACAGGGGCAATGCACATTAATAAACATAACTGTAAACGTGCCAGAATTAGCCCAAAAGGCTATTTTTCATCTGTAGACCCTTGACAGAATGTTAAAAGGTCACCCTAAAACAAAGACAGAGCATCACACATATACACATCATATGGAGAGAGAAAAAAAAAATTATATATATTACAGAAAACAAAAATCACACATTCGCTACTAAAATACAAAATATAAGTGAATTATCTAAAACAAGGTAAACATGAGAGAAAGAGAGAGAGAAGAGAAAGATGGCAACATGACAGAGCAACATAGCTAAGAGCAATTAGTACAAGGAAGTCTATTGTCAAGAATACAATACTAATGTTGACAGTGCTGAGTTGTTAGTAACCATTTTTTAAGATGAGACTGAAAAGAGCCAAAAGTATGTAATCGTCTAATTGTTGATGGGATGGAGTTCCATTCCCTTGCAGCTTTGACTGAAAATACAGACTGACTGAAGTTACTTCTTTTGAAAGGAATAATACAGTCCCTCTTTCCCCACCCTTGTAGATCGGTGAGCAGTTGTTCTAATATTCACAAACTGTTTTAGTGGTGAAATTAAGCTATTCATAGTCTTAAACAGCAGACAGATATGTACATATTTGATCAAGTTATCCCAGCTTAGCAAATTGTATTTCTTTAAAATTGAGCAATGATGAAACTGAACTGATTTCTTATCAAGAGTTTTTAGTGATTGTTTATACAAAGACTCTAGTGGTTTCAGAGTAGTAATACTGGCATGCGACCAAGTAGTTAAACAGTAAGTAATATGAGAAATAATCATGGAATGCATATATATCAGAGCGGTGTCAAATGACATATAATCACGAATAAATCTAAAATTTGATAAACTAAATCTGACCCGGTTACAGACCTTTTTAACCTGCGCCTTAAATGAAAGTTTGGAATCAATCAGAACACCAAGGTACTTATATTCCGATACAACTTGTAATCTTTCCCCTGATACAAATACATCTGGCACTACACTTAAATTCTTAGTTTTGGTGATAAACATACACACTGTTTTAGAGATGTTTAACTGTAAGCAGCATTGTTCTAGCCAAGCTGCAACATGAACCAAGGATTCTGTAAGTTCATTTGCAACTTGTGACACACTACTTCCGTGTATATAAATGACAGTGTCATCTGCATACATTTGAATGTTAGTGTTAGGACAGACGGATGGAAGATCATTGATGTACAACGTAAAAAGTAAAGGACCCAGAATAGATCCCTGTGGAACACCAGTGGATATACTTAGGGGAGCTGAATTATAATTCTGTATACTAACATACTGTGTGCGACCTGACAAGTATGATTCGATCCATCTTAAAGTATGTGGAGAAAAATTAAAATGTAATAATTTAGACAAGAGAATACTATGGTTTAGAGTGTCAAAGGCCTTCCTGAGGTCAAGAAACACAGCCCCGACGACCCCTCCTTTATCTAATAGAGATTTGACTTTTTCAGTGAAATAGCAATTTGCCATCTCAGTTGAGTAGTTTGCTCTGAAGCCAAATTGCATTGGATGTAAAGCAAAAGAACTATTATTTAAATAATTAGTGATTTGTGCAGCCATCAATTGCTCTGCAACCTTTGAGACTATAGGTAAAATACTAATAGGTCTGTAATTACTAGCAGAGTGAGGGTCACCACTTTTGAATATAGGCACAATAACAGATGACATGGGAACATCCCTGAGAAACTGAAAGATTGATCATTTTAGTGATGGGATTAACTAACGACTCACTAAGCTCTTTAAACATTATCACATCCATACCAAAAATATCCTTTGCTCTGGATGGTTTAAGAGATGTAATTGTTCTTGTGACGTCTAATTCAGAGACTGCCCTTAGAGTAAGGGCTTGTTCCACTGTCTTCACTGTATAAACTTCTGAATACTTAGGGAAAAACATTGCGAAATTGTGACTACCGTCAACAATGTAATAATTAATGCTTCGCTACATCAGCTGGATTGTTAGTCAGCTTCCGTTAACCATCAATTCAAGTGATGACCTATCTTTTTTTTTTTCACCTTTTAAGTAGTTCAACTTATTCCAGATTGTTTTTGAATTACCTCTAGCCTCATTAATTATTCTCAATGCAAACTGAGATATCGTCTTTTAAAATTCTAGCAGTTTAATGCCTACAAAAACGGCTCGTAGAGACTACAAATAGTTTCTTCCCGGGTTGGTGACGTCTCAAACCCAGATAAACCCCACCCCCGGGAACATGCAGTAAAGGGGGCAGGGCCATGTTATGCTGCTTTAGAGAAGAGGAAGAAAAAACTAGGGTCCACGTAAAAATCTATTAATATATGAATCGTGATTCTGCCTTCTAACAATTCTAATGGATTCACAAGGTTCTAAAGCAGCGGTTCTTAATCATGTTCCAACAAACAAACACATTTTAAAAGCCGTGCTTGCAGAGGTTCTGCGCGATCCTCTTCACTAATGGTCTCTGTCTCAATCTGGCTCACATTGATAAGCAATATAGATGGCGCCATTGTTTACAATACAGCAGGAGCGCATGCTGCTGAGCTGAGGGGCAGGACATTTATGGCGCTTTTCCACTGCATGGTACGGTACGGCACGGCTCGGTACGGTACGGCTCAGTTCGGGTCGGTTTGCATTTCCACCGCAGTTTAGTACCGCTATAGAGTGGGCGGGATTATTCACGCGTCGTTATAATTGCGCCGCCTCTACTGCCATGACATCATCGTAAACGCGCCACAAACAAACTCACAACAAAGAAAGGAGACGGAATAGTGTTCTTCACTCTCGGCATGTGGATGTTTTTAACAACAATGGAGAGGTCTATGAGTATGAGAATGCTTGTGATTTACCCCCAGCAGCAGAGACTGTGGTGACAGTGACACGGGTTGTAGAGGAGGAGAGCAGGGATGTTCGTGCAGGTGTGCTGCGTTAACGTTACTTGATTAGTTAACTATTCATGCAGCGTGTTCTGTAAAGTGAATTATCAATAAACTTTTGACTATTTCAAAATGTACAATGTATCCCTTGTTTTTATTTATTTATGTGATGGTTTTTTATAATCGCGGCATTAATCATTTGTCTTTTCAAGAGGTTCATTACGTGCTCATACAATGATACATATTTAATATAGTCTGGAGGTACACTTATTCGATCAGATTGTTTTTAATTGGAAGCAAAACACAGATACAGAGGTAAAAATATAAACAGAAAACATACTCTGAAAATATAGCAAGTTCAAAAGTAACGTTATACATAAGGCTTTTTCCTTCGGTCGTGCCATCAAGCTCTCGCTGGATCCGCTCCTCGGCTATCAACGAGGAACATCTGTACTTCCTCAACAGACAACGACACTGCTATTTTGTGGTTGATGCAAAATGTGCGTTGTTTAAACAGAAGTTGCGTCCGATCGCTGGCTGTGCTGATTTAAATCTAGCGGTCGGGCTATAGAGGAGGGTCTCGTGTCGCAAGTTCAGTGACGAGTAATGACGATTTTCTCCGCCAATCAGTGATCAGCAGAGTTTACACGCCACGCTTTGGTAACGCACGGCTCGATGGAACCTCGAATCAAGTGGTACTAAAAAGTATCAGGTACCAGGTACAGTACCCAGTGGAAAACCCCCCAAAAGTGAACCGTACCGTGCCGTACCATGCAGTGGAAAAGCGCCATTAGACCCGCACTCGAGGCAGTTTAGCCAATCACAACACACTGGCTAGCCAATCTGAGTCCATTGTGTATTTCTGAGGGAGGGGCTTCATAAAAACAGGAAATAATCAGGGCCTTTATCAGAGAAGGGACAGAGCGATGTGGAATAAAGATAAATTATGTGAAAAATAATGTTTTTTTTTTTTTTTAAACGAAGCATGAAAACATGTTCCACTGCACCATATAAACACAATCAAGCCTTGGAAAAATAGTCAACCACCCCTTTAAATCCGCTTCCTTAAAATGAAACGCTGGCTGTTTATTGTTCTAGTGTACAGAAGAAATCTACTGTTTAGTAGTAGTAGTAGTAGTAGTAGCCCTTTATTGTCACTAGTACAAGTACCAGCGAAATTAGCCATCAACCTGTCCATACATACACAACATACATATGACAACGGGGTAGACAGAACAGGAAGACAGGGTATTAAGAAAAATACAGCTTTTACATGAGGAGAGAGAGGAGGAAAAAATTTTTTTTTAACCCCCATACTATGCTCCATTTGGAGTACAGTCTGAGAACAGAAAAAAAAACACCTCAGCACAAAAGCACATATACCATAAACACATGACTTGCAACAGGGGGAACATATCCAGCTCTGGCAAGCAGCCGTCCGGTGCCATTTATTTCAGCGCCGGTCGCAGACCTGCTCGACAGGTGGTGGTACAAAGCATTACAGAGGCAGTTGAATGGGGGAGGGGAGTAATGTCTGTAGTCGGGGATGGGAGCAAGAGAGTCCCACTGCATCGCTCTCTCAGGGTAGCTTATCCAGACGGCCTTGGCCAAGGCGCCGGTATGGGGAGCCAGAAAAGATAAGATTGAATTGTTGTGACTTTTGGGGCGAACAGCTGCAAACTTCCACCGCTCATTCTCTTTGTCCATTCTGATCTCTGAAATCACCAAGTTTCACTTGCAAAGCTGTTAAATTCATCATGATGGCATCCATATTCCGGTTTATAGTCTCAGTCTCATTGCTGACCGCTCTTCCCACAGCTTCAATCAAAACGGGCAGCCGAATTTTTCGATAACCCAGGGTAAAGCCTAATCCAATCAGCAGAATACCTGTTATCATGGTGCCGAAAAGGTAGATATCCTCAGCGTCCTCAACGGAAAGAGCCGCCAGACACACGATTTGCCACTTCTCCCATGCATCCCTCGTATATCCGGCCGCGAACGTCCCGTCAGGACAAACAGGTTCCCCAGAACCCAGACTTCTCCTTGAGAAGATGGTATCAATCGCGCTGAGAGACCAGTTGATCAAATCCATAATTTTCTAGTTTGGAGAGCCGTGCAGAGAGAGTCTCTTCAATAGATGAGATGAGACGAGACAGCAGAAGCAAGCAGGGAGGAAAAAAGGGTAGGGCGGGGAGTGAAATATATGCGACTACCTCTGTTGAGTGCCAAACGAGAAAAGATAAAATAAAATTTAAATAATAATAATTAAAAAAATTTACATTCACATGTCTGCCGGTCATTGGACGTTCCCATCTTATTGCACAGTAAGTGTACAGTAGATAATTACTAAATTCTGTGGCACGACATAAATACATTATCAGTCGCCGTTTACACGGAATGCCATTAAAATTTGAATCATTCTCACGTGAAACGACGCATTTACGTGCGATTGTGATATCATACTGTGAGTGTGCGCGTGGCTGAGACGTTTAGTTTCCAGGCATTCAGTAAGTTCCTCACCGGTATTGGTTCACAGGCCCCCCCATCTGAAAAGCATGCCCATACTTTCATAGTCTCGTCTTAATACTGTTTTGGATATGAATCATCTGTGCACTAGTGATGGGAAGTTGGGATCATTTTACCGACTCGGACCTTTGAGTCTTGCTCGGCAAAATGAAAAAATATTTTTTCAAGTCAAGTCACCTTTATTTATATAGCGCTTTAAACAATACAAATACAAAGCAACTGCACAATATCAAAATAGGAAAATAGTGTGTTAATAATGTAAAATGTAGAGATGCACCGATTGACTGGCCAGTTATTGGAATAGGCCGATTTCTCGCATGACCGGCCCGGATCGGTGACCGGACGGTCAGTCTCACGTCTTGCCGATTCCGAGCCGATCCTTTTATTGCCTGCGGCGCAGGCAGAGACGTCTCAGCCACGCGCACACTCACAGTATGATATCACAGTCGCACGTAAATGCGTCGTTTCACGTGAGAATGATTAAATTTTAATGGCATTCCGTGTAAACGGCGACTGATAATGTATTTATGTCGTGCCACAGAATTTAGTAATTATCTACTGTACACTTACTGTGCAATAAGATGGGAACGTCCAATGACCAGCAGACATGTGAATGTAAATTCTTTTAATTATTATTATTTAAATTTTATTTTCCACCTTAAAGGTTTGCTTTTCTTCAATTTTGTTGTACTTGTACAATGACAATAAAGATATTCATTCATTATTATTTACTCTTATAGTTACGTGATGCGTTTCTGGTCTCAAATTGTAGCTTTTTATTTCTTGCTGTTTATAAATGTGTGAATTTCAAAATGAACGAATAGTTCAAGAATGACCCATCACTACTGTGCACTCAAATGATAGAACTAATTTGGCAATTTAGTTTCCTACAAAATATCCTCCTCGTACAGCGTTCCTTTTGTTTCCGTTCTTATAAAAGTACAGAGTGTCTATTTACACAAAGTACAAATAACCTGGCTTGTTGGTAGATGCTATTTACACTATCTCCACCCACCACCGTGTGATTGGGATAGTCAACATTACAAACATCAGCTCCAGTGGTGTAGGTGGTAAAGTGCATGCTGTAGTTTTTCTGACGCGATCAACCCGAGTTCAGATCCCTTTAGATTCCCAGCTCCATGTTGGTGCTTCTCTTCAGTTCACTTCACTCATTTTCTACAGGGTTCAGGTCAGAGGACTGGAATGGCCATAGCAGAAGCTTGTTTTTATGCTCAGTGACCCATTTTGTGTTGTTTTTGAGGTTTGTGTTTGGATTATTGTATGGTTGGAAGATCCAAACACGGCCCATTATAAGATTGCTAACAGAGTCAGTCACTTATTGATTTTTTTTATCTGTTGGTATTTGATAAAATCCATGATAGCATGCATCAAAAATACAGCAGTATATTTAATTGTACACATGGGGTACTTTTTATCCCGGTGTGCACCAAATCCATCTTTGAGTGTTTGCTGTTAAAAAGCTAATTTTTTTGTTTCATCTGACCATAGAAGCCAGTCCCATGTGAAGTTCCAGTCGTGTCTGACAACTGAATATGCTGGAGTTTGTTTTTGGATGAGCGAGGATAATTTTTCTTGAAACCCTCCCGAACAACGTGGTGATGTAGGGGCTGTTTGACTATTTTTTTAAAGGTTTTCTGACCCCGAGACTCAACTATTTTCTGCAATTCTCCAGCTGTGGTCCTTGAAGAGTCTTTGGCCACTCAAACTCTCCTTCTCACTGTGCATTAGGACGATATAGACACACGTCCTCTTCCAGGCAGATTCATAAAATTGTATGTTGATTGGAAATTCCTAATTATTTCCCTGATGGTGGAAATGGGGATTTTCTCTAGCTCTTTTCTTAAAGCCACTTCACTCGTTTGTGAAGCTCAATTATCTTTTGCTGCACATCAGAAATATATTCTTTGTTTTTTTTTCATTGTGATGATGGATGATTAGGGGAATTTGTGCTATATTTTCCCTCCTATTTATATTTCTGTGAAACAGGAAGCCATGGCTGGATAATTTCATGTTCATAATCACCCTGGAGTGCTCCAAATTGTGAATATGAACGGGAATATACTTCAGAGATATTTTACTCATAAGAATTTTTAGGGGTGACAATAATTTTGTACATGTGTATTTGAGAATTTTTTTTTCCATAATAATATTTCCCCCCATTTTAAATTCTTATTCTCCAATTAAAGCTTAGATTTTTGTGATAAAAAAGATCAAAAGGATTAATAATGCATGTTTATTTTCAGAGCCTCCTTTGATCATATTTACCAAGGGTACCAACAATTCTGGCTGTGTATATATTACACACACATCCTAATGATACTGAATATATTGCTTCCCTGTGGAGATAGGAGAAAATATAATTGTCTCTGTCAATAAATAGCTAAATGTTTTTTGAAGAGACACTTAAAAACACTTTATGTTTGAAAAGTTAGATGACAGTTTTGTTATAAATGAATTGTGTACATTGGTGCTTGGACCCTGATGATTTCTGATTACAGTTGTTTTTTTGTTTGTCTTTTAATTCGTAATGTTAACATTAAAAACATTTACAATCATGTTTCTCTCTGACATTTTAGAAACTTGTTTTTTTATTTTTTTTATTACCATTTTATGCTTTGCATCTGATTTATTAATCACTATTAATGAAACCAGTTTTGTCACCAAAAAAGTCTGAAGTTTATTGAAGGGCTTTCCAGACAGAAATAATTCTGCTGACACTAAATAAATAGTGAAAGACAATCATGTGCATTTGCTAGAAAAATAAATAATAATAACTACATTTCAGAATGACACGTGTTCTTATCACCATGCCACTAAAAATAATTTCACATTTGCTTTCAGAAACATGCACAATAATCTCCGAATCACAAGGATACTCAAGAGCCTAGGAGAGCTGGGTTTTGAGCATTTCCAAGCCCCTCTGGTGCGCTTCTTCCTGGAGGAGACCCTCGTGAGAAAGACCCTCAGCAGCGTTAAACGCAGCGTGCTCGACTACTTTCTATTTGCTGTGTGGGACAAGCGTGAGCGCAGGAAGCTGGTGCGCTTCGCCTTCCAGCACTTCGAGCCCAAAGACAAGTTTGTGTGGTGCCCCAGAAGAATCCAGAAACGCTTCAAGAAGAAATCGGAGAAGCGGCAGAGCTCTGGCAGCGGAGACAGCGCAGCGCAGGACGAAGGTCATTCACGAGACAGTAACAAGGATGGAGAGCCGAAACACAGCAAGCCTGCCGCTGAGCTCAGCGATGCAATGAAGCAAGTCGACTCCGTAATGAGAGACGATGCTGAGAAGCTCTCTGAGGGCTCTTCAGAAGATCAGGAGCTTGGTCCAGATGCTGCTTCTGTAGAATTAGCTTTCAGTAACGGCACCGGTGTTAACAACGGAGAGATGGTCAGCGAGGAGCCAAGCAAGCAAGTCATCCAGAAGCCTGAGCAAGCGGCGGACGCCTCGGATGCTAGCAGTGAGCATGTAGCCGATTCATCAGCAGACTGTGATGACTCTCGGGACGAGACGGACCCTGCTGATTCCCAGGAGGAGCCGGAGAGAACGAGTGAGGACAGGACAGTGACTGACAGCCCTAAACACAAGGAGAAGCTTCCCAGGCCTGGCCTGACCATGACCAGCGTCCAGAAGAACTGCACCCAGTCGAATGGTTCGGAGAAGGAAGAGCCGATGGACACGAGTTCAAACCTCGCCCAGGAATGATTCCTGAACACTGAAAATCGACACTTTATGAACTTATTACAAGATGAGATATAAACTGGAGGTGGAAGGGGTTCATTCAAACATGTTTTCTTTGCTGTGGTTCAGTTACGATGGGGTCAAATGTACTTGTTATAGCTGTTTATTTTCTGTTTATTTGTCCATGCTTTCATATTTGCAGTTTTTCCATGCTTTTTTCTTAAACTTAAACTGTGAAAGAGGAATAAGAAGCAAGTATTGATGAGAATATTTCCGTAGATTTCCGATACCGTTTTTCAGCAGATATACTGTATTTTTGCTGATGCAAAACTCTTTCGTGATTTTAATGATAGCCCTGAATTCAAACGAAGGAGTTTTACTAAGCTTATGAACATTTCTGAGTTCAAAAATTTTCATTTTACATCTGCAGTCATAAACTATAGAAGCATTAATAAGCTGCTGTATAAATCAATCCCTTGGTGTTTCTTGGAAAGTGCAGCACATGCAGTAACTCCAAATGTATAACTACCACAGGACCATAAATTAACCCTTCATGACTCATTCTAGAATACAAAATAAACATGAATTAATGTTTATATATTGTTTTCAAATAATAACAATAATTAAAGTGTACTTTCTTTTTGCTCAATTGCTGAAGCTCAGTAATAATAAAGGCAGAGACCACGGGAATGAAGGAAATGTGTATGTTTGTCAATCTGATGTCTTCAATCCTTTTCCAATTTCAAAGGCCTGGCTTCACAGACCAGGATTAGGCCATAGTTCAATTAGGACATTTAAGTTATTTTTATAAACGTGCTTAGAAAAAACATTAATGGTGTGCATCTTGAGACAAAACAAAGGCACTGATGTATTGTAAGATCAATCAGTGCAAGTTTCTTTCAGTTGAAACAGCTCAGATTTACATTATAGTCTATGACTAGGCCTTGTCTGTGAAAGCAGGGGATGGTGTTTTAAATCTGTCAAACCGCCTGAGATCAAGCCGTTTAAAAAGAAAGGACACCATGGTAATTGGATGAAGTTGTAAGACTGGTGCCAATGTGTCTGTGCCAATGTGTCTGGGCCCCCTCTAGAGGACAAAAGGCCCCCCTGGGAATCCACAAAGCTGTCTCTTGCATATGTCATCCAGGACGCAGCACACTGGGGGAATCCACAAAGCTGTCTCTTGCATATGTAACAGTAACATCCAGGGTGCAGCACACTGGGGATCCACACCCTGTACTGACGGTCTCATCATTTCCCTCCCTCACCACCGAGAATTCACTGAAAAATCCATGCAATGTAATATGTACACCATACATGTTTGATATCTTTTGAAATGTCTCAGTGCGCCTGGTAAAATGGTCTCATCCTCCCAATCATAATGAAAAGCTAAAAGAAGTTCTAAAATCTGAGAAGAATAGTGTACAGCAGGGGGACGTGCCCTCCCCCTGATTTCCTACTCAAAACACCTCCTGTATGTAAATAAGTAATCCTGGCCACAGGATCTCCAGAAGCCTTTGGTTGCCAATTCTAAAGACTTATTATAATGACAAGATACCACCTGGGTACCCACCTGGGTGGGTCTATTGAATTATCTGGGTATATAAGGGAAAGGGACACAAAGTTCTGGGCGTCTGTAGGAGGATTGCCCGCACAACCACTGTGTGTAGTTTTCAGTTCCAGCTATGGTTAGGAGTCAGTAAGCTGATTGCCCGCACATGTCACTTGTGTGTAGTTTTTCATTGCCAGGTAGTAATTTCTACAAATTCTTCAATTCCTGAGTTATTGTTATGTTATGGTTAACCGTTGATTCTATTCTTGTAACATTGGAGCTTTGAATTATTGTTTTGATTACCTGGTCAATAAATTGTAACGTTTGATTCTATTCTAACTGCCTCTGAAGAGTGCTTTCTCTACTAGATTAGTGGATTCGTATATTTCCGCAAGCCTGCGCCAGTTTTAGCGACGGATAATATCCGGCATCTTTTAAGTGTGCTTGGGTGTAGGGACGGGCTAATTCCGTTCAGTGACGGTGAACGCCGTCTGATCAGACTGAATTCGGGTACGTCCACACCTCTGACTTTGATTTAATGTTACTTTAAACAAAGATTTGGCCAATCCAAAGCTATTACGAGTGTAGTATATTGATCTGCTAACATATCTGATAGTGGCCAAAACCCTTTACTGAAGTAAACGATTGAATTCGAGTTCTGAGGGTGCCCCATGAGGGTTATTGATGTCCCTGATTGTGTACGTGTGAATTTACGGCAAATCTCAGATACGTAACCATAATTTACCTCTGACTGATGACCGGGCCTGACGAGATTGTGTCCGTGAGACCTGTGGAAAACAGGACCTCTGAGCAATATAGTTTCCCTACATCTGATCGGGTAAAGTATTAAACGGAGCTGAAAAGAATAATCAATCATTCGTTTTCATATTTTAATGATGCACAGATATCATTAAAACCTTTTCATTTATGGAGTCAGATGAAATAACGAGATAAAATATATAAGAAGTGTTCCATTTTAATGTTCTTGTTGTGTCGTGAAAAGGAAAGATCGTAACACGCAAAGCCCTTCACCCGCGGAACGACTGCCGTCATTGGATCGTTCCAGCCGGGTCCTTTCTTACAAAGTGCTTTGTAGCTCATGCAGAAAATGTGAACAGCATGGCAGTGCATGTGAAGGATATTTGGACTGTTTTCATAATGCTCGCCATCTCTCATTGAAATAATGAGTTCTTGTTTTTGGACCTACAATAAACCTGACAATAAAATCCTTAGGCTATTATATAACAGTTAGTGCTGATCTCTAATCTGACTGGACACAAGACTTTTTCGGTTGAAATTTCATTGGCTGTCAGTCAGTGCAGTTTCATTGTTTCATCACAAGATGGTGAGAAAGTGAGTCTTTAAACTGTTCATTCAACTACACGTTCAAAATTGCTGATTCATTCAAAGAGCGGTGTAATGAAACGCTGTTGAAATCATTTTAACTTTGAGCACCACTTTTAAAGCCTCCGCTGACCAGCAGAGCATCGATGCTCAGACAAATGATATGATCACTGATCATAAACTAGATGTGCTTTGTTTGACAGAAACCTAGCTAAAACCAGATGAATACATTATTTTAAACGATTCTGCGCCCCAAGATTACTGTTACAAAAATGATCCGCGTCCAAAAGGCAAAGGGGGAGGTGTTGCTACAATTTATAGCAATACTCTCAGTATAACTCATTTGAAGTAATGGTGCTTCATATAACATTAGAGAAAAAAGTATTAATGATAAATCTCCTGTGATGTTTGCATTGGCTACTGTATACAGGCCACGAGGGCACCATACAGACTTTATTAATTTTGTCATCAATTACTCACCCTCAGGTTGCTCCAAACCCATCTGCATTTCTTTGTTCTGACAAAGATATTTGTATGAATGTCAGTAACTGAACAGATCGCATACTGTATTTACTACCATAGGATTTATTTTTGTCACTAAGGTAGTAAGTGGGGGATGAGATCTGTTTGGTTACTGACATTTTTCCAAATAATTTTTTTTTTTGTGTTCGGCAGAACAAAGAAACGTATGCAGGTTTGGAACAACCTGAGGGTGAGTAAATGACAGAATTGTCATTTTGGGTGAACTATGCTTTTAATGCTCTCTAAACCAGCATTTGTTTCCAATTGAACTCTCTGATTTCCCATGCCCCCCCCGACTGGTTCTTGGTCCCCCAAGGGCTCATCTTCTCTGGAGGCAAAGGCATCCCAGTCACATGTCTCAGTTGTGAGTTCTCTTATCAGAGCTTTTCCACGAATGACAACTGGAGTTGTGAACCCAAAGGGGTCATATAAACCGTTCACAGTTGAAAGGACTCCACAAAATAATGGCTTTGTATCACATGACAACGTGAACGTGTCGGTGAGGAGACGTCAATTAACTCCAAGGGTTCAAGGTTCAAGGTTTCTTTATTTGTCACATAATAAGTTATACAGGGTATAATTAGAAGTGAAATGTAATCGAATCAGGTCCGCTCAGTGGACAGTGCAAAATAATAAGAATACAAATTATATAAAGTAACACAACACAAGGGCATACATATGGTAAAAAAGATAAATAAGAGTAAAATGTGCAATGAAATAAAAAAGTGCAAAACAATAAGATGTGCAAAAAACAATATGATGTGCAAAAAACAACAAGATGTGCAAAAAACAATAAGATGTGCAAAAAAAGAAAAACAGTGTACTGGGACTTAATAAATAGTAATGTGAATAAGAGGGATGTGCAGACGGGTTGTTCAGGGTATTGTACATAGAGCAGCAATAATGAGAATGTGAGAATATTTACAGTTAACAATGGGTCTTGTAAGTGTTTATGAAACAGAGTTTGTGTTAAGGAGCCTGATGGCCTGAGGGAAGAAGCTCCTCCTCAGTCTTTCAGTCTTTGCCATCATGCTCCTGAAGCGCCTGCCAGATGGCAGTAAACAGAAAAGATGGTTACCGGGGTGAGTTGAATCTTTGAGGATTTTAGCAGCTCTGCTTTTACAGCGTTTGATGTAGATGCCCTGCAGAGAGGGGAGAGCAGACCCTGAGATGCACTCAGCTAAGCGCACGACTCTCTGTAGAGCTATGCAGTCCTGGTTTGTGGCATTATTATACCACACTGAAATGCACTGAGTCAGAACACTTTCTATGGCCCCTGAATAGAAAGTTTTCAGGATAGCTGGTGAGACCCTGAATTTCCTCAGCTGTCGCAGATGGTACAGTCTTTGCCTGGCTTTCTTAACCTGTGTTTGAATGTGTGTAGTCCAAGTTAGGTCATCGGAGATGTTTACACCGAGGTACTTGAAGCTACTCACCCTCTCCACAGGGGTCCCACTGATCATAAGAGGAGTGTAGGGCCGCTGCTGTCTCTTCCTGAAGTCCACGATCAGCTCCTTAGTTTTGCTCACGTTCAGAGAGAGACAGTTGTGCTGGCACCATGATGTGAGTCTCTCCACCTCATCCAAGTATGCGGCCTCGTCGTCGTTGTTAATGAGGCCCAGAACCACAGTATCATCCACAAATTTGACAATAGAGGTGGAGCTGTGAGAGGACACGCAGTCGTGGGTGTATAGAGAGTAGAGCAGGGGGCTCAGGACACAGCCCTGTGGGGCTCCTATGTTCAGGGTGATGGAGTTGGAGGTGAACTGGCCGACTTTCACCACTTGTGGTCTGGCGGTGAGGAAATCTTGAATCCAGTCACAGAGTGAAGTGTTTAGGCCGAGGTCTGTGAGTTTATCAGCTAGCTTGGTGGGGACTATAGTGTTGAAAGCTGAGCTATAGTCTATGAATAGCAGCCTGACATAGTTGCCATTCTTGCTGTCGATGTGAGTGAGGGAGGAGTGCAGGACCTGAGAGATGGCATCAACAGTAGACCTATTTGGCCGATAGGCAAACTGAAGAGGGTCCAAAGTAGCAGGGATGGAGGAGCAAATGTGTTTCTTTAAAAGTCTCTCAAAAACCTTCATGACTGTCGATGTGAGGGCAACTGGACGATAGTCATTCAGGCAAGAGGGTTTACTGTTCTTAGGCACAGGGATTATGACAGATTTTTTAAAGGAGGTGGGAACAACAGAGGTAGCAAGGGACTCATTAAATATGGAAGTAAACAAACCAGCAAGCTGATCAGCACAGGACCTCAGAACGCGCCAGTAATCCCATCAGGTCCAGCTGCTTTCCTGACGCTTCACTCTCTTTAGTTCCCTCCGAACGTCATCCTCTGAAAGGGTGATAGCATAATCATTGCTGCTCTGTCTGCTGCTTCCTGACGAGCTGTTCGGCAGATTTGCGCCGCCATTACAGTCAAAGCGGCCGAGAAGGTGTTTAGCTCTTCGCCAGCAACGGATCTGCTCTCACCTCTGCGGAGGAGTTATTTCCAGAGGAACAGATGGTCTTCAGTCCCTGCCACATGCGCCGAGAGTCATTGAGCTGGAAATGTGACTCAATTTTCTCACTGTACCGGGCGCTTAGCGGCTCTTATTGCACCGGAGAGCGTAGCACGATGCTTTGTACCGCTCATGTTTCCTGACAACAGACCGGCATTGAATGCGGCAGTGCGATGGTTAACCGCATCACGGATTGATCTGTCCACCCACGGTTTCTGATTAGTAAATGTCCTTATTGTTACCGTTTCAGTGGCTTGCTCGGTTAGCGTGTTTACGAAGCTTAATGCTACATCCGTGAATTCGCTGACGTCAGATGAACTCGCCCGGAACATATCCCAGTCGACGTCATCAAGAGACGCCTGTAGCATAGCTTCAGAGTGGGAGGACCAGCGCGTCACTTCCCTCTCCACCGGCGGTTCGCGAGCGATCCTCTGTTTGTATTCCGGTGTGAGGAAGATGGCAACATGATCTGATTTGCCAAAAGCCGGCAGTGAGTGGGCTTTGTAGGCGTTATTGAGCGGAGTGTAGCAATGATCCAGTGTATTCAGTCCTCTGGTTGGACAGGATATATGTTGATGAAAGTTCGGCAAGACTTTCTTGAGATTGGCCTTGTTAAAGTCCCCGGCGATGATGAAGGCAGCATCAGGATGCTTGTTATTATATCCGCTGAGCTCGTCGTGGAGTTTGGACAAAGCCAAGATAGTGTCTGCTTGTGGTGAAATGTAGACGGCAGTAACGATGATCAATGTAAACTCCCGTGGCAGATAGAATGGGCGGCAGATAATGGAGAGATGCTCCAGATGAGGCGAACAGGGTACGCTGTACTGGCACTGCAACCTTGCCTAGGTCCATGTTTCTTCTATCACTAGCTTGTTCCTCAAAATAAAATGCATCCTTGCTATTCAAAGCACTTTTGTGGAGCTTCGGGTTGGAACATGCCAAGCCTGCTTGGGTCTTCTTGAGGAGATCAATTGCAACTGCTGCAGACGGTATTGATCTTAAACCATCATCCATGTAGAAATCTCTTTCTACAAGCCTTCCAACATCTGCTCTGAGCTCTGACTCAGCCCCCTTTGCTGCTTGTCTGAGACCATAAATTGCAACAGCAGGAGAAGGACTGTTCCCCAAGATATGGACCTTCATCTTGTACTCGATGATGTCTTCTCTGGGTCTTTATCTTCATACCAGAAGAACCTGAGAAAGTTCCTGTCCTCTGACTTGACAAGGAAGCAATGAAACATTGTTGGACATCTGTAGTGTTTCCTACCACTTCCTTTCTAAAGCACAAGAGCACCCAAAAAAGTCAGTTGTTGAGATCTGGGCCCTTCAAAAGTACATCATTTAGGGAAACCTCATTGTACTGACAGCTTGAATCAAACACCACCCAGATCTGTTCTGGCTTCTTTGGGTGATAAGCTCCAAGAAGTGGCTCATCATGCTGCTTAAGCGGTGGTGCAATTTCTGCATGATCTTTTGCCAGTATCTTTTCCATAAATGTGTAGAAATGTTCTTTCATGATAAGTGAAAAAGACTGGGAAAAGGCTGCTGTAGAGATCTGAAGCGATCTAGAGCCAGCATCTTGTTGTTTGGTAAGGCGTCGCCTCTGAGGTTTAAATGGAAGGGGGGCCACCCAGCTATTTCTTTCATCTTCGCCTTCCTTCAGTATACAGAGGAAAGTCAGGTCTTCGACAGACAGAGCTTGCTTCTAGTCATTCTTTGTTCTCTTGAAGACATCCTATTCTACATGATGTTTATCTTCCCATACAGGCTTCATCACAACAGCCGTAACTAGAAGACCTGAAGGTTTATCACAGACATTTTATTTGATGTGATAGTGTTGGGACATGGCTTGAGAAGTGATTGGTGACTACTATCCAAGGTATTGGTGAAGAGAACATTGACTACCAGGCTTGTGCAACTTGCCTAGGCATACGTTGCCCACTATTACCCAACCAAGATCTAACTTCAGAGCGTAAGGGGCTTCACGAGGTCCATTTATGTGCTTCATCACTTTATGCACCTTTATGATATCTCTTCCCAGCAGCATCATGATTGGAGCGCCCGGGTCAATTTCCGGGATCTGTCCTGCAATATTCTTCAGATGTGGATGATGAAGAGCAACTTGAGGGGTGGGCATCTCAGAGCGATCATCTGGGATGTTGTTACACTCTATTAAGGTAGACAGAGAATGAATTACTCGACCATCAACTGATGCTACTTGAAACCCATGTGCTCTCCTCCCTGTCTTTTGGGAGACCCCAGCACAAGTTTTGAGATAATAGGAAGAACTGTCACAATCCACATTTAAAACATCAAAGAATTGGGATCTCACTAATAATCAATTGCTTTGGTCATTGATGATGGCGTAAACCCTGATTGCCTTCTCCCATTGGCCACTTGGAAACACTGAGACAAGGCAGATTTTGGAGCATGTTTTGCCACTTTAAATCACTACCGCAGGCTTCTGTACATTTGGTAGAGACATCATCTTCAGAAGAGTCTTTCTTCTTCCCCCCATACTCTTTAGTGACTGTTTGAGCTTTAGCAGGGCGATCCACAGGGTTTGGATGCAGTAGAGAATGGTGTGCTTCACCACCACATTTGACAAGTTTTTCGCAGTTCCTTGTAAGGATAAGCATTTAAAGCAAATCCCATTCTGCTTTAAAAATGCCTTTCGATCTTCAATGGATTTCTCTCTGAACCCACGACATTTGCTGAAAGGATGTGGTTTCTTATGTATATGACAAAACCTTGTTAAGTCTATCTTGGTTCCTTGAATTTCACCAGTCGACGACCATTGGAGGAAAAGAAACCCGTGTTGTTGTTTGAAAGTATAGCCCAGAGTCATCCACTTATCTTGCAGGTTGAAAGGTAGCTTTTGCACCATGCTGGAGCTATGCCACGAGCTGTGTCCAAGCATGCGAGACCCAGAAGTACTCCCTCAGATTTTGCTAATAGAAGCCTCCATAAGAAGGTGTCCTAATCCCTGAGTTTCTTCCATTCTTTATACAAAATCTTTGGGAAAGTCTCCAGTCTCCTGAGTAGTGAGCTTTCAACAACCTCAGGTGCACCAAAACAATCAACTTAGCCATTCCCAAATCATCAAGAGACCTCTGTCAAGGTTTGCCACATGCACAACTCTGATGCGTTTCACTTGAATCTGCTCCTGACCACGATGAGATTGGGCTCCTTAGTGGCAGTAAAGAATTATGCTTTCCAAGATCTGTCAGTTTCAGGGTGGTCATCGAATTGTAAGGAAACAATTTATCTTCTCGCCATGAATCTAACGAGGTCAGACATGTTCTGATTTGCATCAATGTTTTTTATGAGGAGTGCTTGTGTGAAATCGTACATGAGGTGGAGTTGGAGCACACAATTGGATAACTGTGCATTTATAGCCATATCTTGTGACTGCATGTTAGAATTCAAGTGAGGTTTGCCATTTGTAAACTTGCATTTATGAATGTGAAATTTACATGAAAATGAAATAAAATGTATAATAAAACCAACACCCTTGAAAAAGTGATCCTTGATATAATAACCCAAAATCACATGTTTATAAGATAAGGAAAATGTTTTAATACTATTATCATCAATGGAAACCTCCACATTATTCCAAAAACACTGTGTATATTGTCAGGACCAAAACAAATGAGAGTGTTTCAGTGAAAGAGTGTTTTAAATCAATATCAATTATATATTTGTGTAGGAATCCCTGTGATTTCATTTGCAGTGGCAGTGATGTCCCTCACTCAACTTTACAACAACTGAAATAAGCTTTAAACATCCTAAGATATTTGTATTTTCTAGGGGGAAAACAATTGGTGCAAAGTTAAAATTTCAACATTTTATTTTCTCTTTAATTTTCAATTGCGTATTCCATGAAAATCTATGCTGTAAAAAAACGTCTATAATCACCAGCACTACTTTTCTAGCCTGTTTTGCTCATATTGACTATGGTGTTTATCAGTACTGAAAAAATGTTTTGCTTAGATTTTTTGTCTTATTTCCAGTCAAAATATTTAAATCAAGAAGGATTTTCTAGACAGGTAAAAATAATTGTCTTGTTTTCAGAAATAAACATGTCAAAATTAAGTGAGTTTTTGCTTAGAACAAGCAAAATAATCTGCCAATGGGCAACAGAGAACAAGAATATTTAGCTTTTCCCTTTGGCAGATTGTCTTGCTTGAAGTTGAATTTTGAAGTTTATTCTGAAAGCAAGACAATAATTTTTACCTGTCTAGAAAATCCCTCTTGATTTAAGAATTTGTAGATATTTTGTCGGAAAACAAGAAAAAAAAAAAAAATCTAAGAAAAGCTTTTTTTTGTGCGTTTTACTGGCTAGTACTGACAGAACCTGCCAGAGCCTTTATTGTATTTAAAGAGCATGTAGTTATCTGGTGTGTGTGTTTCTCGTGGGATGGGGTCAGTTTCTCTCTTACCGCCCCTCTCCACCAGACTCCTGCTCTTTATCTGCATTCATACTGAAAGCGTCCTGCACAGGGCACAGAGCTGAGGAGCGCAGGAGCCATGGCCGTGTTCTCAGCGCTTCATTTACTCTTCCTCTGCCAGCTGCTAGCGTCTTCTCTGGCTCAGGTAAGACCATAATAACCTGCCTGCGGTGAAGTCTGTGTCTGGGAAACTATATCACACCAGTTTGTTCAGTCCATGAAACAGTATGCATGTTGTTAATGAACACTTTGTGGATTGACTGTAGTGCGTATATTGTACAAGTAAAATCCTGCAGCTGTTTCTACCGGACCCTTACCGGACCTTTGCTGGTGTAACTTAAAGTGCATGTTTTTTTACATGAATAAATCTGTTTATATTGATGTTACAATATATATACAAAAAATATCAGGAGAACTTTTTTCACAGTGTAACGTGATCGTCGCACAATGGTATCTTTGTGAGATCTTTGCAGTGTTGGCCCTCTTGTGTTCTTCGCCTTGGTCTCTTTCAGTCTGAATAAATCTGACCCAGGAGCACAAAACCAGTCTTAAGTTCCTGGGGTATATTTGTAGCAATAGCCAAAAATACAATGATTTGGGGCAAAATTATTGATTTTTCTTTAATGCCAAAAATCATTAGGATATTAAGATCATGTTCCATGAATATATTTAGTAAATTTCCTACTGTAAATATATCAAAACATTTTCTCAATATTTAGATTTTTTTTGCACCCTCAGATTAAAGATTTTCTAATAGTTGTATCTCAGCGAAATATTGTCCTATAGTACACACCATACATCGATGGAAAGATCATTTATTCAGCTTTCAGATGATGCATAAATCTCAAAATGACTGGTTTTGGGGTCCAGGGCCACACATAGCATTTCATTTTCATTTATGAACCGATTAAATTCTAGATTCACTCAGAAACCTGACACTCGAGGACTTTCGTTTATTTACAATGATTTATTTATTTGATTATTCTGATTGGTGATTGTGTGTTGTTTATGTCTATAGCAAAGGCCGGGTCCTCGGGGTGCATCTGGAGCACCGGGGCCGCCGGGGAAAGATGGCATCGATGTGAGTTACTTCATGTGTTAATCTATCATAAATAGACATATGTTTTTATATTCCATTTACTTTATCTGCATGTGTTTGTTACACATTTTAGGTGAGAAACAAAAGATATGATCAAAATTCAGATTTAATTCTGTGAATAAAAAAAACAAACTCTCATCAATGGTCTAAATGAGCTTCATTATATTGCATGTGTGAACAGTAATTTTTGGCTGTTAAAGGTAAAGAAAAAACTCTCAGGAATTTCGGCATGCAAACGTTGAAAGCAGTGAATGTTTCCTCAGTAAACGAGAGAGCGAGCGGTGACAGAGAGTCCATTCATTCAGCCTCAAATCAAACAAGCGACTAGAGTTTCCAGCCCCAGCGCTATTCAGCTCAGAACAGATCCTTCATACAGAATACATGATCACTCTTATAATGTTATCTGTGCAGGGTAAACCTGGCCCTGCTGGACTTCCCGGGAAGCCTGTGAGTATCTGGATGTGCTTAAAGCACTACTTTGCGTTTGCATTTAACAATGCTAAAGATGACTAATGACTCTCTTTCTGACAGTGCTTCTCTATCTAGATTTTGTGTAAATACTGCGGTAGAGCATGGGAACACAGATCAGTCAAGCTTATTCCCTTCCTAAGACTATTGCATCTGTTAGATGCAATAAATCACATGTATAAGGCAGTGTTTTGAGTTCTCGTCTGATTGCAGGGGCCGGAAGGTAAAGCAGGTAAACCTGGGGCCGCTGGGAGCCCGGGACTGTCTGGCCTCCCCGGTGTGGATGTGAGTCACAGTGCTTGTTTTTTAAAGTAAGAGAATAATGTAAGCACTACACATTTGTCTGAAAATGTGCTGTTCTGCAGGGTTTGACCGGTCCGGATGGCCCAGCGGGCAAGGACGGGCCGCTAGGAGCAGCAGTAAGTGACTCTTGTAGTTTTGCGGTGCTAAACGGTCCCTCCGAGCACAGTGTGCAGCCGCGAGCAGATTTAATGAGCGTCAGCTGACTGTAGTTTCTCTAATCCAGCCTGGAATGTGAAGTCGTCCCAGCACAGGTTTTCTGTTCATTAGTTTCTTGGGATCAGCAGGCTGCGGCTGATAGACTGAGCTGTGGGTATATGTGAAGGAAACATAGGATAGGAACATGACAGCATGAGCTGTTTGACAGCAATAGAAAAAGTTCTTATAGCTTCTGCTGACTTTGAGGACAAATTCTGTTTTGGGGAACCGAAATTAGTTACACAACCACACCGTACATTTTAATATTGGTCTAATAAAAAAATCACGCTTTTCATTGAAGCCTGTTTCGTTCAGTTTGAATAAAAAGCAAATAGCTCTTTACATGGACTAAAGGAAAGTGTTTTGACCAGAGCACATACTGGCTAGCTTTACTAGTTTTATTTATTTACTCATGTAATGTTGCTCTTTTGTTAGATTGATTGCTCCTACTGTCATCCTTTGTAAGTCGCTTTGGATAAAAGCATCTGCTAAATGATTAAATGTAAATGTATTTATGTATTATAAGTACATAACAGAAAACATGATGCATATTTTAAAAAGAAGCCATCTTAGTTAAACTAAATCGAACATTTGTTGTTTTTTCTTAAAGGGGTCATGTGACATTGCTAAAAATAACATTATTTTGTGTATTTGGTGTAATGCAATGTGTTAAAAGGTAAAAAAAACATTATTTTCCACATACTGTACATTAGTGTTGCTCCTCTAGTCTTCTGAAACGCGTCAATCTTTACAAAGCTCATCATTCAGAGAAGCGAGGCATGCTCTGATTGGCCGAATACCTCAAGCGCGTGATGGAGATGTTATGCCCCTCACCGTATTGTGATGCGTTTCCCGGTGCGACGAGACTAAATCAATAAAACCCATTATAAACCAGGCATTTGTTGCATTCAGCGAGGACTGATTATAATTATAGTCTTTTTACTTGTCTGCATTTGTGATCGGAGAAACGACTAACAAACAAGCGCTACTCTACACTGCTCAAAACTCACGTTTGAATCATCAGAAGCAAATTCTTTAAATAAGAAAACATACTTAAAGACTGTGATTCAGAAGCACATGTCCTTGCAAAGCTGGAATTGCCCCACTTTATAAAAACAGTCTTTGATCAAGCCAGCATTGTAGGCTACTCTTCCAGGATCAGGACACAGTTCTGCGTAAAATACGCTGCACACGCTCCAATGTTTGGGTTAAAGAGTTCTGAACAGTGTTGTAAATATAACTGAGCCACTGATTTCTAGTAGTGTCCTCTTTTGGATCCCAAACAAAGTTTCACAACGACACAGCGTCTACAGGACAATACTACAGCCAGAATTAAAAGCTCCACCCCCTTTCATTGCGTATACATTTGGGCAGAGTTATGCAAATCTCCACACATCATGAAGTAGACATGTGGGACGTGTTTGAATGAGCCGTTTTAAATGAAAACGGATCTTTCATATTAAAGCTTATTTAGGTTTGTGCAGTCTGATAGATTACATTATGTAGGGCAAATGTGAACCAATCAGGGACTTGACAATGATTTTTTATGTTGACATAACTGAAACTGTACTTCCCATGGGGAGAGTAAAAATGGGAATTAGGTATAGTTTTGAGTTTTTGAGCAAGATGAGAAAAGGGGGAGGCTTTATAGGGGTTCAGTTTCAATTTTGGGGGGAGTTTTAATAGTTTGATTCACACTGGTTTGCACTGCGCTGAAGCTCATAAACAGTGTCTAAGCAGACTTACTAGCCTCCATCAGTGTAGTGTGTACTTCATATTCCAGGCAGAAGTAGGGCATCTGGGGAAAATCATGTTTGAAGCATGCAGGTTACTCAGGGTCAGATCAAACCAAGTACCATGCTTCTAACATACCTAATCAGCATGTGTTGGCTTTTACAACAGGGTGCTGTTTTGAACACTGAATTTGGACATGCTGGTCTTTTAGCATACTATCAGAGGATTACACGCAGTGTATGCTGTTCCCGACAGGCTCTGTGTGCTTCAACATGCAGTCTTATATTATTTTGTGTGTGTTGTTGTAGGGTGACCGAGGACCACCTGGACCGGACGGACCCCCTGTAGGTGCCCAGCATCCATAAATCCACAGTAAACACAGTCATGTGACATTTCAGCATGTTTGCTACAGCACAGCACAATAAGATGCTCTCCAGTTCAAGCCACACACCATGGTTTTTCTTTAAAACGTGTACAGCAAGAGTGCAGTACAAACACGTCAGTCTTAAGTTGTCTTCTCTTGTCCTCCTCAGGGCAGAGGCAGACCAGGAGCTCTGGTGAGTAAAACCCATCCAAAACCACAAGGATCTGCGTAACACAGTTCATTTGCTCTGACTCGTGGTGGACTTATGGTGATTTTTATCTACTGAGGACTCTCAACAGAAGAAAATGTGCAGCCAGTGTCAAGCATTTGCGTTTCTGTGTGTCTTCTGATCTCAGGGACTCGCTGGCGCTAACGGACTTCCAGGTGGACCAGGACCTAAGGGTCCGCTGGTGAGTGACTGATCAGTGGCTCACTTTGCCAGCAAAAACAGCATAGCCGTGTACATTGCTGGTCATGTAAGATCTGATTAGTGTTGTGATGAGTGACTCCGGTTTGTGTCGCAGGGGCCCGAGGGTCTTACAGGACTCCCTGGTCTTCCCGGCACAGACGGACCTCCTGTAAGTACTGCACTCAGACGCCAAACACAGTTGTTTTATTCAAATAATTCACTTTTACTCCTCTTTTTAGGGACTCCCGGGCACTCTTCCTGAAGGCACTGGAGATCTGCTGGTGCGTTATCAAGCTTTTACACTATTGTAGCGTACTACAATACTACACTGAGAAAAATACTTTGTACAAACTAATTTCATATTAATCAGTCATTCATAAAACACAAAAAGATGATTATCAAATCCATCACTTAAAAAAATAATTGTGTTGTATTTACATTATTCAATCATCTACATCGATTCATTTAATTAAGTTATTCTTAATTGACCAAATGCTTTTAAAAGATATAATACATGGCTTTACTGTATATATTATTATTATTATTCAGCAGAACAAACACATTCATAAAGGTTTGGGTCTACTTGAGGACGAGTAAATGATGACAGAATTGACATTTTTGGGTGAACTGTCTCTTTAAGAGCAAAGAAATCAAGTTCAGAAGAGAAATACAATTTCATTTTGTAGACCACAAATATGATCGATCAGTGTACCATACTTAATATATATTTTTTAGACATACATAACCCATAACTGACAGTAGATCAATATATATGTCAACTTTTTACAGCCTGATTTCACTTAAACAAAAGCTAAATAGGATCAAATATTGAAGTTGAATTTTCAATTAAGATAAACTAAGATTAAGATTTAAATAATGGTTAGTCAATGTTAAATTTAGTTTACTTACTGTAAGTAAAGTTTACTGTGATGCTAGTTCAGCACTCAAGCAAAAATACTATCTAAACCAAGTAATTTATTTATTCTATAAATAAAAGTGTTTTTGTGAACTTTTGGGAGTTCAGACAAACTAAACAAAACAGGTTTAAATGGGCATCGTGCCTTTCGATCAGATACTTATGTAACTAAATGGTCCTTTCACTTTTTCTCAGTGTATGTATTCAGCATCTGTGCTACTGCTGGGGCATCATTTATAAAATGTTGCACAGAAATCCTCCTAAAATAGATCTTATGATCATATCTGGAATATATAAAGCTGGCGCTCTCGTCTGAATTGACTGACTGGCGTCTGAAGAGCGTCATCACTGGACCAATCTTCAGCGGTCTGGTTTTTCTTTGCATGCAGATTGATTGCATCATTGTCTTGTTTGCAGTGTCCGGCCATCTGTCCCCCGGGTCCTCCGGGACCGCCGGGAATGCCTGGATTCAAGGTACTTGATCTCAACAGTGATGGAAACAGTTCAGATTCTGCTGGAAAGCTGCTCTGTTTATCTCTCACACAATCTGTTGTAGAAAGCGCTGAACATGACTTGACACGACATCTTGTTTCTGTGTTTTGGTTTAGGGTCACACGGGTCATAAAGGGAGTAAGGGAGAGCTGGGGAAGGACGGAGAGAAGGTGAGATGTGCGTGCGACATGCAGAAACACTTCTCTGAATCAAGCAGCTTGTTGGTAATGTGTTTGTGTGGCTGTCTCTTCCCATCAGGGTGTTCAAGGGCCGCCAGGGCCGTCAGGAATCCCGGGGACAGTGGGCTTACAGGTGCGACTGACCTGGTTCCTGTTTAGTTAGGGATTCAAAGATTGTAAACAAAAATAGTGGCAAAAGAACTAGTTTTAATGTTAACTAATGCAACTAAAAAAATTGTATTTCATATTTTTTTGTTTTATAATATGCACACACTCTATACAAAAAAATGTCAAAACCGACTGTTTTATGAATTACGTTATATGAATTATGTATATGATATAAGCTGTTGTCAGTGTTGGGAATGTTTGCAAATTATAGTTTACAAGTTACTCTATTTAAAATGTTATATTTCGGTGACTTTATTAAAGTAATGTAGCTGATTACATTTGATTGCTTTTATAAATTTGTAACAAATGTTTTTAACTGTTAAACATTTTGAAACATTTTAAATCAAATCTTTGCACAGATATGACATGAAACATGATAATGCTTTGGAAAAAAAACAGTTACATAAACCCAAATAGGTCATAAAACAATTGTTGTCTTATATTAGAGCAGTCACTGCAATTTGGGAAAGAAAGAAATGTAACTGCTTTTGTAAAAGTTAACATTTTAATAAGTAACTAATTAAATTACAAATTTTTTCTCAGTAACTGTAACAAATTAGTTAAATTTATTTTGTAATTAAATTACGTAATTCCTTTACATGTAATTTTCCAACACTGGCTGTTGTTGATTCAAAATGGCAAAAGTTCACAAAAGGCAATATTTTGCATCATTCTGTCATGAAGCAGTTATCAGATATTGAGCATTAATCTTTAGCTACTGTGACGATCCTGCTCTGTTTACACCTGCTACTTTGGTAGAATCAACTTCTTGTTTATTTCTTTTATTAAATGATAAACAACCCCAGTGTTAACCAGTTGTTTAGAAGAACAGAATAGAATAAACCATGACAAACAAAGAATATAACACATTGTATGTCCAGATTTCAGTAGCTTGTCTTTTCCTCCATTGATGTTTTGTGTGTTAAAGGGCTCTCGGGGGCTGAGGGGACTGCAGGGGCCGGTGGGAGCAGTAGGAAACAGAGTAAGACATCACACATCTCACTGAAATATAGATCACATGAACAAAAGAACGAGCTTCTGCTTCTCTGTGCAGGGACTGCCAGGCTTTAGAGGAAAACCTGGAATAGCTGGCATCATTGGAAAAACTGTGAGTGTTTCCTCACTCCTTTAAAGCATATTAACATGGCACGTGCTAATGTGTGTGTTTGTTAATAAATAATGAAATCATAAACGGTTGCTGTGTGTCTTCTGAATAGGGTGATGCTGGTGAGAAAGGGCCGCAAGGCTTCAAAGGGCCCAAAGGAGAGATAGTAAGCTAGATTTCTTCATATCTCAATGTAGGCCTTGATTTCTGTAGCGTCAGAGTGATTGTGATATTGATCCTCTTAACAGGGGAAAATAGGCCCTAAGGGACTCCTTGGAGGTGCAGGACCTAAAGGAGAACCGGTGAGGAACTGTATGGTTTGCTGACTAGTGAGGAGCGTTAGATTAGCTGATTATAACGCTGTGTGTGGATCCGCAGGGCATGCCGGGAAGAGACGGGAAGGATGGCACTCAAGGGCTGGATGGTGACAAGGTGAGCAGTAGCTGGTCTAGAGACGCGTCTGGACGGTTAAGAGACGCGTCTGGGCGGTTTAGAGATGCGTCTGGGCGGTTTAGAGATGCGTCTGGGCGGTTTAGAGACGCGTCTGGGTGGTTTAGAGACGTGTCTGGGTAGTTTAGAGACGCATCTGGGTCGTTTAGAGACAAAGTTGTGTTTCTCTCTGCGCTGACGCTGTGTGTTTGTGTTGTCAGGGAGATGCTGGGAGACATGGAGTACCGGGTGAGAAAGGACCTAATGGCCTGCCTGTATGTATCACCATTAATTACACTGCTCAGATATGTTTTTTTAATCTGCTAAATATTCATTTAGGAGATAATTTGTTTGTTCTGTTTAATCAGTGCTTTTGAGTAGCTATGTTTGCTGGGTTTTGTATCATTGTTCTGAACAAGTGCACACTCAAAAATAAAGGTGCTTCACGATGCCACAGAATATTTTTTTTTTCTAAATGGTTCCATAAAGAACCTTTAACATCTGAAGAACCTTTCTGCTTCTTCAGATTATAAAAAAAGAAAGTGATGGCATCGCTGTGAAGCACCTTTATTTTTAAGAGTTTAACTCTATCTGAGTGTAATTAGTTTCGATTAGAATCAACTTTGTTGTCATAGCATATGTAAGGTACAAGGCAACGAAGCGCAATTAGCATCTAACCAGAAGTGCAATAAGCAGTATGTATACAGTGTCTACAATATATTAATTTGCCTACAATGTGGACTATTAAAGAAATCTGGAATCTGACGGGGCAAAAAGAAAATCTAAATAGTTCTTAATGCATATTACTAATCAAAAATGAAGTTTTGCTATATTTACGGTAGGACATTTACTAAATATCTTCATTGAATATGATCTTAATATCTAATGATTTTTGGCATAAAAGAAAAATGTATAATTGTGACCCATACAATGTATTGTTGTCTATTGATACAAATATACCTGTGCTGCTTATGACTGCTTTTGTGTTCCAGGGACACAAATGTAATGCATTACATAAGGCAGTACTATGGACATAATTTACAGATTTTTAAATACTACCAGCATGATACACATATAGGTGTACTATGAACATACTGTACAGATGGGTTATGTAAGAAGTGTGTGTGTACACTATAAGCAGAAACTATGAACATAATTTACAAATGAATATGTATAAGGGATGCATTAAGCTGTACAAAACACTAGTGCAATGGACATTAAAGAAAAGTGCACAGAAAATATTCCAGTGTGCAAATGGTTAATTTAAGTATTCAGTACAGACAGTAGTGCAAGTAATAACAAGTGTAACATTTATATTTTTAATTCAGGGTTTGCCAGGAAAAGCTGGTGCAAACGGTGCAAAAGGAGGAGTTGTAAGTACTGTATATACTTCCATGAGAGCAAAGACATATTTGGCTGTATAGATTCAGATAAGAGAGACATACTAATGGTCATCATAATTCCTTAAACATTTGTATTTTTCACACATGTAAAGATTAGGCATCCTCTGCGGTCATACAGAATACATTTTTACATTGTTTCTCCATGTGAGCTTGTTAAAAGAAGCAAGTTATTTATTTTTTCATTCCACTGCTCTTTTGCCCCTTTCATTTTCATTTATTTAATGTGAAGAGGATAAGCGGTCGTCCTATACATTGGTTTCGGTGTAAATATTTTTAAGCATAAATTTAAACATTTTAGGATGTTTAGATATTATTACAGTGCTGAATAAACTTTATTTTAAAAAGGAATGAAACGTGAATCTTACTGTTGAGTGTAAAAGAACACATTAGGAGGTTTATCGTCGGGATACACGACATCGGTAGCATATACTGTCTGCTATTATACCTTCAGATCTCTGTGTTGTGAAGCTACTTCTTACAGTCAAGTGTGCATCCAAATATTTTTTTTCACTTAGACTGTGACTTTGAAGGCAAAGCATCCACTATTTCTAGGCTCAAATAAGTTTAAAAGTTAAGTTCAGATAACTGCACAATGCTTTGAAATCATGTGAGCAGCATATTTCATCCAGTACAAGGCCTTGCGAGACATTTTCCGTTCCTTATTAGCATGTCCTCCTTGTGTTCGAGCTCCTCCAAGGACACTAGGGTGGAAGAACTGACGAGGCGGATTTCAAAAAGCAGTATTATTGATCACTCAGTTTGAAGTTTGGTTAATGAAAGCATCTAAAATTAATGTTAAAAAACAAGATGCACCAAGGAGATTTTGTGGTGCTTCAGTGTGTCCTTAGCGTCTTCCGTCCTCGGGGAGGACAGTTTAGCAACGATAAGCACTTCTGGAGAGAGCCGTCTGTCAGCATCGGCTACACCGGATAGCTATCCCATCTTTGCTCGTTGGTCCGGTGTTTCTGAGGGTGTATTCGGTGGTGTATAATGCAAGAATCCTTCTCCGTTCAGGGCAGACCCGGAGAGATGGGAGAAGCAGGGCCGTCTGGAGAGCCAGGTATACCTGTATGTATCTGACTCGTGTCCAATGCATGCTGTGAGATTTCAGATGTGCAGGTCAGGCACTGATGTGTGTGACCGCTCCACAGGGAGAGATCGGCGTCCCTGGAGAGAGAGGAGATGCTGGACCCAGAGGTGTGGCTGTGAGTACTACTAAACCAGCACCAGGCGCAGAGTAAAACTTTACTCTTTCTGAATGAATTGTTTGAATTCAGACTCGTCACGTAAAATAGCCCCGATGGTGACGTGCTCGTCTGTAAAGGAGGTCGATGAGTGCCCTTCATGTTAAGCTGAAGGGGTGTTTGTGCTTGTTTAACAGGGCGGCATTGGACTAGCTGGAAACCCTGGACCACAAGGTGTTAAAGGATTCCAGGTGAGATGCATTATGGGATCACGTCAAGTGCCACAACAGAAAAACACTAATCATCGAAACATGCCTCCTATTGCTCGTCTTCTGAAGGCATAGGATAGGGTTTGCGAGAGTAAATGGCATTTATTATCTGACCGTTGCTGTGAGGGCTAAGCGTATGAGAGTCATCTGACCCGTGGTTTCTGAACTTTTTTGGTGTTTCTATACAGGGTGTTAAAGGGGCTCTAGGTGACCCAGGTCTGCCTGGTCCCACTGGAATCAGAGGTGGCTTCGGTGAGCGGGTGAGTGATCAAAACATCTGTCTTTCAGTGTTTGAAAATCTCTTCTCTATTCTAAACATCATGCACTTTCATTTTCTAAAAAAAGGCAGACATGCGCAGATGCATACAGAGACAAAGTATTCAGTTTGGTTTAAATCACAGACAGTAAAGAGCAGAGCTCATATTTTAGCAGATATCTAGACGTCCTGGTGACTTCACTGTCCAGCGCTCCTGCCACAGAACAAAGCCTATCTGTATTCTCTGGCCTGCACTCAAACACACACATAACACACTCTCTGTCTCTCTCTCACTCGCTCTCTCTCTGTGTCTCTCTCTCTGTGTCTCTCTCAGGGTCCATTTGGAGCTGGAGGGCCTAAAGGAGACATGGTAAGAGGCATATCTGCTGTAGATGAGAGAAAGCATCTGATGTTCAGTTCTGCATGTGATCATATGTCATCGTTGTGTGTTCAGGGAGTTGCTGGAAGTGATGGTTTACCGGGGGAGAACGGGGAGCCGGTACGTAACGCTTGCCACATGCGGCTCAATGTCTGAGAGTCCTCCGATTTCTGACACAGACTCTGCTTTTTCTAACTTCAGGGTCCTTTTGGTCCGGTCGGACAAAAAGGAGAGGTGAGAGCTCATTTCATTTTATTACATTTTGCTGTTTTCTTACTATGTGCATATTTTGTTGACTGAAAACAACAGTATATACACTGAACATAATTATAAACACATGTTTTTGCCCCATTTTTTCATGCGCTGAACTCAAAGATCGAAGACTTTTTGTGTATACACAAAAGGCCTATTTCTCTCAAATATTGTTCACAAATCTGTCTAAATCTGTTAGTGAAAACTTATTTGCCGAGATAATCCATCCACCTCACAGGTGTGGTATATCAAGATGCTGATTAGACAGCATGATTATTGCACATGTGTGTCTTAGGATGGCCACAATAAAAGGCCACTCTAAAATTTGCACACAGCACAATGCCACAGATGTTGCAAGTTTTGAGGGAGTGTGCTTGGCATGCTGTCTGCAGGAATGTCCACCATAGCTGTTGCCTGTGAATTGAATGTTAATTTCTCTACCATAAGCCGTCTCCAAAGGCGCTTCAAAGAATTTGGCAGTACATCCAACTGGCCTCACAACCGCAGACCACGTGTAACCACACCAGCCCAGGACCTCCACATCCAGCATCTTCACCTCCAAGATCGTCTGAGACCAGCCACCCAGACAGCTGCTGCAACTATCGGTTTGCATAACCAAATTTCTGCACAAACTGTCAGAAACCGTCTCAGGGAAGCTCATCTGCATGCTCGTTGTCCTCATCGGGGTCTCGACCTGACTGCAGTTTGTCGTCGTAGCCGACTTGAGTGGGCAAATGCTCACATTCGATGGCGTCTGGCACTTTGGAGAGGTGTTCTCTTCACGGATGAATCCCGGTTTTCACTGTACAGGGCAGATGGCAGACAGCGTGTATGGCGTCGTGTGGGTGAGAAGTTTGCTGATGTCAACATTGTGGATCGAGTGGCCCATGGTGGCGGTGAGGTTATGGTATGGGCAGGCATATGTTATGGACAGGTGCATTTTATTGATGGCATTTTGAATGCACAGAGATACCGTGACGAGATCCTGAGGCCCATTTTTGTGCCATGTGTTGCAGCATGATAATGCACGGCCCCATGTTGCAAGGAGCTGTACACAATTCCTGGAAGCTGAAAACATCCCAGTTCTTGCATGACCAGCATACTAACCTGGTCACCCATTGAGCATGTTTGGGATGCTCTGGATCGGCGTATACGACAGCGTGTTCCAGTTCCTGCCAATATAACTTCACACAGAAGAGTGGACCAACATTACACAGGCCACAATCAACAACCTGATCAACTCTATGCGAAGGAGATGTGTTGCACTGCATGAGGCAAATGGAGGTTACACCAGATACACCAGATACACCAGATTGGCTTCAGATACTTTGAATCCATGCTACATGAACGTTTCATATAAACTCGAATAAATACAAAACTAGAGCCTAACTAAAACTGAAATGAGACATTAGTTATAAATACTATAGTGAATAAATGAAATAATCATAACAGAAGGACATGTGCATGTGTTTCTGTACATTTCGAAATAAGGCGCATTAAAAGTCAATAATTCCTTGATTAATAGGAATTAAAAACATATCGCCGCATATTCAATCTTTTAAATAACAGCAGAGCGAGCAAGTTTTTGGATATGGTAAAATTAAACTTATTTTAGTGAGCTTAGCACCACATTTCAGCTCATTTTGTTAGGATGGGTACACAATGTTATTTTATCCTTGTTTCTAGGAAATCCTCAATATATGTTTTCTAACAGCTTCATGTGGCCGTGAACATTTACTTTTAACATGGCTTTAAGCACTATGCATCATTAAAGTTTCACTTTCACCACGTAAAGCCGGTAAATGTGGTATTTACATGTAATAATCCTAATATGGGTTTACCTTATGGTAAGAACCCAGAGTCTCCGCATCAGAAAGTGATTAAAACGAGCATCTTCCATCCGAAGCCTTGTCGCATTTCGGGGCAAACCAAAAAAAACATTGTTGAACAACAATATAAAATGCGGGAAACTATTCATTGGTTATTCTAAAATGAATTGTATTACAAATTATACTACAACTGGAAAATACTATAAATTGATAAAACGTTCGGCTTGATGACGTTGAATATCTCCGTCAGCGCCTGTAGTCCCATTTAGCAATTGTCTTTATTAAGAATCTTAACAGTTTAATAAAAACATGACATTGTGTTTTATGTCGTAAAATAAAACTCGAAAGTTTCATGAGCTTGTGTGAACCACGGACCTTATTTAAGGGATTTAACCAAAAACCCATTGACTCTGGGACGATGGAACCGGAAGTGCTACAATGCTAACTCGCTTCCGGGTTTTCGCCTACAAAGCCACATCATAGTTTCACCACTCTATGAATAAGCTTTTTAAAACAATTAACATCTTGCAGAGTCTACAAGGGGTATGAAAACGTGTGACCTAGTAGCTGAACACGTTATAGCTCTTAGCTGGAGTGACTGAGACCCTGACTTGCAGCATCTGAGACCAAATGTAAAACATTTAAATGGTGCTACCCGAGGACAATCATTCCTCCGTGTGGTTTTCTCTGTGTCTTAGCATGGTAAGCGTGGCGAGCTGGGAGCCAAAGGAGTTGTAGGACCACAGGGAGGGACCGGAGCCAGAGGGGCCCCTGGAAAACTAGGACTGATGGGATTCCAAGGAGAGCAAGGTTTCCCAGGCGTCGCTGGAAAGACTGGTGTTCCTGTAAGCACCTGCCGGTCAACATGTGTTCGGTACTGTGCTGTAAACACGCAATATGTCTCACCAGTGCTGTTGTGATTATGTTGCAGGGCAAACTGTCTAGTGAGCAGCAAATCAGAGAACTGTGTGGCTCAATGATTGATGGTAAGACCTTTGTTTACTCATAAATGGCAGTTATGAACAGCTTCACGATGCAACCTGTATCTGCAATCTTAGATCAGATCGCTCAGCTGGCTGCTAACCTGAGAAGACCTCTGGCTCCTGGTGCCGTGGGACGGCCTGGATCACCCGGGCCTCCGGGAAAGCAAGGAGAAGTTGGATCTATCGGTCACCCTGGACCTCTTGGTCCACCAGGTTATAGAGGACTGCCGGGAGATCTCGGTGATCCTGGTCCTCGAGGTGAGAGTCTTGACCAGTTGCGTTTTTTTATGCTTAAAACTATAAATGTGATCCTAGAGGGGTTCAAAATTATAAAGGTTTCTTTTATGCCACAAATAATTAGCCTTTTAAGATCATGTTCTGTGAAGACTTAAAAACTTAAATTTGTATTAGTAATATGCATTGCTAAGAACTTCATTTTAACAACTTTAAAGGCAATTTTCTCAATATTTTGATTTTTTTTGCCCCCTCAGATTCCAGATTTTCAAATATTGTCCTATCATAACAAACCATACATCAATGGAAATATTATTTATTCAGATGATGCATAAATCTAAATTGACACATATAACTGTTTTTGTGGTCCAGCGTCATTAATGTGTACAGTGCAATTGTCATAAAGCTTGCATTATAGGTAGTTAATGCAGTGAATTTGTTTTATAAATTTTTGTTTATGTTAGTTCAATACAACTGTTCATTGTTAGCTCAGGTCCATTAAATAATAATAATATCGTTTGAGTTTTCCCTCTTTTCCTTAGGTTTTAAATACTCTGTAAGCGCCGTGGCGCTTTTGACTTTAATATCAGCAGCAATTCGGCATCAAGCAGTGTTTAAATAAAATAAAAATCAGCAAATACTGTGGAACCAAATAAATGAGAAACAAATTTTTTTTTTAAACATTATAACTTAGATCAGGGATGCCTAATAGATCATCGCAAAGACAATGCTGGAAGATTGCCCTTTAGGTCAGTGTTTCTCAACCAGGGGGGCGAGAGATAAAACTAGAATATAATATATTCACTAATATTATGACTCGCATGTTAAGTCATGTAAAAAAAATATATAGCCTATAAATAAATAACAGTACCACCTCTTCACGCATTCTGTGTTTCGGAGCAGCACATGTTTCTCATCGTGTGTAATACAGACTGAACGGTTGCTCAAAACAGCTGTATGAGCAAACTACAGCTCTCAGCTGGATAAAAGAAGCCAAACTACAGCTCTCAGCTGGATAAAAGAAGCCAAACTACAGCTCTCAGCTGGATAAAAGCCAAACTACAGCTCTCGGCTGGATAAAAGAAGCCAAACTACAGCTCTCGGCTGGATAAAAGAAGCCAAACTACAGCTCTCGGCTGGATAAAAGAAGCCAAACTACAGCTCTCGGCTGGATAAAAGAAGCCAAACTACAGCTCTCGGCTGGATAAAAGAAGCCAAACTACAGCTCTCGGCTGGATAAAAGAAGCCAAACTACAGGTCTCGGCTGGATAAAAGAAGCCAGTGTCACACTAGTAGACTCTCTTCTCTTCTGGCTCTCAACGGAGGCGGTCGCTTTCTCTCCCCGTCCTCACCCTTATCTTCCCTGCTTTGCTCCCTTGTCTCGTGAGAGACTCTCTCTGCACTGCTCTCCAAACTAAAATATTATGGATTAACTGGTCTCTTAATGCATTGACACTATCGAAACTTGGGTCGGGAACCTGACTGCCCTGACGGAACGTTCACAGCCGGCTATACAATGGCGCGTGGGAGAGGTGGCGAATCGTGTGTCTTGCGGCTCTTTCCGTGGAGGACATTGATATCTACCTATTCGGAACCATGATAACAGGTATTTTGCTGATTGGATTAGGCTTTTCCCTGGGTTATCGAAGAATTCAGAAAACGGGAACAGCTGTTCAAAGCCCCACAAGGCTGCCCGTATGATTGAAGCTGTGGGAAGAGCGGTCAGCATTGAGACTGAACTATAATCGCAATATGGATTCTACCAAGGAGAAGTTCACGGCTTTACAAAGGGAAATTGATTAAAATGGAGACCAAAATGGACAGAGAGTAGCCTGCAAAAATTGGAATGTTTACTCGCCCCAAAGACAAAACAATCTTATCTTTTTTTGGCTCCTCTACAGTGGCCTTGGCAAGGCTGTTGCTGGAATAAACCCCGGGAGTGCAATGCAGTGAGACACTCTTGCGTTCCTCCCCACCCTACAGACATTACAGACATTGCCCCCGACCATTCGCCTCTGTTCGCTCGATCCGCTGGCCTGGTCAAGCGGGTCTGACCAGCGCCGGATCAGTGGCTGCGGGATCAGATGGCTGCTTGCTGGGCCGGATTCACTTCCCCTGTGGCTATGTCATGTATGTGCTTTTGTGTTGCTGAGGTGTTTTTCCTGTTCTCACACTACTCCCAAAGGAGCATAGTCTGGGGATTATTTTTTTCTCCTCCCTTTCCTCATGTAAATGCTGTATTTTTCTTCAATTCTACTTGCATTTCACTACTGATTATACTTGTATGATTGTGTATGTGACGAATAATAAAGAACCTTGAAAAGTTTTGCTGGGTGACTATTGTAATCAAGGTAAAGCTGATTACAGTTACACGATCGTGCATTAGGCGCGCGTTATGTCCGTTATAAATGATGCGCAAACAAACCGTGTATGCGCGCTTTTGATCACTCTAACATCATATTTCTGCTTGAATACCGCTCAGTATATTCATGTAGTTGAATACAACGAGTGTTTTATAATGGATGCTCGCGTGTGTTGGAGAAGTTTGTGAGGATCAGTGGTGTTTATGTGCATACGGGCATCTAACAGAGGAACTACTGATGGCGTCGTGAATAGTGAATAATATTAAACAAATATTTTTTTATTATTATTATTAAATTAATGCAACAGACACATCCAACAAACCTTTTTAATTATTAATTTTATTTGATATGTATTTTATCATTTATTTACTTTTCACTTGCTAGATCTCGGTGAATTTCTAATTTAGATCCGCACACAAAAGTGTGGGCACACCTGACTTATATTAATGTCAGACTCAGAAGTCAACAGGCTTAAAACGGGCGCTTTTACATTTCGTTTAGAAACTCTTCCGCCATCGTCTTGTCTGTCTCACCTCACTCTTCTTGTCAGTCATCTCTCTTTATGTGATAAATTAAATCTGATCTGTGATGTAAAGGTCTGCGCGGGACTGTTTTATTCCGTACCCACCCGCTCCCGCGATATATTCACTGTTTGTTCACATTTCTGCTGAAAGGCCAACAAATAAAAGTTTGGTATGCACATAATTGTATTTATTTTATTTGTCTTGTCAAGAGTCTTGAATTTATTGACAGAAAAATGTCAATAACATTTTGCTGCCAACACGGAATAAAGTGTCACAGAGCGAGAAAAAAGTTATATAAAAATTGTAATCCTTATTTTTATTCGTCATGTCAGGATATAATTAGTTTAGGCTAACATTCAGCCACAATAGGAAAAAAAAATAGGTTTAGCCTAATAGCTATTTTAATAGACTTGTCAAAATACTAAATTAATTTAACACCTTGCTGTTAACACAGTGAAAAGTGCAGCTGAGTAAAATAAATAAATTTGACACAGTCTGTCATTTAAAATGATAGGATAAGCATAATACAACAAAATTGAAAAAATGGAAAGACGTCCATCAAAGGCATCCACTCTTTGCTCCATCCTTATTCTGCTCACTCATCACAACCTGCCTGTTCTGTTTGAGAGCCGTATATTATATCTGCTAGCCTGGTCTGAGCATCGTTGCACATGCTGTGCACAGACGCCGCAAATAAAACGTTCATGCGTGCAACGCGCGCATAACTGTCCGAGTGCAGGCTGTACCGGTGCTCGATAATAATAAAGCACAGATATGCTGTTCTGAAAGGACGTCGGGAACAGGATATTGTTAGACCGCACGCTCCTGTTTAAATTGCACCAGAGTTACCGACCTTTACCGCGTTGTATTCAGGAAATTAATCCCGCGGCGCAAGAAATCTGGTCAGGACAGCCGTGGCAATGCAGACCTAGACTGCTGTGATGCATGGCTGTTGTTCGTTCGTGCGCTGCATTGAGCAGCCATGTTCAGTTTTAATTTTAGTGTCCTCTAACTTAACGAAATTATTTTTATTACTATAAAAAAAATCTAAACGACGGTGAGGGACAGTGCCATGGTGGGCAAGTGACATAACGGTGTTGTGACTTAACACCGGTATAACCGCCATCATCGTCTATCGCGGCAAGCCTATTACACAATGATTTCTTCACTAAACAATATAAAACTGGCCACTGTTGAGAATTCACTGCAGTGAATTATGTATATTGCAGTTCTGAATAATTTCCTCATTTGTTTAGGTGCATGTAGTTTTTTTGTTATTCATTGAGTGTGTTTTGTGTCCAAGCGGTGATCAATGATGCTGTGTTTTGAAAGTGACCAGAGTATTGAGAAACTGGTCCTAGCGACTATAAAAAAAAAGTATTCTCATATTTGCTGCTACGTGTGTGAATCAGTGGCGGCTGCTGGTCTTTCAAAGAGTGGAAGCTCATTTTCGGCCAACATCATAAAAATTGTACATTTATTTATACGTAAATTCTGCAGTTCCTTTTCAAGAAAATGTTCTAGCCTACTGTATGTATGAATGAATGAATGAACAAACCATCTACAAAATATATTAAACTCGACGGAGGAAATGTGGAAATTAGGTTAAACTGAAACAAGGAATGTGGTGTGAAATTGTGTGAAATATACGATGAAGGTTGCAGCAGTTTGTCTTTCGACTACACATGCAAAATCCGATGGGACTGAGTTGGAAATGGAGACACAGAGTGATAATCTGAAGACCACGCCCACACCAACCGCTCTTTGCATTGCGAGAAGCTGCCGCCTCCTTGTCATTTATTTATAAAAAAAAAATGTCTAAAAGCTGATATGTGACAATGTGTATAGCAAACAAGCTAAAAAACAATAAATACGTTTTATAAGCTGTCGACCCCAAAAACGAGCGTTTTAGGACATAAAAGTGGATTAAAAGAGATGACAGACCCTCCAATCATCACGCAGACGCCGGAGTCCGGGCCAGCCCACTCCTCCATTCATCCCAGAGACGCTGAGCGTCCGTGGGACATAATCGCAGCATTATCCAATGACCGTCTTGTTTCTAAGCACTGAAAAAAACTGTTTAAAGCAGCCCCATTGAAGTCAATGGACGCTGGGCTTCAACAGAGTAATGCACTGTACGCTACGGGAATGAATGAGAAGGAAATCGAGTCAGCCGACCTAAGTAGCTGATTCTGAACGAAATTGTTTTCGTTCGAGATGAACGTGTTTAATGCATTTTTAGTCAATAAAATGTTAACATAATAGTACATATATTTGACCATTCATTTTTTGACAATTATAGGGGAAGCTGAGCTTCCCTTGCAGTCTTAAAGAAATCGCGTCTGGTGTGAATCTAGGAAGAGTGTTTTATCCTAATATGAATTCATAAGGCACATTCCAGAATGAATTTGTATGTATCTTAATTCTGCAGGGGACGTGGGTGAGCCAGGTGACAAGGGGCCTGTAGGTAAAGCCATCGAAGGGCCCGCTGGAGACCAGGGCGACCCAGGTATGTACAGTCTGTTCATAAGGACATTCATAATGTGGCACACTTATGTCAATGTGAAGTAGCTTATTAAGAAAAATGAAAATGCGTTTAACACAGCCCTGCTGTGTAAGCATGCAAAAAATAAAGTTAGTTGGGCCAGATGTGAACAAAAACCCGGGATCGATTCCCCAGAGCACGCCAGTGACGTTTGTGACTTCATTAACAGTACTGTACAGCTCAAACTAAACCATAGATGAGTATATGAGCAAACAATCATCGTATAATGATTATATGCAGAGCTGGGTTACGTAATCAGATTTCAAAATACTCTGAATCAAGACTAGTTACTTTTTTGTTTTTATTAAAATGCACAAATTCACATTATTTCTTATTTACATGTAATGTAGGGATTGCAAACGTTTTTTGTTCACCTTTCACCTGATATCTTACTTGAGATTTTAAAATAACTATTTTAACTACCACATTTGCATGTTCACAGTTCTCTGACGTTGGTTAATGTTCACATGACATGCATGCAAACAAATATGAAATATTTCATATTTTTATTTTGATTGATGTTATTTTAGCTTTTCGTTAAACTCACAAACCCCCTGCAGTTTATTCATGAACCCGTTTGATGAACCTTGATTTTTAATGCACTTCATGTTGTTTATTACAACGAATGCAATATATTTTCTTACTCTTTGTATTTTTATTTCAATATGGTACAAGATTGTCCTAATTAAATCAATGTGATAGACCACTTTTGACAGAACTCGTTTGATTATATTACCAAAAATGTGTGCTGTAATGTATTACGTTACTAATGTTAATTTGTAATCAGTAACAGAGTAATCTACCCAGCTGTGATGATATGCAAGCGCACTGGATCTGTCAGTCTACTCAGAAATCCGCTTTAACTCAGATCAGAGCATAATTGAATAGATGTGTCGTTATGTAGTTGTTTTTCAAACACCTGTGATTGTCTGTCGTACATCACGCGTCTCTGTGGCCCTCAGGTCTGCCCGGCGTGCATGGCGTGGTCAAAGACGGCCGTGACGGAGCGCCTGGAGATCCAGGAGAGTCAGGAGACGCAGGGAGAGCTGGTAGAGCGGGTCACCAGGGGTCACCCGGGATCTGTGACACATCAGCGTGCCAAGGAGCCGTGGTTCACGGGAAGTCCTCCAACCCCAAGAACCATTAACAGGAGAGCTTCTGGAGGAGAAACACAACTGAAGAAGTGTCAGAGCTGAACGAACACTGAGCAAAAGACTAAACGCATCACTACGTGAAAATAATCATTCGGTCCTTTCTTGTACAGCACCCTTTAAAAGTGTAGCGGAGTACAACTTTGAGCCTCATGAGCGTAACCTCCACAACAGCAAAAACTGGAGGCTTGTTTGAGGCATCAAGAAATGAAATGTATTTTGTTGCCATTTTATTCTTACGTTCGCATTTAGTTCTTAAATGTTGTAACATTCAAAGTCACGGTTTTGAGGAACAAACTTGGAGATGCTTCAAACTCACTTACTGTAAAATATGTCATTGGCCATCTGTGGGCTTTATCAAGCTTATCCACTAGATAATGGTGCTGTAAAACTATTAAATATGATTTTAAATACTATTTATTATTACTGAGTGACTGTTATGTGTACAGTGAGTTTCTACAGCATGGTATTGTAAGAAAAACTGAATAAAGCCACTTTTCAGTAACATTTCTCTGAACGTCCATTAGTACACTAATAATAAATACATTAAATATAAAATAACATACATTAAGACAACAAATGATCACGCCTTTCAAACAAACAAGGCATACAAATAAACACAGCACAACTTCTCTAAATGTGTGAACTATATTACAGTAGTGTTTGCTCGCCGGTCTCAAGGGTTTGAAATAAAATGAACAGTGGGTTAAGCCTCGTTCTACACTCGAGCTGGTCTAAGACAACAAACGCTCAGGGACACAGACTAGCGGAAGAGAGGAAATAGCATCATGCAATGAAAAACTACAGGTGCACATCCCCAACGCTGCAGCAGAGAGCAGGAGTCAGCTGTGCGAGGACGAGTCCGCAGCTTCTGTGGTGTTTTTATAGGGTTCCAGGAGATGTGCCACTGAAACACAGCTAGGCTTCAGCCGCAGGCCAGTCTTGCCACAGAAAGTGCTCTGGAAATCCTGAAACAGAGAGCACTTCAGGGAGAGCTTCTTCAGACCCACAGTTACACACTTAAAGAAAACGATGACATGATGGAGAGAACCTGCTTGAATCGGTCTCCGTGTATCTCCTGGATGTATTTGAGGAAGGCTGTGGTCCACTGCAGTGTGGTGGCTTTATCGGTGTCAGCGTAACAGAACGGTACCAGCAGGTTTAACTCGTCACAGCACAGACGGATTCTCCTCCTGAGGTCAGAGCGAGCAAACCGTAAACATGCTGCCTGTTATCTCTTACAGGTTACACAATAAGTATGCAAAGCCCACCTGCGGTCGCGCTCCTTTCTGTTGTGCACTTCTTTGCGCTGAGTTCGGTCCATGAGAGTCCTGCATCGTTTAGTCCCGGCGTACGGCGTCCAGTTCTCCGAGTCCTGGAGGGTATTAGATGACCCGAGAGGCCTTGTGCGGACGCGCTTGATGAGGTGCGCAGCGTTATCCACCGCCTCATCTGCAGCAACAAAACACATCTCTCCTTTTCATGCCTTAAAACAGTGTGCAACAAGTAGGCTTTATTCCGCCCAATGGAAACAGGGCTTAAAATTAACTTTTTTAATTGGTAGCACTGGTGCTCCTAACATTAAAAAGTTAAGAGCACCAGCAAAACTTTAGGAGCGCCCACCAAACATTAATGAGCACCACAACTACAAATGCTATATTAACAGATTTCATCTTTATATTCTTACTTTAATGCAGATTTTAGATTGCTGTCAATCACTCAAGTCACTGCTTTCTGCTGTCAGGTGACAGGGAGCTAACTACCGCGGGAACAGCAAAGGGTTGAAGAAGAGAGAAAATGAAAAGAAACCCTAACAGATTTCTTTAGTAAACCACCTAAGTTAATCTGAGTTTGGTTAAACAGAAAGAGTGCTCCTCTTTGGCGAGGGTTAGAAGGGTGTATGTCAGGGATAGGCAACTTCGGTCCTGCAGAGTTTAGCTCCAACCCTAATCAAACGCACTCTGCAGGACACTGGCCCTCCAGGACCAAAGTTGCCTATCCCTGGTGTATGCGATGTTAAATGTTAGATTCAGCTCTGCCAATTGCAATGAACGGCTGTCAGCTAGGGGGTGTGTGATATTGACAAAAAAATGTATCTCTATTTTCTAGGATTTTATCGATAACAATAATTAGACAGTGTGTTACTGTGCTTATTTTAAGGACTACCGTGGACAGCTGATTTTGATATTCTTCATATTCTGTGTCAGTTCACAGCAGTAATAGAAATGAATCTTTTCCAATAAGTTTTAATAGATTTTTACCTTTTATGGTCATTTTTACAATTAGGCAATTTTTTGTGTCATTTGAGTCAAATTCTTACATTTAATCAGTCAATTAGAATTAAGACATTTGGGCTGTTATCAAGCAAATTAAATCAGTATCAACAAAATTCATATTTGAATTTAAATTTTGAATTTCTGAAGTGGCATTTAGATGCATTTACACACTGCTTAATGCAGGGCATGAATGCATTTAACCTGCAGTTACACATCCAAATATAATTGTAATACTGTAAACATAAAACGTTGAATACTGATATTTGACTTTTTTTGAATGAAAAGATACTATAAATGTGAAATTAAAACCGGCAGTCACTGTTAACGAGTGAGTCACTGCGACTGAACCGAATCATTTAAATGGTTGATTCAGTGCTGTGGCTGTGTTTGGAATCATTTTTGCTGTCGAAATGGAGCGAAAACAGGAAATATCGCGTCTAAAACGTAGGTCTCTTAATATTAACTTCTTGTTTATTGAACTGTTGTATACAATCAATATCACATTTGTAATCATGCTGATTTTTGGAGGAAAAAAACTGCATTCTTCGTGTGATATTAACTATATGAAATTATATAAAGCCCCCATATCTTGAATTTTGTGATGCATTTTAATAGACTGAATCATGCAGTGAAAAAAAGCGCACTAATCTAACATACTCGACTTCATCACGTCATGTATGCGTGCACTCTCTGTAGGTGTTTTGTTTGGGATTTGCAATATACTCAATAATATCAAATCGCACATCGTTAAAACAACAATTATGATATTATCGCAGACCCCTTTATGAGCATCCTGACGATTAAATACCTTAATATTTGAACCTGATGATCCTGAACATTTTGCCACACACTTGTCCCTGCATTTCTTGTGTTTGTGCTCAAAGTCTTTCAATCATTCTCTCCGAAAACTGTACGCCACCTTTTCAGCTGGTGGATCAACATTCACCACATAATCGCTATCACCAGCACCATTATTTGTAACTTTAGGTGTTTTACAAAATAAATATGTTTCTTTTCATTTTCTCTCTTCTTCAGCCCTTTGCTGTTCCCGCGGTAGTTAGCTCCCTGTCACCTGACAGCGGAAAGCAGTGACTGAGTGATTGACCGCTAATATTAACCAATCTAAAATCTGCATTAAATTTAAGAATGTAAAGATGAAGTTATGTAACGTTTGATAGAATGGCAAACAGATTCAGCACACATGACTGTGAACATTTTTAGAGAAATGAAAACAGGTCACACTACAACAATTATATGCACTAAATATATTTTGAAGTCATACAGATTAAATTATGGGAGCATATGCGACCAAAATGGTCACAATTTTGAGCCTTGGGAAAGCATATTTACTCAGTGATAGAGTAACACACTTCAGGTCTGACGGGTTTGGGTGACTATCCCTGAAGCTGAACCCTGTAGGACGGTACGAGTGAATGCGTTCTGTATCTGTGTGTGTCCATGCTGCGATGCACGCTCTCATAGGTGCTGAATACTGTGAATGTCACAATTAAAAACCAGGTCCCTATTTGGCTACAAGTTACACATCATCAGAACCAATCATTGTTTACATTATCGATCATTGCAAAATATTCATAGTAAAACATATCCCTAGTTATAGCGATATGTTTTATTGCTTGTTTTATTGCTAAATTTGAAACAACACCACAAATTCATTAGATGTCTTCTCTTTGGGGACTTAAGACAAGTTGGAGCTTATCCTAACTTTAGGAGGTTATTTACAATGATTTTAGGAAATCAAATTTAATTTAGAAAAAATATTAAATATAAGAGCAGAGTTTAAGAAGATTTTCCTTCTTAATAATTTTTTATGAATCTGGCTCTTGGTGCAAAAGGTTTGAATGTGCACCAATATGGAAAAGATTTGTGAGCTACAGCAGAAAGAAACGTTTTTTTTAATGCATTGGTTGTTTGTTGGTTGGTTTCTCTTTGATTATTGCATGGCAATCCTTGATCACTGAATGTGTTCTATTGATAAAGGATATTCACTAAGCTTTGAAACAACACAAAGGTATCACGTGCTCATTTTAAAATGAACAATAACTCAATAAGCTGATTGTTCATGTGTAAGTGAACACTTACTCGTCAGTGTGTCTGTGGCTTGCTGGTCAGCAGTGTCCGTGTAAATGACCAGCGGCGCACCTCTCATCACAGACTCAGAGCCTTTATCTGCTCTGAAGCTCACGGCCAGCTCAGACTGCTGCCCACCCTACCGTGAGAGACAGATGAAGAGCACAGGACAGAAAACACGGCACTGAATGAGATCCACACTCACCGATTTGAACAGACGTCCTTCGTATGGATACGTGCCCTGTACTTTCACCATCTTGTCTGGTTTGCTCCATTTCTCTATTTGTGCATGTGTGGCTATCCCTGAAGAGTTTGTAGAATGACAAAGCACTGATAAAAATCTGGAAGAGAAAATATTAAGCCAGGTCAAAATTGAGACGGCTATGAGTAAAAGCAGGGATTTTCTATTTATTTATTTTTTGCCAGCCAAACCTAAATCTGAGCTTCCCAAACAAAGCTTAATTAGTTATAGCATAAAAACAGCTTTGTGTGATTGTCAAACAACAAAAGCCTGCAATTTATTCTGATTTATTTCCATGTGCGCCGCTTATATTGTTTTCAGTGTTTTGCAGTAGACTCTCACTAGAGTGGACATAATGGATTAATTATTTTTAATCAATCTTCTATTTGATGAACCAATATCGATACTTAAATCCCCAAAACAATATTTTAGTCTGTTCTGTTTTCAGGTAATAGATCATTAAAACTTCCTAAACATCATGTGTTGCATGTCTCTAATTCAATCATTTCAGTGGGCTTTGTTACTTTTGATTAGAATTGAAATAAAGTTTCAGATTTAAAATTATGTAATTTTATTACAAAATTGTGTCTCAAATCTGGTGTAACAGATTGTTTTAGTTCAGGGTTCAGTTCAGGTCTGTTCCAACCATTAAAGACATCAATAAAACAGCTTGTAAACAATATGTCATGCAGCATTATATTTACCTCAGGAAAGCCATTCAATGTCCACAGTTATATATATATATATATATATATATATATATATATTAAAAAGCTGCATTATGTGCAATCAAAATATTTGCATTAAATTATGCTGATTTGTTTTAAAAATATAAACAACATCTACACATACAGTATGTACAGAAACTGGTTTATATACAAATTGTCATCCAAAATCAGAATCTGACCATCTGAAACTGGATTTTGTTGATACTTCAATAATGTATTAAAAGAACGGCAATGAACAGATTATTGTGCTATTACTATAAAAACATATATATTGAACATGTAATATATTGTTCTTAGTCTTTCCTTCGTTTTCCCTAAAGCTGATATGTGCAAAGTTTGGTGAAGATCTGACAAATGGCCAACGAGGAGTTCAGAAAAAGTTGTTTTTTTTTAACAAGTTAAGGATAAAGTTTATAGTCAATCATAAAATGACTCTTGTTTGGGCTTAAAGCAACGATTCAGAAGAATTCACAAAAAGTTGCTGAATTATTAGAGTTAAAGGGACAGTTCACCCAAAAATGACATTTCTGTCATCATTTACTCACCCTCAAGTAGTCCCAAACCTGTATGAATGTGTTTGTTCTGCTGAACACAAAGGAAGATATTCTGATGAATGTGGGAAACAGAGCAGTTCTGGGGCACCATTGACTTACATAGTATTTTTTCCCTACTATGAAAGTCAATGGAGCCCCAAATCAGCCTGGTTACAAACTTTCTTCAAAACATCATCTTTTGTGTTCTGCAAAACAAAGAAATTCATACAGGTTTGGACCTACTTGAGGGTGAGTAAATGACCGATTTCATTTTTGGGTGAACTATACCTTTAAGGCTAGAAGGGATACATATGGCACTACTGTGCATGTGCACATCAATACAGCATCATTTTTGTCACGCTGTACAATAATTACTATTTTTTCATTATTGTAAGGGGTAGGCGTAGACGTTACTAAAAAGCATTTATTTCATTGTTCATTTCCGGTCGTAGCTGTATTCCTTCTAGCCACAACCAATTATTAGCTAACATGTAAAGTTGCTAATTACGGTGCCAGCTTGTGGCTGATTTTCACAATATTTGGTAAGCAAATAATCCATAAATTCTGTTACAGTGCATCCGTAAAATTTTACAGCGCTTGACTTTTTCCACATTTTGTTATGTTACAGCCTTACGCCAAAATGAATGAAATGGCTTATTTTCTCCATCTGTGTCAGTCAGGTGTCATGTTTACCTCTTCTCCAGGCAGACGCGAGCAGCTGGGCTGGGTCTCTCCTCCAGGGGCCGCTCGTTGACGGCACACTGGACTCTGCTCAGCATGGAGCCGGGCCCCTCGGCACTGCTGGCAGGCGTCGTGTTCGACTCGCTCAGCAACAGCATCTTAATGTCCTTGCAGGTCCATGGGCCCCGCTGATGTCCTCTCTGGCTCCTCATACAAGCTTTCCTCAAGCTGTGAAAGGCCCGAGCTGTCCGTCTCGGTCACCTGAGCATCAATGTGGCTCTGAATAATGTGCTGTAAGTACTCGACCTCGGTCATCTCCACCAGGCTGAGTTCTGAACTTTGACCTCCAGGCTCAGACACATAGACATCTGCAGCGTGCTGACTCTTACAGGTCATCGGTGCGCTCATCCTGAAACACATACTTCAGTCCAATCTGCTATAAAAACAGATCTCTCTGCATTTGAGTCTTATCCTGTTTAACTCTGAATATGGAGCATTAGTGGCAAAGTAAGTTACAAGGAGCAGAGCATGTTAACTTTAAGCAGATACCTAACACTGTAATGAATATGACTTCCAGCGTATATGACATCAGCTAAAATTAAAATACCGTAAGTTGATTACTACAGTAAAACTATGGGAACAAACATCCATTCTCCAAAAATCACAACAACACATTAAGGGGAGACACAGCAGGCAAAAAGTTATTTCATGCACCGGTCATGTATTGAGCTTTTAGGTTTGTCATAGTGTTTTTTCAGACCAGTGGATAGATCTCAATTACAATGCATATTTTTAAAGGCCGTTTTCTCAAATTGAGTTTTTCCTCCTACACTGATCCATAAATCTGCACTTCAGCAGCATGTACACAAGCCATACATGACATTTGTATTCATATAATCTATATCCTGAAGGTTTTTACAGAGGGATTTGTTCATGTGTAATTTGCCTGATTATATATAACATCGATTCCTCCCAAAATTATGAAAATATAGCGTTTTCTGTCCTAAGCATTTTCTGACAGAAAATGTTACACAAAATTCCCTCGATAATAACTTTTGATCCATGTCAAAAAAATTAAACAATAATTTATGTATGTTTAGCCTAAACACTGGCTTGTTAGCGGCTTCAGCTCCCGCGTTTCCCGCCTCACACTCGAACCTAACGACTGACTCCATCACCGATATTAATAAGAGTAACGTTACTAATGATGGAAATTATGTCTCCAGAACATCAGACAAACGTAGATCGTAAAATCTACAGCGAGGCACTGAGTCAAACCGGTAAGTGATTAAAGTCTTTACCTGACACAGCTGCTCTGAAACTGAACACGATCGACGTTCGTGCGCCGCTTGCGTCCTTGGTGACGTCACACCCCGTCGTCGGTTTACTTTTCGGTTTTTATATTTTTAATTTAATATCGCATTAAAGCCATAGTTAAAATCCCAATGACGCGTTTATTATTATTATTATTTTACATCGAGATCCCAAAACCCGCAAAGTAGTGATATGTATTTACAGCATTGTATTTTCGTCTGTAATATGAAAGCCATACGAAACCTAGTTTGTCCCGCATACGCCATATGACCACAATAACCAACTCCAAATTAATTATTATCCCGAATGAATCATTGTTTATGGACAAATCTTGTTTGATATGCGAACACAGCCGTAAGGACGAATATTCGCTCCGCTTCGCTTCAGTTCGAGCGCGCGCAAACTATCACGTGATCATATATTAATATTGTTCATGAGACCTTCATCCAGACACACAAGAAAAAACATGTGGGAAAGACACTTGACCATAAAGATAAACGTCACTGTATAACTATTGTAACTTAATGTTGTTAAACAGAGAAAAACATTTTACATTAATAATTATGAGACAAAAACATATGTATACACATCATGTATGCAAATGTTGTGTAAAGTTGTCTGTGGCATTTCTTGATTTAATATTAGGATACGGTGTCGTTGCTGATCTATAATATAGATCAGTGGTTTATCCGAATCTTAAATCAAGAAATCCCAGGACATCTTTAATTGGCTGAAGGAACCCATTCAAGGTCATGTTACTGAAGCCCATCATGACATGACACAAAATTAGGTCTCTATTTTAAATAATTACATAAGATTTATTTAACTCCTTTTTATTCTCTTGTGAACATTTTCAGTGTTCTTAAATACAATAATTACATTAATTAAAATGTAGAAAAAAGAAACCTAGTGTTAGTTTTACAAGAAAAGCTAGCAGTTAGAGAATAAATATGCAATTGATAGAGGGTCAAATGTGTGTTTTTAAATAAAAAGAAGACAGATTAGATAAAATAGATTTAGAATAGAGAGTGCTAGAGTTAGAGGGTCAAATAAAGATGGAAGATATGTGTTTTTAGCCATTTCTTGAAGATGGGTAAGGATTCAGCTGTTCGGATTGAGTTAGGCAGGTCATTCCACCAGATGGGAACAGTTAATGAAAAAGTCAGTGAAAGTGATTTTGTGCCTCTTTGGGATGGTACAGTAATGCATTGTTCACTTGCAGAACGCAAGCTTCTAGAGGGCATATAAGTCTGAAGTAATGAATTTAGGTAAAGGGGTGCCGAGCCTGAGTTGGTTCTGTAGGCAAACATTAATGCCTTTAATTTAATGCGAACAGCTATTGGTAGCCAGTGCAAATTGATGAACGGAGGTGTGTTCTTTTCGGCTCATTAAAGAATAATCTTGCAGCAGCATTTTGGATTAATTGTAGAGGTTTGATGGAACTGGCTGGAAGACCTGCCACGAGAGCATTGCAATAGTCAAGTCTGGACAGAACAAGAGCCTGAAAAAGGAGTTGTGTTGCATGTTTAATGAGGGGCTGATCTTCTTAATATTATATAATGCAAATCTAAGCTTCTTCTTTGGCACTCAACGGAGGCGATCGTATTTATTCACTCCCTGTCCTCGCCCTTATTTTCCCTGCTTGCTCGCTTGTCTCGTCTCATCTATTGAGAGACTCTCTCTGCACGGCTCTCCAAACTGAAAGAAAGATTATGGATTTGATCAACTGGTCTCTCAACACAATTGACACCATCGGGTTCTGGGGAACCTGTGAAGATATATACCTATTCGGAACCATGATAACAGGTATTTTGCTGATTGGATTAGGCTTTGCCCTGGGTTATCGAAGAATTCAGAAAACGGGAACAGCTGTCCAAAGCCTCACAAGGCTGCCCGTTATGATTGAAAGCAGTGGGAAGAGCGGTCAGCATTGAGACTGAGACTATTAACCGCAATATGGATTCTATCATGGAGAAGCTCGTGACTTTGCAGAGGAAAATTGATATTGGAGACCAGAAATGGACAGAGAGAGTAGCCGTGGAATTGGAATGTGGCTACTCGCCCTAAAGACAAAACAATCAATCTTATCTTTTTTGTCTCCCCTGAGCAGCAGCCTCGGCCAAGGTTGCTGTTGGATAATAACCCTGGGAAGTGCTCTGCAGTGAGACGCTCTTGCTTCCTCCCCCATTCTACAGACAGTGATTATAAACTACTACACACACACACATATGCACTCACTTCCCCTCCCCCCATCCCTCGCCTCCGTCGCTTTGAACCCGCCAGCCTGACGGGCGGGTCTGTGGCCAGCGCCGAGAATGGCTGCGGGACCGGATGGCTGCCTGCTGGAGCTGGATTACTTCCCCTGTTGCAATAGTCGTGTGCCTATGGTTTATGTGCTTTTGCTGAGGTGTTTTTTCCTGTTCTCACACTGTACTCCCCAAGGAGCATAGTCTGGGGGTTATTTTCTCCTCTCCTTCCTCATGTTATGCTGTAATTTTCTTCAATTCCCTGTCTTCCTGTCCTGTCTACCCCCTTGTCATATATGTATGTTATGTATGGGCAGGTTGATGGCTAATTTCGCTGGTACTTGTGACTAGTGACAGTAAAGGGCTACTACTACTACTACAGCACCGGGCAGTTTTAGTAATGTGGTCTGAGAAATTCAGCTTATCATCAATCACAATTCCAAGGTTTCTGGCTGTTTTTGAAGGAGTTATGGTTGATGAGCCTAACTGGAAGGTGAAATGAGAGGTAGAGTGGAGTGTCATCAGCATAGCAGTGATATGAAAAGTAGGGCTGGGCGATATGGCCCAAAAAATTATCACAATAATTATTTTCATATCAGTCGATATCGATAATTATCACGATAAATGTCAAATCTTTATTTCTTTCAAGTTTAAAGCCAGATTTTTGCTCCAAAGTGAAAGTTTTAGAAACCAGACCATTAATTTTCCTTAACACAATAATTATCTAAATAGATATGTATTTCTTAGTTTCTGCATGTTCTAATGAGTTGATATTGTTTCAAAATCAAGAAACCGGTTTGGGTTGCCTCATAATATGAATGATAATAATATCACTTTTTTGTCTCTTAGAAATACACATTTGATCGTAGCTTGAGTTAGAATGCAGTAACATTTTTGTTCATTATCAAAATCAGTAACATCTTTACATCAGTAACATCTGTAGCAACCTCAGTTTTATATGGTATAATGTATTCTGACCAAATTTTTATTTTTATTAAGCATTGGTATCCTATAGTAGGCCTAGCATACATTTAAATAATGATAAAGAGTTAAAACCACACATATAGCACCTCAATAACATGGTCAAAATATAACTAAATGGTTTTTAAGTAGTCTATTTGTATGAAAGACAGTAGTCTAAAACCATTCAGTATAAATGTACACATGCTATAGCTGCCTTAACCACACATACTTACTATAATTATATACCATTACTCCTGTAATAATATTAAATGTGAATATCCCACATTTCTGCCACAATAGCATAGTGCAGTGAATGTTACTACAGTAAATCCATGCTAAATAATGGCGATGTGCATATTGAAAAGCCTTCTGACTATCTCGTTGCACAGTGTTTCTCATGTTCGACGTGTTCTCACAGTAGGCGTGTTGGAGCTTAAAGCGCTGCACAGAATGGTCAGTGCATGACATCAAAGTACCGCGAGAGCGATAAGAGCAGATGCTTTCGAATGGCTCTCGCGGTACTTTGATGTCTTACACTGACCATTCTGTGCAGCGCCGCTTTAAGTCGAACGCGCCTACTGACTGGATCTCACAGCACTGCTTAGTGATCACGTGACCGAGTAAACGCATCTGCTCTAGTGAGCTCGTGCCGCGCGGCTGTTTGAACTGTGATCCGAGCGGATAAACGGTCCGTGTGGCGCGATTCAAATGAGTCACGTGGTTTCGTTCCGCTTTTGGCGCATAAACATTATATCGAACATTTTTCGAACTTTTTATATCGTTTTAGAGGAAAATGATATCGCGATAATTATCAAATTATCGCCCAGCCCTAATGAAAAGCCATGTTTCTGAATGGCAGAATCTAGTGATGCCATGTAGACAGAAAAGAGAAATGGTTCAAGAACTGAGCCCTGAGGCACCCCTGTAGCTAGATGTTGTGACTTGGATACCTCACCTCTCCAAGATACTTTGAAGGACCTATCTGAGGTAAGACTCAAACCACTGTAGTGCGCTTCCTGAGATGCCCTTTCTCAATAGGGTTGACAGGAGGATCTGGTGGTTGACCGTATCAAAAGCAGCAGACAGATCCAGCAATATAAGTAATGAAGACTTGGAAGCCATTCTTGCAAGTCTTAGGTCTTCAACAACTGAGAGCAAGGCAGTTTCGGTGGAATGTCCTCTTCTGAAGCCAGATTGGTTACTGTCCAGGAGGTTGTTCTGTGTGAGAAAGGCAGAGACTTGGTTGAACAACTTGTTCAAGTGTTTTTGCAATGAAAGGTAGAAGGGAATAGTTTATAGTTCCCTAAAAAGGTTGGGTTAAGAGTGGGTTTCTTAAGAAGTGGGGTTATACGAACCGGTTTAAATGCTGAGGGAAAAACTCCGGTGTGAAGGGATGTGTTAACTATGTGAGTGAGTGCAGGAACAACTGCAGGAGAAATGGCTTGAAGGAGATTAGATGGAATAGGATCAAGCGGACAAGTAGTAGGATGACTGGAGTTTAGAGACTTCTGCCTCAGAGAGTGAAGAAAAGTATGTGAACGAGTTTATGTTTACTGGTAAGATGTGTTTGACAGATTGTGGTGTGGAAAATTGTGCAGTGAGGTTTGTAATATTATTAATGAAGAATGTGGCAAAGTCCTCAGCTGTTAGAGTTGATGAAGGAGGGGGAGGAGGAGGACAAAGGAGGGAGGAAAACGTTTTAAAGAGCATGCGAGAGTTAGGCGAATTGTTAATTTTGTCATGATAGTATGTCCTTTTAGACATTAGAAGAAAAGTCAGAGAGGAGTGTTTTATCGATAAAAATTAAGGTCAGTAGGATTTTGTGATTTGCGCCATGTCCTTTCTGCAGCCCTGAGTTTAGAACGATGTTCGCGGAGAACGACATATAGCCAAGGGGCAGAAGAAGTGGTATGTGCTGGCCTGGAAGTTAAGGGGCAGAAAGTATCAAAACAAGACATCAGAGGACATAGCATTGTCCTCTGGTTTGATTCAGGTCTCTGTCAGGGCCATGAGGTTTAGCCTTGAGTGACCAGTAATGGAAGTAATGAAACAGCTTTGTTGACAGCAGACTGAGACCAATAGAAAAAGAAAGTAATGTATTAGCAGACATAGGCAAAGTGTGTAGGTTTTTAGGATTGCGCTGTCTAGTGTGTGATGCGTGGTTTGCGAGTGGTAGTGATAGTATTGATCTGAAAACACATAGTAAGAATTCGTTATAAAAACTAAAACAGAAGTGAAACAAGTAGTAGGAAAGAGAATAAATAAAAAGCGAAACTTATATCCTTTGCCCCTGCCCGGTAGAGTCGATGGTCTTTACACTCTTTGGGCTTCACACGACGCCTGCCGCGACCACGGTATAATAACCTTTTTTAAACCCATCTAACAAATCACTATTTGCATTCAGCTGAATACACTTTCCTGTTTATCACAACAAATGGTCAAGCAAGCACAGACACTGACAAGAGACACGATACAGTATGAGACCAAACGCGATTTCAGCAAGTCTCAACACAGTAAACAAAACAAGCAAATATCTAAAGAAGCGTTGAGTATCACAGTAGGGGATATATAATCATCATTCAGCAATTTTGAAAGACAGCAAAGTTTGTCTTGAAAATGTCCAACCACAGTAGCTATTTGAATATTAAGAGTTTGTCTCTTCATTTTTGCTATACGACACCATAGGACAGATGTACAGAGTACATTAAGGTTGTTTTTCAATGACACATGCGTGTTTCAACGTTGTGTCCCCACTTTTTCTCAACACCGTCAGACATGGATTCAAAAGTAATAAAATCAGGTTATATGAGGGGTAACTGTCACTCTAAAGGACACCCTGCCACAGTCCTCCTCTGTCAGACAACCATAATTCCTTCAGAAACAGCCAGAAACCAGGGAAGTTTTGATTGATCAGCTGACTTTCTCAGACCACATTACTAAAACTGCCCGGTCCTGCAGATTTGCTTTATTCAACATCAAGAAGATCAGGCCCTTTCTTTCTGAACATGCTTCACAACTCCTTGTTTAAATGTGAATATTAAAACCCTGGTGAATGTAAATGGTCACGATTAGAGACCATGAAGTGCACTAGTCAGGTTTTGTGGTTCAGTTGTTTAATAAATGAAATCAGTGGAGATTTCAAAACATCCCATCTTTTGAGGTTCTGAATACTTACAAATGTACATCTATCACATAAAAACCTATGAACAAATGTACACTGCTATTTACAGCTCGAGAACTTCTTGTCATTGCGAGAGAAACATAATGTTTACAAACTTTTGTCAGTAGTTTTTAACATGTCCATGACCTGCTTGCACAAAACAATCCAAAACATTTTTTTAGTAATCAACAGTAATTCCGTTGGCATGAACAAACCTCAGCATTTCATGAAAACTTAAACAGATTTATCAAAAACTACTTGACTGACATTCATTGCTTCACTTTCCAGAACAGATAAACACACACACTGGTGTATAACAAGATCTATTTATGCTTGAACTGGTTAATATTAATTTAAACTTTTAGAAGGATTGTCTTCTTTATTCAATCCATTTTAATTCTGAATATTCTGCAAACTGAAGTCTATCTATATTACAACTGTACATCACCCCATAGTTTAAATCTTGACTACAAGACCTGCTATCATTTCAATATAATCTGCAGACAAGTGCTCTTGCATTTCCTCTATATTAAAAAAAATATAAATCTCCTCTCAATCGTATTTGCATTCTAGGTTCTTCCGGTCTACTTTCACACCACTTTGCAGAAGTTTAAAACAGTGACTGATGCTTGGCTGAATACAGCATCCACTAACATCGTTAGCAACATGACCTTGTCTTATGTCAAGTAGTCCCTGTGACATTCATTGTGAGAGTTGTGTCCATGTCCCCGGGAAAGGTTCTGCCTGATTGGACCTCCGGGAGGAGTGGGGAGTAGTGGACCTGATAGTCGTAATGGGCGGACATTAGTCTGTCTGAGCCGGCTTTCCAAATTTGCAGGTGGCTGCCCCAAATGCTGATGCTGTGGTTTTGTAAAAAGAGTTGGGGAATGGTCGGGAAAATCAGATGAATGGGTTTCATGATCGTCAAAACCCTCACGGTTTCGAGGCCTTATCGGTCTGTGTAACTCAAGAGATGGTTCTCTTTGGCCCAAAAACTGTTGTGGTGAATCAAAGCAAGGTCTCGTTCCTTGTGCATTATTTGTATGATCCCTGGCATAAAACGGGCCCACAATGCCCCTTCTTCGTCCTCTGAATTTTTGAAGCCCTCTTGGTTGAGCCTTGATTTCAGTATACTGCTGTCCTTCAAACCAGCTATGCATTGCCCCATGTGCTGGGTCCTGAGAGTGTGATGGAGCCGGACTTGAAAAACCTGTGCGTATTCGGTCTTCTGCATCCTCTGCAGGTGTTTGGTGGCAGTCAGGGCTTTGTAGTTCACAAATATCTTGTGAATAACCACTTGGATCAGCAAGATGTGGCATATGAGATTTACTGGTTTGGGTTATGTGCGAGTCTCTGGCGTCGATCTGTCTCTCCGATGGCCCTTCAACATTAGGAATGCTCATTTGTTTAGTTGAATTCATTAGATGGGTTCTATCATGCATGACCTGGCGCGAACCCCTGTGACCACCCCTACCTCGCCTAAAAGAACGTTGTCTTGGAGATGGGTCCTTTGATCCAATGGGTTGAGCAGGTCCCGGACTCTCAAAAATCTCTTCTGTAAACGGTCCTCTGGGTTGAGGATCTTTAGTCGGGGCTTCATACCTCACAAAATCTGAGGACTGGCCCCTAGGTCCACCAAAGTTGGTATCAGAATTACCATCCACAGGCTGAGCAAATTCAGGACTCCTCCGTTTCATTCCCGACGGACGCTCTCTCAAAGGGTCCCACTTATCAAAGGTGGAAGGGTGAAAGTGCTCTCTAGGATTAGGGGGTCTGAAATTGCCTTTGTGCACAGGAGGAGGTCCTAACAATGACTCTCTTTGCTGAAACTGGACAGATTCATCCTCACTAAGATTCTGCCCTTGCTTGTGAGATGTGTATTGTTCTTGACACAATCCAACGGTTTCAGGTTCTTCAAAGCTGCATTCGTGTGACCGGTCAGGTCTGGGTTGCTGACTTTGACGAGCCTGATCCATCGCTTCCACTGGAAACCTTCTGAGCCTGTGGTTTGGATGCTTTTGGTGAACAAGCTTGCTTGTGGAGAACTCTTCTTGTTTGTGAGATACATAAGGTTGACTGTCTGCGTCATGCATAAACTTTCCTCTTTTATTTCGAGGCAGTTCTCTAGAATAGAATTGATCTGACGGTTGTGATGAACTTCTGTATTGTGAACGGAAAGCTCTTTGAGGGAATTGTAAATTGTCTGACTCATTATGTGAATAATTTGGCCTTAGCATTAATGGCGTGTTTATCTTTTGATCAATCTGGCCAGGCTCTGAAAACTGATCTGTTTGGTTATGTGGTGGCTGGGTATCATGGTGAAACACGTCTGTCTGAATTACAGAGGGCTGTAATGCTGGTGTATCTCTGTGTAAAAGCAAGTCAGTAGCACCATGGGCCAGACAGGGTGTAGGCTGTAGTGCTCCTTGTTTAGAAAACTCAGTTTGGTTCGGGGGAAAATTCTCCCTCTTCATTTCAGACGGGACAGAAAGTGGCTGATTTTTGTCAATTGACTTATTTAATTGAGGTTGTGAAGAACCCTCCCCAGGATTTTGCAACGTCTGAAGTCCCTGGTTTTGATCAGCCTCATGTTTTGTATTCGGAGGACCACCTTTCTGACCTTCTCCCAAACGCCTGTCTTTGCAATTAGCAGCCTTGCCCTCCACTTTAACACTCTGTCCTGATGATGCGTATGCTGATTTAATGCTATCACCGTCTGGCACCTGGCCAGATTCATGTGAAGATGTAGTGATTTGCTCTGACAGGTCAGTCTTGCGTGACTGGTCACTGTCGTCATGTGAAGTTTTGTCTCTACGGCTTGAGTGCGAGACGGGGGAATAATGACGATCCCTCCTCCGATACCGTGGGGGTGAAGATGAGTCTCTGTGATGTTGATGAGGCCTTTTCCTTGACGAGTTCACTCCTTTTTTGTCACTGTAAGCTCTTCTAGAGAGATGTTCTGCAGAGTGTCTACTTCTACGGTGCTTGTCTGAGACGTCCTTAGAGGATCTACCTGCACGCGATGCTCTTGAAGACACCCTGTCTTGGTGGAATGACCTGTGTTCGTGCCTTGATGACCTATATGTACTCAGTGTGGACCTTCTACTGCCTTGATTTTTGTGGGTGTACTCTGAGCATTTAGTGTTCTTTAGCTGTGCACTTATAGTGTCTGGTGATCCTTCTGCTTTATCAGAAGCTAATTTATCTTTCTTTGATTGGTTCAGGACTGCATTCAAGGCTTCCTCTGTGTTTAATAATCTCTCTGCACTTTCTTTATCTATAGCCTCACATTCAGCATCATCAGATGGCATATCCTGGCTTGTTTTTTGACAGATGCGTGGATCCCTATTCTGGTGAATAATTGGACAGTAGGGTACGTTTTCCATGCTTTCCACTTCATCTCTATCAAAGTGTGTTGGGGACATCAGAGCTTTAGAAACAGAGAAATGTGCCATGGAAAGACCAATTGCTTCCCTCTGTAGGCGTAAAGTTTCTGTCTGTTCTTCTAACTGCCTTTTCTGTTCCTCTATCTGCCTATTCAACTCTTCTAGAATTCTTTGCTGCTCAGATAATGTTGTAACTGAGGTGTCATACTTGTAATGTGACGTGTTAATTTCACAGTCGGTGGATTTGTGAGGTATAGCATTACTTGTGAGGTAATTTTGCATCTCCTCAAACATCGTCTCGTCCTCTGGATCATAAGCTATATCACTGGTAACTGTAGAGGTCTCTTCCGTGTTTTTAGACTTTGGTGTATTATTTCTGACAGTAACACCATTAGCAACAGCACTGTACTCTTCCTCAGGGTCGTATGGTCTATCATCATCATCATCAGCCACTGCAGATGGACATTTAGGCTCCAAAACTTCAGCTGGACTGAAGGAACCCAAGACCCCATTAGAGCATGCCGGATCATACTCCTCGGGATCGTAAGGCCTGTCATCACCCAATATCATTGCATCATCATCATTGCAAGTCTGTGGACAAATTTGAACCTTATCTATTAATAAGCTTATCTTACACTCTGTGACATCTGAGGGTTGTTTCTTTTGTCCAAATAATGTGTTAAGGATGGTCTGAAGTGGGGTGGCATTGGTGGAGTCTTTGGATGGGGCCACAGGGACAGATAGGGAGGGATTTGACACGCTAGGGAGAGAAGATGGGGCGCATAGAGAGCTGGCAGTGCATGGTAACCCAACTGAAGGTAAATATTCAGCAATATTTGAGTTGAGGAAGATGTCAGCATTACAAGGCGTTATGCTATGTTGTCCAAGATCATTTAGTGAGGTAGGATTGCTGGTTCCCTTTGCATCCAAACACATCTTTTCACCAACATCTTGTGGCAATCCCTCGGGACGCTTCGGCTTTTGACATACTGCTAACCCTATTAGGAGATTAGGGTGATTCTGTTCAAGCCCTAAGAGAAGTCATACCATAAAATTGGTTAAAATCATTATAGTCTGATATCAGAACCGATCAGTGTGTAATCTGTGCGTGATATACCTGGTCCCTCTATAGGAAGAAGCACCGCAGGGATGGACTGTTTTGTACTCAGAGGAATGAGGTAAAGATCTTTGATGCGTTTACAAATATTAGAAACAACCCCGAATCTCCTACGACTGTTGAAATATGAAAACAGAGAGACATATGCAACCTCTTCCTCTTCAGATGATGGATGGAAGCGGATTAACGACAGCTCCTGCATTCAAAGAAATAGATAATGTACATTTAATATCATTAATATATCAGAATGATTATTAATCAATTTGAAGTCTTACCTTTGTAAGACTTCTTACCTTTGCCTCTGATGTCTTTATCAAATCAACATATTCCCACACAGTTTGAGGTAATATCCTTCCTCCGATGAGTATGGTGTCTGGTAAGTCCTGAACAGAGAAAATGCACATATTAAACACCCACCCACTGAACACATTCCTATACAGCATATTCGGAGAAAATTATACACAATTTTAACTTTCATTTAGTTAAGCTTAAAAAAGGCTAACCTCTTTTAGAAAGTCAGGAGAGCCAGAAATCAAGTATCCCTTTGTGACGAATTTGGCCACAGTTGGCATGTTTAGAAAGCCTTTCCATAAAATGTTCTGTTTGAATAAAAACTGTTTTGTTCCTTTATCACAATCTGCCAGCCTTAAAAGAGAGAGAAACACCATTAGAATCAATAAAATATTTTTGCCATGTAATTTTCAACAATTGCTTGTATTGGTTACAGTTGAAATGACAAAAAACGATCTGCATGCACCTTGTCGTTGATCCATATGAAGCGTCCAGTGAAGCTGGCGAAGGTTTCATGAGGATTGATTTTGGCATTGGAGGAGGCAAAGTTACGGACACATGTGGTGGATGTGTCTCTTTCAGAGATTCTGGTGCACTCTTCACAGGGTGCGGATGCTGCTGAGGGATTGAGGCAGACTCTGGGCTGGCAGACGGCGGGGCTTGTCGGTATTGTGCCGTACGGGGGTCTCTTCTTGAGATGGACACAGTGGGAACTGAAGGAATCAGCACAGGAGAGAAATCTGCCGAGGGTTTTTGTGAGTTTAGGTCCTCCCCACTGGGAGAAGCAGGGGACTCGATTACATCAGTGTCCAGCGCTGGGGAATCCAACACTTCATCCATCATGTGAACAACCCCGGAAGATTGCTCCTTTTCCGTCTCATCTTTGGTCATCGTCATCTTGGGTTTCTTGGTTTCGGGATCATCATCAGTGGATACTTGGCCTGCAGGCAAGAAATTAATTTGTAACTAATTGTACTGTAAATAAATTATAAATGCATAACGATTTTTTTTATTTCTTAAATTTCCAGGTTAACAAGCAGTGTGTGTGAAGTTTGTATTCGAAGGTCATACCTGTACATATCCTGCAATTAAGGTCAAAGAGATGGCGCTTATGTTCTGCTGTAGTGTCTTTCAGCATGCAGCTGATCACATCTGGAGCCCCTACGCACTCCTTCGCCTGAGTCGGCTTCAGAGATGATTTCTCCTCCTAAGGGTAGACAAAATGCTTGATTGCTCAGAGAAGAACAGATATAGCCCTAATATAAGGATGTGTTCTGGATCACTTGGTCCTGACCAAAATAGAAAATTATGCAATTAGTCCTGGTTTGTGGTGTCATTTGTAACATTGAACCTAAAGGCACCAGTGGCGGAGCCAGGATGTTTTCATAGGGGTAGCACAGAAGTCTTCGTTATTGCAATATAAAAATTGTATTGGCTATAAATTATTGTAGTTGTTGTGTTTTAGTGCCTAAAACACAACAACTGAATTAATTTATACTAAATTGCAATTGAGATATTTGTTAGATAAAGTAATGCTGAGTGACTATGACAACTTGTGTATTATTCCCCACCTGTATGTATTTTAATAAAGGGGCTCACTATAGCTTTATTGCTCAGTTAGCTTGGTTCTGGTTCTCAAAACCCCCCAAAAGCTTGTTCTCCATCATTGCATACTCTTTGATGAGACATGCAGATAGTGATAAGAATTGGTTAATAAAAATTAAAAAAGGACGGAAGTCAACAGTACTTCAATGCCAGAATGTAAAATTAGTTATTTTATGCATTTAAATGGTTTCATTTTCGGTTGTACATTACAAATCTTTTTTTTTTTTAAATAAAGTGCATGTGTCCTAGTGCATGTTTTCTAGTATAAGTGTACGGTTTTTCATATTTACTTCAGCTTGCTCCTTATATTGTGATCTCGAATTGCACAATATTTTAGTACATGATGCATTTGAGAGACGTTCTTTAATGTGATGCTATACATGCATGCACTAATCGCCTTTTTGGTAATTGTATGACTTAACTGACGACAGAACTACAATGTATGCTCATAGTTTCTTGCGTGCATTATTTATGATGAAGCGATATAGAGCATGCACCTTATTTTCCTGTAACAATCTGAAACAGCTGTCAGGACAGGAACGTTTGTTTTACTGACATATAGCCTAACAACATCTCATACGACCGCAGTTCACTGCTGTTCTCGTTTGACACGCGCCTGGCGCTGAGGCGAAGTAGAAATACACGTCTGAAAAGTCTCCTGTTTGATGTGGTCATAAAGAGATACGGCAGTTTTAATAAGTGCATTTCTTGTCAGGAGAAAAACTGCAGTTTTTACTGGGGTGGCCAAGCTTAGGTCAATGGTGGCCATGGAGTCACAACCTGACTGGACTGCTTTTATATTTTGTGACAGAACTTAAATAAAGCAACGCTGTGTGCTGGGCTAAATGTGCTTGTATGTACACATGGTGTTTTTAAGTTTTTAAACAGCTTTAGGAATTCAATTCCACATCTGCTGAAGGGAGACTGCATCAATCTGTAATGGGCCATATGACGAGTTCATATACAGGGTTCGTGCACATTTTTACCAACAAATTTCCATGACTTTTCCATGACTTTTGTGACAATTTCCATGACCTAATTTCACATTATTTTACAATAAGAATACAAATCTGTTCAAATGATCATAGCATTTTAGCTAAAATGAATGACTATTAATACTATTGTTTGCTTTTTTGTTTTAGTACAAGCTGAAACTACGCCAGATGTGAAGGTCCTTGCATATTGAAATTTTCGCATCGCAAAAGCATACAAACATTTCTGACTCATGTAAGGACCTTTACTCCACACAGAGAACACATCACATCACTATTATCATTTATTTAACTCAGTTAAACGCAGGGCCAGAATTTCGTTTTGGAAACTTTCTCTTCGCAAGTGTTTACATTAAGAAAAAATTACAATGCTTACAAGGATACTCGCCAGCAGTGTTCGAATTATACCGTGGACTTTGGGAGCCCATTTCTTTCTTTTTTTATAACGGGGATTTGTGCGCTATGCGATGGGCTTACAAAGATACATAAAAGCAACAAAAAGATACAATTATATATATATATATATATATATATATATATATATATATATAATGTCAATTTTTCTAGATTTCGTTTTTTTCCGTTTTCATTTTATAGACTCATTTTTAATGATCAAATTAAATTGTATTTATCAAAAAGCATGTCTAATTAATTAAAATCATGAAACTTATACAATTTAACAATTTAATTTATTAAAAGTGTAACAAAAATGACATGTTTAGGGCCGTATGAAATGTTGTATTTTTTTCTCACCTTATGTTTTATTGTTGCCAAATTCTGTTTTAGCTCATCTGATTATTTGAATGCATACACACATTTTTTTTACTCTTACAGTAGCCTTATGAATTGTTTTTTTTCCTCAGAAATTCTGTGTTGTGTATTTAAATTTGACTGGTTATCAGATTAAGGCATGAAACATCGAGTTAATTTATATTTTAATGAATGAAAATTAAACATTTACATGTTGAAAAATAAAGGGGTTTTAACCTACTATTAAAAATAAAATATTTTGTGATAATGTCTTAATAAAATAAAGTTTTATTATTTTTCAACAGTAGTAGTTGACGTGTTTTTGAAGTAGAACTAAATTACAGTTTTATTGTTTGTAGGGACAAACAGATGCAGATAATTAAAACATGCACATTTCTTCTCTTTCTCTGTCACTCTCAAAATGGGCATATTTGAGAAACAAGTCGAGTAGTTTGCTTCACTGAATATAATTGTCGGTCATTTAACATTTCTTTTCAGAAACAGTTGACTAAACATCTTACCTCGCTCTCTTTTATTAATCTGACGCTTGCCGCGCTCAGCATCTGTGAACGCTAAACTCCGCCTACTTTGATTTGATTTGAATTCAATTACTTTGACATTGACGGCGCTGTTTGCCCGCCGAGGCAGAGCAGACTTTAAAGCTTTTTGTCACCCTAACAAGAGCGCTGCGTGTCGAGGACAGCAGATGCTCATGTAGGCCTATAATTATCTTTATTGAAGTGAGTTAGGTTTAAATCGCAATCGTCAAGCATTAATTCACGATTTTGTTGTTGCAATTTTACACATAATAATCCACGATGATCACAGTACACAAAACTGAAATTGCACGTCAAAATAACACAGTCAATATTTTTGAGACCCACCCCAAAAAATAAATTACTTTCCACAAATCATGTTTTCAGGGAGCCCATGTATTATTAAGGGAGCCCCTAGCTCCCCGTAGTTTGCACCCTGCTCACCAGGATGGCCATTTTAATGTCATTTTGTGTGTAATTTTGCCGCTTAAAGCGCAACAAGCTGCACTTTTAGAGCCCCATATTTCAGCCTCGACTTTTAGTTTATGGCTTCGAGACAATTTTCACGTCAGACGCGGGCCGGGCATCGGGCTTGTTTTAGGATTCCTCATTTTTGTATTTTAGAAATCCATCAATTATTATGGTGATGAAAAGGATTAGCCGCTCGTGGAAACAATACCACGACTGACAAGAGCAGCTCGACCTGTCTAATAGCACACATTTGTCTAGGTTAAACGTTTAAACTAACATTGTGATATGCTTTTTTAAGTATTTTAAAAATAGATTTTATTTTAGTCAAGAGGTGATTTAAGAAGGCTAAATTGATCAAACATAATAGTCAAACTCACTGTCTGCAGCTGGCCGATTGCTCAAAAGATATTTTAAAAACAAAAACTTGAATTTAATAAACAAATAAATGTTCCAAACATATTTCTAAATTAACTTAATAAAGAAACGAAATACGCTTTGCCATTAAAAACGAAACTGAACTATTTGAATGGCTAGAACAGCAGCTGTGTAATGGGGAAGAGAGAAAGAAAGACATGGGCTCCAGTCGGACTCGGGAAGGTAATTCTGATATCTGCTAAACAAGGATTGGACTGGGGCGTATGTTTGAGGCCCGTGCAGGATTCTACTGAGGTTGTTTGGTAAAGTCAATTTGGTACTCGCAAAGGCGGCTTTATACGGACGTCATTTGGACATGACTGAGTGCAGCAGAAACCGCTTCTGGAGCGCGCGAGTACAGACCGGCTTAAAAAGACGTGCAAATAAAGGCTACATTTTAGTGACAATGCAACAATGACCCGATTAGGCAGGTGGCAATTCTGTCAACTGTACCAAAATGCCAGAGAAAGACTTGTATCGCACCGTGCAGCTCTTTAGTGCAGACGAGATGCGCTGATTATGTGCTTTAAGAGAAAGTCAAAGAGAGAAAACACAGCTGATAAATCCGTTTTCAAATGACTGATTTGATATTCTGTGTGGATCTATTTACTCATCAGCCTACAAGCTATAGGCTATTGAATAAATGTGTGAATATCCATCATTTTAAAGTCGAAAGCTGCGGGAAAGAGTATAAATATGCGATATAGCCCATGCGCAATTCCATACCGAAATTCAGGACCTGAATAAACATAATTGTATTATACAGAGATGTCAAATAGATTTCCATGACTTTTCCAAAACTTTCTGGGTTTATTCATTTTTCCAAAACTTTTCCAGGCCTGGAAATTGTGGTTTTAAAATTCCATGACTTTTCCAGGTTTTTCATGACCGTACGAACCCTGCATATTGCTCGTCACAGCTCCATGACAAGAAGGGAACGTTTTGGTCCATGCTGCATTCATATTTCAGTCGACCTGCTCCAGAATCTGTCTGGAAGTAGCTTTTCAAGGGGTCCCGGCCCACTCGTGTGGTGCATACCAAGGTTCGGATGGCAGCATTCACACTTATTCAAATCAAATCTAACCTGCCAGTGTGAACTAAGATTGCTGTGGTGCATGATCTGCAATGTCCTTGTTAACACAGCTAGAGAGCAGCAGATGAATGATAAAGGTTATGATTCCTTCAAACACGCAATAAACTAAGCCTCAGCTCACTGAAGGAGTGGTTGTGCTCGGCGTGGTGTCTACCCTCATCACATTCTCAGGAGTCACCGCTGGTTCCACCACACCCTCCGAACAAAGGGATGGTTCCTTCTTCAGTAGCAGGGGATCAGCAACAGGCTCCTGTCAAAAAAAGAGTCCAGAACTGAAATGCTACACATTGGCTTAACATGAGTCTTCGCTTGTGACGTCACAGTACTTTACCTCCTGCTGACTCAACTGAATGAGCTTCACTGAAGGCATGGCTCCTTTCAAAACACGATGACACAGTTCCTGAAAACAACACACCATCAGCATAAACTCATTACACATTACAAAACATATCTATAGAATAACTGTGTCACAAATAACCTTGTTTTGTGGATCATTCAAGGTGAGGATGAGACACTGGTATTTATTCTTATACTCCTCATCTGTTGTGTAACACATATTGAACATCTCTTTCTCCATGTCCACAGCCAACTTTTCCATTTCACTCTCAGAAATCTCCAAATCATCACTCTGACTGAACCTGAGGAGTAAAATGACAGGATTGTAAATATAGCTCTTATCACAAATGGTCAAATATGGACTGAATATAGAATGATTTTAGGCAAAGTGGTCTATAAAACCATAAGCATAATTACTTATAATGCAATAAAACAGATTTTTACTTGACTAATATGTGACACTGCCACCATATTGATATTATAATTTCATACTATGACACTAAGTTATGCCAAAGGATTCCAGAGATATGTTATTACGAATAATAAAGAAATACATACATAATTGTATCTATTCATTTATACCTCCCTGTTCTAGCTTGCACGTTTCTAAATATATGAAACATTATATTATAGCAATAGCAGCTACTAGAATTGTGTGTGCTGCCTCTTTATGATAAATGCCTTCTTGTATTCCTCATTTACGACCCTGGACCACAAAACCAGTCATAAGGGTCAATTTTGTGAAATTGAGATTTATGCATCATCTGAATAAATGATCTTTCCATTGATGTATGGTTTGTTATGATAGGACAATATATGAAAATCTGGAATCTGAAGGTGCAAAAAAAAAAATCTAAATATTGAGAAAATCGCCTTTAAAGTTGTTAAAATGAAGTTCTGCGCAATGCATATTACTAATCAAAAATTTAATTTTGATATATTAACGGTAGGAAATTTACTTAATATCTTCACGGAACATGATCTTAATATCCTAATGATTTTTGTCATAAAATAAAAATGGATAATTTTGACCCATACAATGTATTGTTGGCTATTGCTACAAATATACCTGCGCTGCTTATGACTGGTTTTGTGTTCCAGGGTCACATTTGGATAAAAGCATGTGCTAAATTAATAATCTGCCTGGACGTTTCTAGTAATCCACTAGACTGTGATTAGCTGCTTCAGCTTATATAGGATTGGAGCTAAACTCTAGCTTTTTATTTTTATTTTACAAAACAACGTTCTAAATTTTTGACGCTCAATTTGTCCGACATAGGAACGTTAGGTATCCTTCAACTCTGTATGCCTCATGAAATAAATCAAAAGATCAGTCTCGTCTCTCATGATGTTAGGTCACACTACTATGATGCAAAAAAATTGTTT